>CM077348.1:31256863-31856863 GCA_039655645.1 Ammopiptanthus mongolicus | reverse complement strand
AAGAAAATTCAAGAAAAATCTTTGAATTCTCTCTTTTACCCGGGAACAAAACTTTTGAAGTCACAAAATTCATCAATATTGTGTAATGCCTTTTGCCAAAGAATCTCAAGCCCTTAAGTTTAGGCCAACCGATCAAATGATCAAAGACTTTATATATAATGGATTACGTGTAGGCAGGATTATAATTTGTGGTCCGTAATTGTAATTGCTGCCGAAATATTGTATCTATAGAGTCTTCACAACTGTATCATAATCACAATTATGATCGCATCGATCACATTTGTCATAATTTCTCATAATAGTTGTATACGCAACATATATAACCGTAATTGCAATCGGATCCACAACCGCAATTTAAGGTCAAACTTTAATCTCTTCTCATTCTTTCAAATATTTATTTCTAAGAAAACTTAATATACAAGGAGTATTATATTTCTTTTTTAAATAATAATTATTTATTAAAATCAATGATTGAATCCAGAACTCCAGCACCAACACTTTAAGCTAATGGACGAGTTTGTTTCTAAAGTGAATAGAAAATAAATCTTTTAAATTAAATTTACCTTTAAAGTAAGTAACTAAGGGTGTTTCTATGCATATATTATTTAGCAAGCTGATACCTATGTTACCTTTTATTAAATCAAAAGTGAATATATAATTATCTGTTCATCTTAAGAATAAATTCTATTTATAGGAGTATTATCAAAGCTAATGACATCTTTTTATCTTTTAATCATACCTACCCTGCAAAGTTGTTAAAATTGGGGTAGCATAGACTCAATTTGGTAAAAACTAATTGATAACGAATAACCTAGCTGATAATGGATGAGCTTATAGCTGATAGTGAATAAGTTAACTGATTGAATTTGAAGTGTTTGATAAAATTAGCAGTTGAACTAGCTGATAAATATAACATGGCATAAAAGGACATGTTTATAATGTTTTTTATATAATTTTATTTTATATATATGTTATTTATTTTAAAATAATTATCACTTTTAATACTTTAATTTACTTTAAATTATTTATCATCTCAAAAGTTAAAATATTAATTTTTATTTTATTTATATTTTTAATTATTTATTTTAAATAGAATGAGATAATATAAATAAAATGATATGTTGATATGATTTTCTATATAAATTTTATTTTATAGACAAAAATATGAGTTTAATTGTTATGCACTGACAGTGTAAAGTTTTTTACATTGTCAACTAATCACCGATCATTGTATGAATGAATATTAAGGTATTTAGGATAAGAGTCAAAGAAATATGCAGACATGACAATTTTTAATTGGATGTCTGTGTAAAAAATTTTATACTGTCAGTACATAGAAATTAAACTCCAAAAATATATTCTCTATTATGTTTTATCCTTAATATGTATCTAATTAGCGAAATTAGTCCTTAAATATATATTTTCTTAATTAAATTAATTTTCAATTTTTTATATGAAAATTTGTTTATAAATACACATTAATAGATTTGAAGTATAGTTTCTGTAATTCAAAGACTAAATATCTTTTTAAAAATTACTATTTAATCTATTTTATATTAGTGATATTAAATTTCGAGAACATCCATCCTCTATAGTTTGTCTTAAACTACGTATGATCAGAATTCTATGAGTTGAAATAGAAAACTTGAACTTATAAAATAAAAAAAATAAAAAAAAGTAAAAATAATATAATAATTAAAATAAAATATTAAGATACTTTTAATTATATTTTATTATGTTATTCCAAAATAATAAAAAAAATAAACCTATCACCAAGCTTCCCACAACAAATTAGCAATACTATTGCCGATCTTCTTCATCTTAGTATATTTCTCCTCTAGATTTTCATGGCCTGTGTCACCACCAATGATATCCGAAAATTCATCTAGAGGTGTTTAATTTGGATATGTTGCTCGAGCATAGTAAACATTATGTTAGAACTGTCAAAACGGGCCAACCCGGGTGGGCCGGGTTGGCCCACCATGGGTTGGGGGAAAAACGGGCTAACCCAACCCGGCTCACATTTTGGTGAGCTAGGAAATAAGCAACCCGGTCCGGCCCACCACGGGTTGGTGGGTTATGCGGGTTGGCTCACCTATAATTGGAAAATTTTAAAAAGTAAAAAAAACAGAAATTTTTTTTAAAAAAATTCCAACTCCTTAACTTAAACAGACATGTTGCTTAATAGGACAAAGGTTTTCACGAAAAGGAAAGGAAACTGCACAAAAAAATCTGACTTGGGTCTTTTTTGAGTTTTTCTTTACTGACTTTACAGACACATTGATACGTTGCATTTTGGACCTTGTTTTTTTTTTTTCAAATGTCTCAACCCGCGGGCCAACCCGGCTCACCACGGGTTGAACCCACCCAACCCACGGGTTCGGTGGGCCGGGTCTAAATGACCCGGGGTTTAAATGAGCCAGGTTTTTTGCAACCCAACCCACCGGTGAGCCGGGTTGAGCTGGATTGACTCACGGGTTCTAACCCATTTTGACAGCTCTACATTATGTCATCTTGTGAGTTCTTGTAGATGTAATTATGTAATACAAATGCAACAATTATAAATACTACAAGAAATTTGTCATTAATCAATTTGTGTCTTTACACTAAACTAGATTGTGACCCGTGCGATGCTCGGTTTTAGCATTTTTATGTAATTTTATTATTTTTTTAAATTGTTTCAGATAAATTTTAGATCTAAAATTTTGAATTTTTTTTATATTAAAGCACAATATATGGGATGGTAATAGTGATAATGTGTGTGTCAAACATTGTGGGGGTAACAAAATACATGTTTTAACTATTTCAATTTTTCTGTCATGCTATTGTTAACTTTTATCATGTCATTTTTTCGTATGTTATTCCTTGAGCTTTGAATGTGCTGTCAATGATGTAATTTGTTGTGATTCTTTTGATGACTTTTTAGTTTTGTTGCATTTGATACATATATCTTCATCTGATGATGTTATTTGTATTCTTTGATTATATGATTTTTTCCCCCTTTTTGTTCTTCCTTTGATGATGTTGATTTGGGTGAAATATGATCCTTATTGCATTAAGCAAATAATATTAGTATTTTTGTTTGATAAAATAAAATGGTATTTTAATATATGCAATATTGACATATCAAATCTTTCCATTACAATAATTTTGTCATGTCAACATTTCAAATGAGATGTAACTCTCCAAAACTTTATCCTTGAAATTTTTTCACCTTGGGAGTTAGGACTCTTACCTTAGTTAATATTCTAATTAGGATTCTTTCATAAATCATAATTCAAAATATAATTGTAGATTTATTTTTGATACATATATCTTCATCTGATGATGTTATTTGTATTATTTGATTATATGATTTTTTTCCTTTTTCTTCTTTCTTTGATGATGTTGATTGGGGTGAAATATGATCCTTATTGCATTAAGCAAATAATATTAGTATTTGTGTTTGATAAAATAAAATGGTATTTTAATATATGCAATATTGACACATCAATTCTTTCCATTACAATAATTTTGTCATGTCAACATTTCAAATGAGATGTAACTCTCCAAAACTTTATCCTTGAAATTTTTTCACCGTGGGAGTTAGGACTCTTACCTTAGTTAATATTCTAATTAGGATTCTTTCATAAATCATAATTGAAAATATAATTGTAGATTTATTTAATCTTCTTAAAACTCTTAATTTTATTACATTTTAATGTATTGATTACAATGAAATAATTAAAATATAACTATTAAATGGAATACAAATTTAACCTATTGGTGTAGACCTCGGCATTATTGAAGAAGTTGACGCCACGATCATGATAGCACTGGAGGAGGGACCTGCCTTCTTTAACATCCAGTTATTTTCCAAAGCTAATCCATGCACAGTGAGATAATTGGTTAACCTTTAAACCCGATCGATTAAGGACGGTGTAACGTGGATGTAGTGAAACTGATGATGTTGTAACGAAGGGAGTTATGAAGGTTTTGATTATAAATAAATGTGAGTTACCCAAGCTTTTAATGGGGTGAATGAGAGGTGGAATTGGAAGAGTGAAGAGACCAAATGGGGAGGTGGAATAAGGAGGCTTACAACTCAGAATTTTACTGATGTGGCACATTTGATGTTAGGTGGCACAAATAGAGATGATGTGTCCAAGCTAGGATGTGGGAGTCTATTTTAATATATTATAATAGATAATAGATTGCGGCATTTTGCAAAGTATCTTCCATTTTTTCTTTAACACTTCTAATGATTTTTCAATACAACTTCGAAGGAGATGAATGTGCACGATTAAAGGTTTCTTATGCATTATTGGGGGCTCTTGATCAAATTGAGACCGACGATACCTTATTACCAAATGTCCTTCTTTATCTGAATATCCTTTATCCACCAAATAATATCCAGCTATAAAAAAAGGAAGACAAAATTATATATGGTTAATTTATAAAAAAACCTTATAGTAAAAAATTATAAATTAATAACAATACCTTGTGAAACATTTCTCTCTTGCAGTGGAAGTGGAGATGGGTGGGCTAGGCATTAAAAACTTACATTTGTTTAACATTTCCCTCTTGGCAAAGTGGAAGTGGAGATTTCTAAATGATTCAAATGCAATTTGGTACAGTCTATTGACATATCGCTATGGAGACTTGTCTTGGTTGGACACACCTTATTCGGCTAGCAATACATGCTCAATTTGGTGAAGAGATTTATGCCATATAGAATGTGACAGTGTCAACACTCCTATGTGGTTTTCTAAGTCGGTGACCAAAAGGATCAAAAGTGGGAATCAAACAAAGTTATGGGTTGATGAATGGATAACAACTACTCCCCTAAAAGAACTCTTCCCTCGGCTGTTTTTAATCACTTCGAATAAGGAAGCTGTTGTCTCTTTGTGTGGTTTGTGGTTGAATGAATCTTGGCAATGGAGATGGTCTTGGAGGAGGGTTTTGTTTAGTTGGGAGGAAGAATTGTTAGTGGAGCTTCAACATGTTGTCAATCTTGTGAAGCCATGTAGAGAAGGTGTAGATCAATGGGTGTGAAAGGAAGACACATCACTTGGTTTCGCAGTAAAATCTGCTTATTCATACTTGCAAAGGCACCAAGGGAAATGACCCTCTTGTTGGTACTGCTAAGGCTGTCTTCAATAAGCTGTGGAAGTGCAGGGTGCCTTCCAAGGTTTTAGCCTTCTCATGGAGACTCCTTTTAAATAGGTTGCCCACTAGAGAACAATTGGCAAAATGGGGAACTAATAATGACCAGTTCAATACAACATGTGTTTTTTGTTTCAACCATATGGAGCTTGTGGAGCATTTGTTCTTCACCTTTCCATTTTCTTATCAAATATGGCAAAATACTTATTCCTGATTTGGTATGGTTGTGGTCCTGCATTGTGAAGGCTTTGAACATTTCGTGCAGCATGGGGTCTTCTTCAGGGGGCAAAGCTTTAAGATGTTCATACATCTAGTATGGCATACTGTTTTGTGGTCTGTATGGTTATTGAGGAATAAAATTATTTTCAATGGAGGCTCTTTTGATATGTGTGAAATAATGGATCTCATCAAAATTAGATCTTGGTCTTGGTTTGTAGCAATGAAGGGTGGGACAAAGTGTCTTTTCTCTAAATGGTGTACTAATCCTGCTGAATGTATGAAGAGGTAGGCAAGCTGCCTTTGGTTATTATGGTGGCATGGAAGAGTCTTTATAATTCAAGAACCTCCATGAAGTTTGAAGTTTCTCAAATACAATCTTTTTTCGTCCTAGTCCTGTCACTTGAAGATTCTATGAGAAGTACAAATTTCTGTTATGTCTAGCTGCTTTGATGCATCCCTTTCTCTATAATTTGTTATGCTTAGTTTCAGTGGGTGACTGAACTTTTATTATGGAGATGTGCTTCACTTTTACCTTGTCTTTGGTTGATATTAGCAAAGGAGTAGCCCTGTTATTGTGTCTGTCTCGTGGATGAGACCTGTTTAATGTGCTGGAGTGGCTTGTTGGCGTCAACATGGATTTTTTGGCTAGTGTAATCAGGACATATATTTTCTTGTATATGGGTTAGAGTGTCCCTCATACTCTTATTAATATATATTTTTGCTTGTAAAATAAACAATACCTTGTGATGGCTTCCAAAAGTTTAATGTCCTTGTGTTGATTGCATGAAGAAAAGCACGTGAGTCATGTGTCAATCCCTCTCATCCCACCAATCAAAATGTGAAACACATACCAAAACCACAACTGACCATGACATTGAAGGTGAGGACTTTCTCTCCCTATAAGGCATTTGATCTGCCTCGAGATTATATGGGTGACATCGATACATCCAATACAATCCTGTTATAACAAGTTAGATAAGGGAGTCCATCATGATATGGAATAAGAAATATTTTTATTTTCCTATTTACCTTGAAATAAGGCATGTGTCGTTCATCATTAGCAATACCAGGAGGTACAACTTGAAAAGTTGGATCCTTTACACTTTGTTTGTTTCAATAGAATTTGAGAAGAGAAAAGTAGGAAAGAGAGAAAAGGAGGTGAAAAAGTGATTTTCTTGTGTTTGGGAAAGAAGAGAAGTAGGGAAGAGAGAAAAAAAATGAGTGGGACCCACCAAAAACAAAATCTCTCCTCCAATCGAGAGAAAACCAGGAAAGAAGGGAGGATGCAGTGTAAAATTACCTATTTGACCCTCTTATTTTGTCTCACGCAATTTTACCGTACCATCTCTTCTCCAATTTGGCAGCATCAACAAGCTTTCCTTATAATGTTTCCATTTTTTAAAGTTGGTATAGAATAAACTATTTTATTATTTTATACTTTGAAAGTTGCAACCGTTTGTATTAATTGGATCGGTGATGCATCTAATTATGGAATTAGCAACGGCACAAAAAATGTATTTTTTATTTTTTATATTAAATAATCTTATATAATATAATACAATATAATATAATATATATATATATATATATATATATATATATATATATATATATATGTGCTTATCCTAAAAAAAAATTAAAAAATTATGTGTGGGTATATATATATTATCAGGGATAAATATATCCTTACAAAAAAATTATTTACTTTCTATCCACTTTTCTATCCAATCAAATGAGTGGAGAGAAATCTCAACTTTTCTTTCTCTTCTACTTCTCTCATACTTCTTTCAATCCATACAACCTAAAAATCTATCTATTTTTTACTTATTATCTCTTCTCTTCTACTTCTTCTCTAATCCAAACAAAGGCTCAGTCATGATATCATGTGAAAGGCCCCACTCTTTTCCTACCAATCATGGCTTCCAAAACTTCATTAAATGCTCTCCTGATAGTCTCGCCAAAATGTTGAAAAAGCTCTCTAGCATCCCTATTTGAAGCACCCCTAGCAAGTGTATATACAAATAGAGAAATGTTATTTGTACAACAAATTGAGACATCAAAATTCGACAATAAAATTTATGGTTAATGTAGTTAAAAAACGTGGTTAATAAAGAATTGAGTTTGGTTAATGGATATACAAGGTGTCGCAACTCATTAACCAACCACTGAACTTCATTAACCATATTTTTTTAGCGTCATTAATCATATTTTTAGGTGTATTATTACATGTTTATTAGACCACCTGAAAATCGTGATTAATGACGTTCAAAATCATGGTTAATAAAGTGCATTGAAATAGTGAATGGTTAGTGAATTGCGACACCTTATATATTTATTAACCAAACTCAATATTTCATTAATCACGTTTTTGAACTACATTAATCACGAATTTTGCTGTCCCAAATTGTTGTACAAGTAACACAACTGATACAAATATACCCACTTTCTCTATAATCATCATTCTCTTACTTGGTTGTAATCCATGTTTTGATTGCAAGTCTTCACATAGTTGTGCAAATAAACTTTGCTCCTTTCTAGACGCATTCAGACATAGGGCAGGGTTCCCATTCATTATCCCATTCATCCATTTTTGTCCACTTTGAAGTGAAGTCATACATGGTTCTTTGTGGATAGAGATCTTCTGTCTCAATTTTCTGTCACATTCTCTGTCCCCTACTAATAATAATTTTACACTTAAAGAAACAAAATCATAATTCATTAATATTTGTGTTCATTTCCAATATTTGATTGATGGGGACACCAAGACACCATTTTTTGGGACAGCAGATTTCTATCAATTCTTTGTAAATATATTTATAGTAATATCTAGCAAATGCCCCCATTGCACATGATGTTATATTCCGATAAAGTATATGCTTTCTTCTCTTTTTCTCTCTTTCAATATCCATATTCTATCTGAATAAAGAAATATATTTAAAACATTCATAACCATATTGAAAAAAAAATTCATAAACATAAACCAAAAGACATAGTACAAATCTCATAGTTCATGCAAATGATTTTCATAGAAATTCATTGAAGTTACAATATTCATCAAAAATTAAAATAACCAAATAAAGTAAAAATTCATTTCTCTTTGGCATGTATATACATCAACCAAGCTTTCATAAAACAATTATTCTCCATATTTAAAAAAATCTCTTGTCTTACTTCATTCTCAATCAAACAAACCACAAAGCACCACAATTCACTACCATTTTTCAAATCACATTGAGTAGCCTCCCGATTGATAATAGTCATAGTTACCGCAATGGTGGAACTAACACCACCATGTTTACTCACTATATCTGACTCGATTATTTCCAATGCCCTTGAAACCAAGGTTTCTATTTGACTACTTAGCTTTGTCGCCGTCCTGATCATCTTCCTTTACGCTTTCCCTTATGGATTTGTTAGTCATCTTTTGGGTTTGAGCAATTTGCTGGTACCATCACATGGGATAAGTACATAGGTACCTCCAAGACCAGGGCGAGGTACTTGGGTACCACCCAACTCATGCATGAAATCAGGCCAAGATGAATGTGAGATGCATATTGATTATATTATGAATAAACATGATTTCCATCCCTCTCATAATGATGATTGTCTTCCACACCATTTTCTTTATCCACTTTCTCAACATTCACATGTTCCACAGGTTGAACAAAATAAAAATCCATAGAGGGAGTAACATTTGCCCTAGTTGCATAACTGTCTTCAAACAATTGATTCCAATATTTCTTAATTGAATGATCTATTGATTTATTACGAAACTTTTTAGCCTTAGATTTTTCCTACAAAAAAAGTTAGTTAACCATTAAATTAAAGATTTTATACTGAATAACTTTCGTTGAAAATTAATTGTAGGAACTTATGAACCAAACTAACCTTAATCTTTCTATCCCACCACTCTTTTGAACAACTAAGCTTTCTCGTAGCAGGATCCCATGTTAAGCCAGTTTCCTCGAACTTCAAAAACTTCCAAATGCGCCGATATTTCTCCATTGAGTCATAATTATTCTTCAAAGTTTTATATAAACATTTTCGCTTAATGATAGGTTCAAAATCTTGGTTAATATCCTTCCATTTAAATGATACACGTTCATTCTTCCTAATGAACTTGAAACAAAGCTCACAAAATATCTTTTTATACTCATCTATCCATTTAAAAATGATGTTCCCCTCCACATTATCACTGCTTGAGGCCATCTTAAAAATTTACCGACACAAAATAATGAATTAATTTTCGGCAATATATAATCTTCAAAATCTTGTTATATGAGTTTCTATCGAAGGCATACATTATCAAATCATAAGTTCATAGCATCAGAGAAATTTACCAGTAAACAGTAATTGAAAACTTAGAAAGAAATACACTATAAAGCAATGATTACAACATTGAATCAATTACCACCAACTACCAATAGATTCCTATTTGAACTAATCATTGGCATGGTTCACAAAATTAAACGAATTGAATTGGCAATGTGATTGAAGAAGATATAAAAGAAAACAATGTTTTAGAGTTTTCACACGCTCGAATCAAGATGCAATATGATTGTGATGGAAGAAATCAAGTTATAACAAGTGATTACAATTCAAACTTCCTTCAATTATCTTCTAACGTAATCTAATTCATCCTTAATCCCTACACAATTCTTGCAATTAAAATTCAAAATCACTAATTTAGATTAGCTCCAATTCCTTGGATGAAAATCCTTTTATTCCCAATTAAAAACCTAATTCCTTAGTTGAGTTTAATTGAAAACAAGCCTTAAGCTCAAGAGTTCAAAGGAAAGCATACAAATTAATTCCTATCCCTAGGCAATTGAATTCCATGGTTGTTAGGTCAGATTGAACAAGAACATCAATTTTTCATTTGAAAATTCATGTTTGAGTTCATTCACAATGGTGATCAAGCAAACGAGGCATTTAGTACGAAACTAATAACTCAATTTACATGAATATGTACTGGAATTAAGGGAAAGAGTTTTGATGCTGTGAAATCCACAAACGTACGGTTCCGTCGTCAAGTAATAAAAATATTGAATACATAGGGACCATGATTATGACTACTAATTAATTAATAAATCGATTATCCAAACAAGAGGAATACATTTTGAGAAAAGAATCAAGTAACAATTCTAACTAACAATTAAAAGAAAGAATAAAATAACAAGAAAACAAGATTTGGGTTTTTAAATATGTGAAAAGATTTCCAGGATTGGGGTCACCACAATGACCAATTATGAATCCTAATTGACTTTCCCTTTATTAATATCTAGCTGAATTGAAGGTGAATCATCCTAATTTAGTTAATGTTCCTTCTCGAGATACAAGAACCGTGCCCAATTAAACTAATTCCTACTCTCGTGGTAACTGAATTTAAATTGAACCCATTAAGATTTATGACAATTCAATATGGAACCATCAAATGACGCTTCTAACTCTCGTGATTAAAGTCCTAAGTTCAATTTCTATAGATCCAATACCTAGGTTCACTTCTAGTTGCTTCCTAGAATATCTAAGACATGCAAATAGGTGATTAGCAAATTCACATGGATTAAGCACAATAGAAGCCAAATCAATGAGTCAAACATTAACAAAAGGGAAATCAAAAAATTATTTTATCATAATAAAGTCAAAGGGCATGACCCAATCCTAGAAACAAAGGAAACTACCTGAGCATAATTGAAATAGAAAGAGTCACAAGGATAGAAACCATTGATCCAATTGGGGGAGAGAATAGAAAAGGGAAGAGAATGATCGATCCTAATCTCTAATATTTTCCTTCAAAATTCCATATTAGAACCCCTAATTTCAAGCCTAACGAGTTTATTTATAATTTAGGTTACAAAGAGTCCAAAGCCCATGATGAGGGCCACGGCCTGACCATGGCCTCCTTTGACTCTGGAACAAATTTAGCAAATTTGGTGGGCCACGGCCTGACCATGGCCTCCTTTGACTCTGGAATAACTAGGTCGTGGCCACCCCGGTTTCTCCTAGCTTCAATTTTTGTTGCTCCTCGAGTCACGACTGTGGTTCAAACCACCCCTTGGTCGTGGCTAACTCTGTTTTCACCCTTTTTGCATATTTCAGCTCTTAGCTTCGTATCAGTTCTAGCAAGACTTCATTCCAACTCTTCCAAGCCTCAATTGCCATCAAATCTGCACCAAAACACACAAAACACCGCAGTTATCCGAACTAAAGGAGAAAAAGACAATTAAACAAACAATTATGCTAAAAAAAAAAAAGAATATGAAATGCATGCTAAACAGACACTAAATATGATGTGGATTCATAACATCAAGTTTACTTACATCAGATTCCAATTGAAGTTCCCCCTATCCTAATCTAGATAATCTAGAAATTCATGCTAAAATTTGGAAAACTATAAGAAATGGAGTAGAAGAATGAAATGGATGGCAATAGATCTTCAAATGTTGTTCCCAAGGTTGAATCTCCTGAGAATGTAGAGAGAAAGTGTGTTCTCTTCTTTAAATCCCGCCAAAAAGTGTCAAAAGATCCAACCAAATAGGTCGGTTCACGTATTTATAGATTCCAGAAAAATTGTCATCACTGGGAGATAATGTGTCATCGCTAAGCGTTGAAACGCAAAACTAGGTGGAATAAAATTCGTTGGGCAAAGGCAAACAAAATCCAACTCCCTCCAAATTCGCTCAACGAAGCTTGCTCGTCGCTGAGCGAAATCCAAATAGTGTTGAAGCTTTCTTAATTCGTTGGGCGATAGTTTGTGTCGCTGGACGACACTTGTCTTGCATTCACTTTTGCTTTCAGTCTTGTGTAAATATTTCTGCTGTTAGTGAAAATGCCAGAAACTCTTTTATGCTTTGCACAACTATATAGTCACTATACTTATCACTTAGGGATGGCAAATGGTTAGGATCTAGGTAGGGAAATATAGTACCTGTTTCAATACCCGCGATTCAAAAAATTATCCGTATCTGAAGCCATATCCGTGTGGGTAGCAACTTTAATACTCGTACCTTTACCCGCTGGGTACATAAGTATCCATATCCATTACCCGCACTTTAATTAACGATGAAAAGTCAATAAATAAAAAAAGAATATTGATTAAAAATACAACTATGATTCAATTGAAAAAGTATTAAAAAAATCATCCAAACCTAACCATAAAACATTAAAAACAAAATTATTTACGTGATATATAAAAAATGGTAAAAAAGAGAGATACAACTATTTCTAATTAAATATTACAAATTATGTAAAAGTGAAATGATATATATATATATATATAATAAGTACTATTTCATCCTATATAGTAAATTAAATTGTGAACTCAATGTGAATGCACCCGAATATGCTAAGTTTTCTTGCATTCTATGATTTCACACCTTGTTGGAGTAATCGAATTATCATGAAAGTATTAGCCAAAAGAAAAAACATCATTGACACTGACATAGTATGATAGAAGAGAAGGAAATTTCAGGGGAGACTTTTTTTTAATTTTCTATACATAATAATGTGTAAATTATAGTTTTTTTGTGCTAAAAACCTCTCCCAGACGACGTTCTTTAATTTTGTAATGCAATTAAGGATTCATCCAGACATACCCCCACGTTAAAGTATTCATACGCATCTGATATCTATATGTGGGTATGGATCAGGGTTGGTATTAGAGTATCCGTACCCACATCGATACCCATTAAATTTGTGGGTATTTACTCGTACCCATACCCGAACCAATTAAACGGGTAATTATCCATTGTGAGTAATTTTTGTGGGTATCCATTGGGTCTATTATCCATTGTCATCCCTACTTATCACTTCTAGTTTCTAGAGCTAACTACTTTCACCAATTCACCAACAATTTCTCAAGTTTGATACCATAAATCTACATTTGACATAGATTTATCACAACACCAAACTTAAAATGCTTGCTTGTACTCAAGCAAATAAATAGAGACCACATGGGGGTTGGAGTGGAATTTCATGAAGCAATTCCACTCTACATCACTCCAATCATGCTAAGTTTCAATTCTTGATCAATCCACAAAATGTAACATGCATCACACAATCAATACACCAATTCCTTTGATCTCATATGATTCCCAAGTGTGACAATTCAAGAAAACCTTGAGCTTTAGCTTCACTAAATGTGACATGACTCCTTCTCACAACTCCTCTCTGGATTAAGTGTTTCACTCACACTCAACTGTTTAAGGTGTTGTTTACTCTCAAACATCACCAACATACAACCCTCTATCATAGGCTTTACAAAATTCTCCGAAAACAATTGCAATTTCTAGTGTAACACACATCATGAGGTCTTTGTTAGGTTGTAATGAGGTTAGGGTTAAGGTAGATACTTTGAAGACTTAGGTTAACCCTAATCGAAATTAAGGGATACAAGCAGTGACGGAGCTTGAAGAAAAACAATAGGGCTGCCAAAATTAATATTTCATGTGTAAATTTATACCTTCTTTTAAACGGAAGACAATTTATTTATATTTTGGAGAATGTTAAACAATGTTTTAAAGAATGACAAAATAGATTTTTTTGGAAATTGATGTATTTAAGTTGTGTTTGAAAAAACTTATTTGAGCTTAACTTATTTTTCTCCATACTTTATTGTTTTTAGTTTATTTCCATAAATTTTTTTAAGTCACTTATAAAAATAAGCTTATGCGGGAGAATGTCACAAGTTTGGGTAGAGATACAATAGGGTTACAGTTCGAATCCCACAATCCTCTTTTCTTTCTTTTTTTCTTTTTATCCCAAATCATTCTTTCAGTAAGAGTTTCTTTCTTCACTCATTTCTTACTTATTTTTTCTGCTCCCTTCTTCACGCATCCCTTGAAATATTCCACCCCCATTTTTTTCAATTCCCTTTGATCATCTTCATCTTCTTCCCTCTATCGTAATAGAATGCACTCCATCCTAATTCAGGCCTCATTTGCTCTTCTTCTTCGTGAGTTCATGAAGCAATACACCAGAATATGTTTCTGGTTCTTTGTTTTTTGTTCTTAGTTTATTGTTGAATTTTTTTCTTTTAGGCACTCAATTATAGTATATAGACACTTTATGATGGAAGAATTTTTTATACAAAAGATGATTTGCTGAATTATTTTTAATTTTTAATCATTGTTTTGATCATATATATTATATTATTTTTTAATTTTAAATTCGATCAGAAAGTTAATTTTAATCTTATTTTCATCATAAGTATATATATGTAATATTAATTTTAATTTTAATTCATAATGTTAATTTTCATCCCAAAGTAGGACACCATTCCCGACTCAAATCGCAAGATATATCGTCAAATAGTAAAATTTCTCTTTGCCAAGGAGAAGAAGCGGGTTTGATTCTTGAATTTTTCGGTTTTTAAGATTTATGACAAGTGTTTATAAGTGTTTTTGCAATGATGCATCCAAAAGCCTTAAATTGTATAAGCGTTTATGACATAAGTTCTCATGTGATAAACACTTATTGAATAAACGTTTAATTATGTTAACCCAAACGCGACCTTAATATCTAAAGAAGTGACATGCTTTTCCAATGAAAAGTTATTGTTTTGCATTCCTTAACAAGTGTCCTTATAACACTCTTAGTATGATCCTTACATTTTTACACTCTTAAAATACAATATGAACACAAACACGCATAATTTTTTCTAACAATTTGAAAACAAAATAAACAAGAAGAGAAGTCGAACTCGGGCTTATCGACTTCCCAAAGGCAAAACAAAATAAACAAGAAGAGTCGGCCTCAGGTTTACCGACTTCCCAAAGGCATACAAAACCACAACCCTTGTGACGCCCCCTTCGGGGACATCACATGACAACCTATTATGGAAACTTAAAAAAAAAACTTTTTGAACATCTGATACCAAAGTAAAACAGTAAAACAGAATAATCATATAAAACAAATTTTCATTCTTCCTTTGTAGTATTACCCAACGTCGCCATAAGGCGTACATCATTTTCCAGATCTTTAGTACGCCATATATACATCAAAAACCTTAAGAGCTGGTCAAATAAAGAAACATCTAAAAATGATGGAGTATACTACCTAGTATACTTCAGACCAATGAGGTTTTCGCCTTGTCGTCGCCAGTCCACATATCTTTGTCGTCGACGTAAAATTTCGAGGTCCCGAAATGAGCAAGAGATTTGCTGAATTACATCTGTACATGTGTTCATGTGTTCAAAAACACAATAGGACATCCACATGTACAGGCAAGGGTGAGATACCAATGTATGGATTTAAAATATGATAACTATATGTAAGACATCATAACGTTAAAATCACCATACATATAAAATCATCGTCCATATAAAATCACCGTTCATAACCATCATAATCATCACCGTTTATATCTTAATCATCACCGTACGTAAAAATCATAATGTATCACAAGGTTTCATACCCGACAGTCATTAAAATATGACACTTCAATATTCAATGTCTAATGCCTAATCTCCGGAGATCCCAACACCGTAACATCGTTTTTATAAAAACTGAGCTGATCAGGCTCGACTGCCTAAAAAGGCACACCGTAACGAAACCATTGAAACCTGTCCAACATAAGGCACAAGAAAACACCGTGTAATGGTTTCTCATTGTCCACGAAGGCACAATGATATATACACCGCCTTGAATATCTTGGCCACCAAGATATCGAGATTCTCAAAAACATCGTTGGCACGTCTGCCATTTTATAGGCATGTAAAACATTTTATATTTTTGTCACTTTTCTCTGTGTTCTTTCTTTCCTTGTCGTAGCACAAAGGCTTACAATCCGCCTAAGTCTTTCATCATTTAAAACATTAACCATCAACACAGGACGAAACGTCCGAGTGCTCAGTCAGGAATTCTCACATCGGTGCACCAATGTGAGGTTCGTGATAACAGAAAACAGTTTTCACCTTTATTCTCATATCCATCATTGATATGAAAAAGACACATAGATCATAGATCATAGGACACACAGTCCACAATGTATCATAGGACACATAGTCCACATCACCTCGTAGGACACACAGTCCACAACCCCGTTTTTCTATGTGTCTTTATCATAGAACACTAGTAACCCGACGTCTCGTTTACTAGGTTCATGTTTCAACATTTCCGTCATTTCGTTCTGTGAAATACAAAAATCAAATCAAATCTCCGCAACTCTTCTAAGTTGTCGGTTTACCAACATTGTTGTAAAATCATTTACAGACAAAACGTTTTTTGTTTAAATACATTTTAAAACAAAACCAACGTAATTATAATAAAATTTCACCTTCCTTAAATAAATCCCTTCCCCAAAATTCATTTCTATAAGGATGGTTGAAATCAAAATTTTCACCTCAGCATAAAACACTGTTTATAAAATGGTGAAACGGGTTTTCGTAAAATTTCTTATAAAATGCACCTTTTTCACATGAAAAGCATTCAAATCCACAAATGTTGACATTTTCCTCTTATCATAACATAATGTACACTTGAGACAGTTTCATCATAAATACATCCCAATGTTTTTCCCCAAATCAGTCTATGATTTTTCTGCAAGGCTTTTAAAAGCTTTTATCTTATTTATGGATTTCAATGCAGCAAACCACAACCATACAGTCATCATATTACCACGTTATAATATTGAACATAATCAATATCACATTTATTCCCATCAACATAGCCAATCACTTCATTGTCACATAATAAATTCCATCATCACATTCAACGTTCAACCACATTCAACGTTCACATAACAACATATAACAACATTCAACTTATCATCAAATCACTTCATTCAATAGATTCATCAACCACACCACATGTAGTTATCATGAATCCCTCAGGTAAACTCCCCTTACCTCTTGTAGTGTCTTCACGTCTCTCGGCCTCCAGTTGCCGAATCTCCCGTTCAATCGCCCGTTTATCCTTTCCAATGCTTTAATCCTTCGCCACAAGACGCAATCATAAGTTTAGCTTGTTGAATAACCTAACACTACCCCCATATGGTTTCGGTTATGGCTAGCTAAGGTGGCTAGGATTTCCAAATTTTCACATACTCTTGGATTTATGATCAAAGAGTATTCTAGAATTAAGGAAAATTGTCATAAATTAAAATTTGAAAGAACATCATACTCCTCCCTTTGAACATGAATTCGGTTCCCTCTAGGTCAATAGGCTAGGGATTTTATTTTGCTTCAAGCTCATGAATTTAAGACATTTAAACAATAGAAAGGTGAAATCTATGGTTATTTTCCAATACTTGAACCAAAATCTCATCCAACTACCATCTTAGAATTTCGGGCCTATGAGGCAAAAACAGGGCAGCCATGTGATGCTCTTATAAAATGAATCTACGGGTCTTAATGAGTTCATAGAGATTAATTTCATGAACATAGGATTTTTCTACAATTAGTTATGAATTTTTGAAGGTAAAACCCTAACCTCCACCTACATCATAAACTCTCATGATTTCTAGAGAAGAAGAGTGAAGCTTACCTCTTGTCTAGTGGAGATTTGTAAAGATTGAAGCTTCTCCTAATCACTTTGATTGAATTTCCATCTTGAGAATTAGGAACTTGTTGATTTCTATGGAGGATTTTAGAGAGAAAATGAAAAGAGAAAGAGGAGAAGGTGGGGGAGGGGCTGCATGAAGGAGGGGGAGAAATGGATAAAAAATTGATGTTTTAATCTTAATGAATAAGGAAGGGTAGAAAGGTGATTTGCTAAAAGGGTAAAATAGTCATTTTGGGAAGTTTTAGGGGCATTAAGGTCATTTGGTCCTCTAAGTCATGATGAGTATGGTGAGTCACTAGGTGACTCACCCTAGTGAGGTGTCATGATAGTGACTTAGGATTTATCCGTTAACGGGTCCTGGTAAATCCGTATTCGGTTCCGTTTTCAACCGATTTTAACGACTTATTTATTTTGAAAATTTCCAAAATAATCAATATCGTTGGAAATAAAATATAAAACCTAATTGTTTCGTTTACGAGTCAAAATTAGGTCATCTGAGTAGTAAAATCATACTGTCAGTGTAAAACGCAGACCGGGCTCTGTCTGAGTTTTTGACCCAAAATTTAACCATAGGTTCCTACGATAACGTAAAGTGTGACTATGGCTTCAGATTATTTTATTTCACTATCTAGTCCCTCCAAAAAATACAAATACAGAAATACTGTTTAATTCGTATTAGAGTGTAGAGAGTATGAAAAAAATTGGGGTATTACAACCCTAATGCTAACAATACGAAAAAAAATCTTATACGAAACAGTAGGAAATTCTGATAAGGATACTGAAAACCCCTTCATGCAATGGTCATGGGCCCCATGTATAGTTAGGAAGAAGATCTTCTGTCTCACTTTTCGGTCACATTCTTTGTTTTCCATCAATGACAATTTGATTGGTAGGGGATACCGAAACATCATTTTTTGAGAGTACACCATTCATTATTTCTAAAATATGTTTATTTCATTTAATATTTTTATAAATTTAAATTTTATTTCATAAATATTCTTATATAAATTACTCATAATCCACTAACTTAATTATTTCTAATATTCTCTCTCATAATAAATAAGGGTATAATTAAAATTTAACATTAAATACATTTAAAAATGAGTCACTTTTTCTTATATATTAAAAAAAATCACTTTTATCTCTTATATTAAGAATCGGATGGTGTATCTACAAAAAAAAAAAAAAAAAAAAAACTTCCCTTATCCCTCCTAATGGTAGAGTACCTTCCTCCAATTGTCCACATATATAGCCAAATGCCAACATTAGTAATTCAGTATAGATTTTCTAAGTATTTCCATTTGGGCAAAGCAAAAAGCAACTCATAATTAAGCACTCCCTTAAGCAGCACTTAACACATCATAAGTATGACTTATGAATTGAAAACTAAACACCCATACAATACAACTCGTTCCATTTCCTTCACCACTCTACTAACAAAAACTCCAACTTATTTTTTTTTGGTAACACAAAAACTCTCACTTCTGCATCATAATAAATAAGTCCTTAATTTACAAACTTCGCAATATATTAAGTATTAAATTCCTAAATGAAAAGTAGGCGATTAGTTATAGGAGAGTGGAGATTCTTTTAATTTTGTTCTCTTCATTTTTTTTTTTTAATTTAGAAGAGAGATAGACACAATTTTTTTTAATGATTTAATTTTTTTAAATAATAAAAAAGTTTAAAATAAAAATCTCTTCCTTATATCTATTTTTCTCCTAAATGGAGAGGATCTTAACTCATTACAGGGCATATTCATTTAATTTCATCATAACAATACTAACCATGCTACTATACAAAAATTCAACATTCAAACTAAATATTTAATCGATATAAATGCATAAGAATTAACTTTTCCTGCAATTAAATTTAGCATTTAGATAAAGATCTAAGTAAAATAATCGCAACTTTTCAACACTAACGAGTTGTATATATCTCATGTAAACTAAAATCTTTACAGACTTCTATAATATGGCTCTCTTTGGATAATGCTAAATATATAGTGTCTAAAGAATAGATTAAAGAATAAAAACAAAACAATTTGGATAAAAAGATGATATATTTAATATATTAAAAAATATTAATTACTTATTTTTTTCAATAAAAGTTTTGGATTGGTTAATCAATGCACTTGCAAGACACCTTTTCTTATATACAGAAAAGAGAAGGCTATGCAGTTTTCCATTTTCCGGTAGAGAAATAATTTTTGGATATCAAAATAAGATAGTAATATGGTATTTTTTTATTTTTTGATGTATTTTTGAATTATATATGTACAAATAAAATAAAAAGTACGTAAAAAATAGAAATAAACATATATAATATCACACAATATCCAAAATTTGATATTCAAATAATATTACTATTTCCATTGTAAGGAGATACCCGCATATGTATTAACTGATTGGCCCAAGACAGAGGACCCACTTCATGATGGGACCCCCCGGGACCCCCTCTATTTATTTGTATCTAGAACTGAACATAGCAGAAGTCACAAATAGAAGAAGGTCATACTTTAATTGATAGTCAAATTAATGCCTTACATAGACAATCAGAACAAAACATAAATAAGATAGAATCCACATTTTATTCATTAAGCTTAAACAAAAAGAGGAAGTGAACCCTTTCTCAAACCATCATTTTATCAAATCCCATCCGACGTGGATTCTCCGGAGATCCATAGCAGACTTACATTAACATCAGCCGAATACCAAAATAGTAATTTGCACAACAGCAACGAGAAGAATAACACCGATGCCCAAAACAGTGATCCAAAACATTTTCACTTCGAACAGCTTACACTGACACAGAAACGAAAATTTGGTGGATGCTCTCCAATGAAATGACAAGGCTTCTCTTCTGTCTATCTTGGTTTATAAAGAATGGTCATGGGACACTCTTTATGTAAATAAAAAATAATAATTTTATATTTAAAAACTAAATATGTCATTTTTTTTAGATATTAAATATATTAATTTTTAATAAAAGAATTTTTTTCTTTTTTTTTAATAAATATCCTTAAAATATTTGTTAATATTTTCCAAACAAGAAAGTCGAAGCCCACAAATGGTAGGTCGCAATTAATTCACATATAACCTTTTCAACTTCCCAAGATTTCTCGAGGATATAATGCTTATGCTATTCACGTTCGTGCATTTGTGTTCTTTGAAGTACCCGATACATTAAGTGGATAGAGACACAACCTATGAATGAAATTGTTGGACATAGTTGTATTCCACATTTACTATATATTGGTTCACATTCCTTTTGTTGGGTCTGTCATCGAGTTATAATCCACATAGAATTTCTTTTGCAAAAAGATTATCCTTTCAATACGTACTCCTTTCATAATAAAATATAAGCAAATTTAACTATCTTTATATTTATTAAGTTAATTAGTTATTCACATTTAATATTATTATTCTCATTTAAAAGTTCAATTTCATTGTCTAAATTACCCCTCTTTATTTATTCACATTAATCGTATTATATGGAAATTTGTTTCAATTAAATACAATAAATGAAGGGCATTTTTGGTATATTATCATTAAATAGGATGTAAAATGTCAAATTTTGCTTATATTTTGTTATAACTTAGATGAGCCAATTTTTGCTTATATTTTGTTACGAAGGGAGTATCAGCAACTAATGCAAATGTACTTTTGAATTTAATTGAAAACAATACCAAAACAAATAAATGAAAAAAAATATTTTGAATTCAGGATAAACTTATGACTCTTATTTTTCCTCATATTTGCTGATCTATTGTGCAACGTAGGGGTGGATGGGTAGACCCACGAACCCGTGCACCCGCCCAACCCGACCCGAAAAATCCGGTTCGGTTCGCACTACAAGAATTCGTTGGCTTACCTAGGACCTTTTTCCGACGGCCATTGAGCCCTCGGTAAAAATGTATTTACCCACAGCTTCACCTGTCGGTAATTAGGTAGCGTGTCATGCTTACAGTTACTGATGGTCTGAGACAGTCGATACTGTCGTCGGTAAAGCTGAAGGTAAATTTGACGGGAATTTAAGCACGCGATGTTTCCGACGGCATAACCGTCAATAAGGATAAAAATAAAGTACCGACGGGCAGGCCGTCGGTAATTGACTTTTAGTATTACGAGACATAACGTCTCTTTTTGGTGTAACCAACAGCTTATGCCATCGGTAATTAATTTTTCCCAAGTTGTCGGTAAGTTACCGTAGGTCTTGCATGGTTTCCGACGGCTGAGGCAGTCGGAAAGGGTTTTATTAATTTTCACCCGCTTAATGCGACCCGCGCGGTAATCCCCACTTAATACGACCCGCGCTCGTTCTCTTCCTCTTTCACTCTCAACCATCTCCTCTTTACAACTCTACTCTCTCCTCTTTGCTCTTTCACCACTACCCCTCCCCCTCTTCCTCTCCCAAGCCACCACGCCTCCCCCTCTTCCTATCCCGAGCCACTGCATCTCCGCCTGTCCCTGTCCCTCTCTCTGTTTCGCGAAGCTCCAGCCACCGCGGCTTCTGTTGGGCAAGCTCCGGCCACCGCACCTCTCTATGTCTGTAACACCCCAATTTTCACTCTTTCTAAGACCAGTAAACTATATAAATGAGTTTATATTTTTATCTGTGTATTAGAAAATGATTTTGGGAAAACTAAAATCATATTCAAGCTTCATATAATCGTAGGAGCCTACGGTTAAAGTTTGGGCCAAAAACTCAAACGGAGCCCGATCTATGTTTCACGGATGGTAGTTTTTTCTACTATCATGACCTCTTTTTGACTATCGGTCAGAACCATTAGTCTTAGAATTCGATCATCTACCTTTTTGCTAAAATGTGTCCTGACGTCCAAAAATAAAAAATAATATATTATATTGGGGCCGATAATCGATCAGGGAGACGATTCGAGCCGTGTTAGGGATTTTCAAGACCCATGACCGATAATTTTCATACCAAGGCTATGTTAAGTCATCTGGGGACTCATACTAATGTCGTGAGGATTTTAAAAATGTCGGGACGTGAATTGACCAAATTGCCCTTGGTTAGTTTTTACTAATTACCATTTTTACCTTTTTACCTATCTTACTCACTAAGTCTTTAAATGAAAATATCTTCACTCTTCCTCACCCAAAAAAATTCGATCAGCCCCCCATCCAAACCTCATCTTCTTCCTTTCTCTTCTTTCTCACTTTCTCTCCACCAAAACTTCATTTTTGGAGGTTAAACTTTGAGTTTTTGTAAAGCAATCTTCACTTGTTTTTGAAGGAGATCCTCCTAGGAGGTAGCTCACCATCTCTATCTCTCACAATCTCTCCTTTCTCTCCTCAATTTTTCTATGATCATAGAAGTTAGGGTTTTGTCCCTAAATCTTCAAAAATCCATGAAAAATTGTAGAAAAACCCTTTTAATACCAAACCAATTTCTATGCCCTAGGTTCATGACACACTTGTATGATCCAAGAGCTTAGAGCCAAGAAATCTCTCTAGCTAATTTTTTTTAGAGAGAGGCCGAGACCTCCCTTTTGTATAGGGTAGGGTTTTTGGTTGTTTTTGATGTTTTGAGTTGATATCTAGGGTTATCTCACTTAGTTAGGGGGTTATCCAAGAAATGAGAATTTTTGTAGCTCCCTAGCTATTTTTAAGGTCAAAGGGCCGAACCCTAAGGGTAGGGCAATAGGAGGAATCTTTGTATTTTTGAGTTAATGCATTTATTGATTGTGTGTATGTAGTGATCGGTAGCTAGTCGAGCAAGTTTTCGGATCCATGGGGTGTTTGCTGCTTACCCCTGGAACTTCAAGAGGTAAGGGGATAAACCTGAGGAGTTCAAATATGACAGCTATATGCTGCTTTGGGTGTTTGTAATATAAATAAATGTTTGTATCTGATTATTGGTTGACTGTTTTATTTACTGCTGTTGATTTGACTATGCATGACCTAACTGCTGATATATGTAGTTACATTATATAATTGTTGAATAACTGTATGGATGTATCGTGTGCCCTGCTGTGGGATTTAAGACGTTAGAGGACCTAATATCTATTAGGATCCGACATCGTGTAACCTAAAAGCTTTAAAAGCTTGAGCTGTGGAATTGAGAAAATAAATAAGTTTTATTGTTTCCCAATTTAATTTAAGAGAAAAGAATTAATTATCTCTTTTGGGATAAAATAAAAATAAATACCTGCTTTTAAGAATAAGTTAACTTAAAAGGCCAAGGTTGTGAAAAACGTGTTTTCATAACGAAAAACGATGTTTTAAGATAAATAGTGTTTTTGAAAACCTTTATTATTTTTTAAAATAATAAAGTTAATCATTTGAGCCAAAGCGTTTTAAGAAACGTGATTTTCAAATTATTAGGTTTTATCCAAGGAAAAGGGTTTTTACAAGCTTTGTTTTAAGGTTTGTGTTTTACCGAAAAACGACGAAAGGAAAAGAAATGATCTTTGGACCGCGTTTTGTTTTATGGAAAACCGATCCCGAGGACTTTGTGTAAGTATCGCAGATTTGGGTTTTGGTTTTTGAGTTTTCAAGAAAAAATGGTATTAGAGCTTAGAAACTAGAAACCGAGACGTCGGGGTTCTAGGGTTCTGCAGAAACACGTGGATCAAGGATCTGTGTTAGTTGTGGTTCTGTCGGCTTAGGGACGATCATTGTGGTCCTATGAGCTTGATCAGGATGTTTTTATGTTCTTAAATTCAAAATCCTAAACAGGTGCATCGGTTAGAGATGTTTGAGTTCGAGCTATTTTGGGCTAGATGTCCTGTTTTGAGAAAAATGTTTTTGAGGCTGAAAGAGTCTAAGACATTATGGTGGTTGTTAGCGTTGATGCTACAACAAGGAAATATTGATACGACAAAGACCAATTATCCGAAAATAAATAGTTTTCTCATGCACTTATATGGGGCAGACGTGTCGTGAAAACGGGGGACCTTGATAAGCAAGGGGAACCTGAGATGACTTATTTTTCATTGTGTAACATTATGCCTTGATGGTTAATGATGTCATCCGTGTCGTGAGCTGTGCGTATTGCGCCCTGAGTTGGACAATATAGTATGACTTATACATTGTAAGTACCACTGACATGCGCACCCATGGATTATATATCTGGGAGGTTAAGTACTTACGTTTGGGCCATTTTTGGTGATAATCATTATGGCCTGCGGGCCAATGATTTTAGAGCCTGATCCGCTCATTCTGATGTTGATGGGATTTCCGAAAATTTAGAATTGAATATTAGTTGTGATATATGGAAGTGTCATACATACGTTTGGAGAATAACGTAGACTATGGGGTACGAAACCCTTGTGTTTTACTGTTGGTACATTGATATATATGCATGATGATAGTTTATGAGATATGCTCATGTGAATCTGCTGTTTGTGTTTGAGTATGTAGTTGGCAAGTTTGGATTCATATATTAGTTTCTCACTCTTGCCTGTACATGTATGACACCCTGTGGTGTTTTGGATGCATGTACAGATGTTTGCCAACAGTCCTCTGAGTTATTTAGAGACTCAGTAGCTTGATCTGCTTGATGCTAAGGGTGAAGAGGTGTGGACGGTTGAAGACGAGACTTAGTCTCAGGAATACAGCGTATGTTAGGTAGTGCGTCTTTTGTTAGTACTAGACCAGCTTAGGGTTTTCTTTTGAGGTAGTGTCTTTTGGGCTAATCTGTGAGTGACTACTGATGGCCAGGGTTTTTGGAGATGTGATTCTCAGACCCATCACTACCTAGTATTTGAACTTATAGCTTTTTGCTCCTATCAATATATTCTGGGAAAGGACGAGTTGTCCAAGGTCCCTTTTTATCATGTAGTTGACTAAAGATACATAGATTTATGTAAATGAATTATGTTGGTGTTCGCTTGAGTATTTGCTTATTACTGCTGTAAGAGAAAAAAATTTATCACTATTTTCACAATAAGTAAGACCTAAATAAAGGAATCTTTTTCCGAAAGTGAACCAGCAATATTTTATTTTCATGCGTTATGTGTTTGGGGTTACGAAAGTGACACCCGAGTAGGAGGGGTGTTACAAGCGGTATCAAAGCTGGTCGAGTCTTTCGGGAACCTTTGGGGAATAGGTCTGTTGTGTGATCTCTGATTGAGGTTTAGTTGACCTACTTCGTAGAAGTAAGGTGTGTTGTTATGTACGTATATGTTTTGGTTTCTGGTTGCAACTTGATTGACTTCGTTCTTGTAGGTCAGTTATGGAACCAGGAATCAGGATTGGAGCTGGATGTGGACGTGGTCGCGGAAGAGGAGTTGGTGTTCATGCTGAGGACACAAATTGTGTTGATAGGATGAACCCTGCTGCACAAGCAATGGCGAACCTGGTCACTTCTATCACCATACAAACTTCTACAGTGACTACTCAAATTGCACAGGAGCAGACTTGTGCTGCACAGGTCGCTGCGGGCCGAAATCTGACCGCCTTTAGACACCAGAATCCGTCACAGTTTCATGGTGACGTGAATCCTCAGAAGGCTGACTTGTGGATCCGAGAGATAGAAAGGATATTCGAGCTAATCCACAGCCCTGAAGGTGTGAAAGTATCGTGTGCAACCTTTCTACTGCAAGTAGATGCTGAGTATTGGTGGGAAGAAACTAGATCATTGCTAAAGGCACCTCAACAAGAAATCACTTGGGATTTGTTTAAACACCGATTCCTGGAGAAGTATTTTCTACAAGGTGCCAAGATGGAGAAAGAGAGGGAATTTCTGCGGCTACAACAGAAGCAGATGTCTGTTGGGGAGTATGCGGCTAAGTTTGAATCACTGGCCAAGGATTTTCGATTTTTCCAGGACAATCCTAACGAAGGCTGGAAGTTTGAATGTTTCGAGAGGGGTTTGAAGTATGAAATCCAGGAAGTAGTGTCTCCACAAGAAATGCGAAATTTCCAGGCATTAGTGGAAAGGAGCAGACAAGTGGAGCTGATGGAGCACGGAAGGGCCAACAGAGGGAACGTTGGAGTACCCTCTCGTCTCAAGGATCAGTACCACATTCAGAGGGGAGGAGAAAGTCAAGAGAAGCCTTATTCTCGACCCTCAGGGAGTGATCAACACCAACAACAGTATCATCCTGTTACTTATGCGTCAGGCAGTAGAGGCCAGAGGAAGCAGAACCAAAGTCAAGATAGAAGGTGTTTCAAGTGTGGAGATCCATCACACCTGGCCAACAACTGCTCTGTACGGAGTCCTCGATGTTTTACTTGCAGACAGAGGGGACACATAGCGAGATACTTCAGGGCACAATGATCTGTCCCCGCTGCCGATAACATACCGGGACTGAGAGGCCGACGACCCAAGGAAGACGTTACACCATGAGTGGTACTGAGATTCCAAATTCTGATACTCACGTGCAAGGTAGTTACGGCATAGACGGTAACATCTCAACCGTACCTTTGTTTCGAGTGCAATTTATCCTTTTATTTCGATATATTGTGTGTAAGGTTTATGATTATATGTTTCTCTTTTGCCGTATGAACTATTGTACTCATGTTCCTGTATGATCCCCAGCGTATTAGACATAAGGGGAATTGGTTTAATAATATTCATGGGTCTGGATATCTTTCTAATGTTTCATTGAAGGAGTTGTTATGACTTGTTTCTTTTAGAATGCAACCAATCGAAATGGTTGGATCCGATGATTGAGATATGTTAGCACTCTTAAGGGGAAAGTTATCAGGAGTATTAAGAGGTAACCTCTAAGGTAAGATTTGAGATAAATCCTTAGTCAATTCTAACAAATAGGCTTGAATATGACCTTACTTTATGAGTCAAGAATGTTAGACTCCTAGTTATCAAGCGAGTTAAGACTCTTTGGTATGTGAAGGAAGTTTTAATGTTTGACAAGTTTCACCAAGGAATGAGTGTACCTTAGACAAGTTGAAGAATGCCAAAGCATTTTCGGAGTAGATGTGTAGGTAGCTAGTGAGCGACTAAAAGAATGGCGAGATAACGATATGTAATCTAAAAGAGTTGAGAGACTAGAACGAAATTTCGGAAAAGCAATCAAAGTGTGGTACTGTAATCCAGGTTAATGATGGTGAGGAGTTTGTATACTACCTAAGTATAACTTTTCGACGTTGCGAAGGATCATAGACTGAGTGAACAAAAATTTGGATGTGAACTTTGGCTATAGGATGAGTGTCCTTAGGACGGGTATCTGTAAGGGAAAATACTATAATGAATCCTATGCGAATGGGAGTACTGTATTGATACTAGAACTTAAGACTAGGACCAACGGAGATGAGTAAGACGGATGAGTTTAGACTCGGTCGTAATGACCATTATCTTAGGATATGATTGACTCCTTGTTTTGATACTTTCAAATTCGAGGACTTGGACTAAGTTTGGATTTTCACTTAGAGATTGGAACTCTTAAATGGGCTTATTAGGATTTAGAGTGCGTTAAAGTTGTTGTTAAGATTGAGGCATGTAGTGGCGGGATAAGAATTTAGTTGAGTGTTTGAATTGGCTATGGAAGTTAACTTAAGTGTTTAATCGCTAAAGAAATTCTTAGGAGCAAGCATGGAAGTAAGTCTTTCGTAAGGAATAGGTAGTAGAGAATGACGGATTAGCAAATCAGTGGAAGAGGAAATGATTTTTCCCGATAGTTGAAGGATAAGCAAAAGACTGATGATAGTTTCAGCAACTAGTTTGATTTCTCCAAGAGAGTAAGATCTCTTTGGAATTGTCTTCTTAACGAGATAATGTGTATTGACACACAAGGGTGTGCGTTTTGTTGGGTTCTAATCAGGATGGGACCTGGTGAGAACTCATGGTTAGTAAGTGATAGTCGTGTCCCTACAAAATCCCCAGTGTATGAGACATTGTCATGTCATCCCATCGAAAAATTGTTATGACTATTTCTTCAGTCGTAACACAGGTAAATTCTTGATGCTAGAAGTTTCTTGATGAAACTTAATCTAATCACTTTTACTTTTGGTAAAGGTGGTCCAGTCTGATTTTTAACTAGACTGTTTATCTTCTGATTCCATAATCTAGTGGGAAATTCTTATGAGAGGAGAAACTTTATTAGAGTCATGATTGTAAACCTGTATTAGCTATGCATTTTACACTCACGAACCTACTGAAGAATCTTTTTACATACTTAATATCATTGCATTCTGTTTTCGAGCTGTGAAATCTTTCCATAGCATTCTTGTAAGGATTAAGACATCATGTCTAGTCTCAAGTCATGAAATTTCGAGGATGAAATTTTTGGGTAGTAATGTAATACCCCAATTTTCACGTTTTCTAAGACCATTAAACTATATAAATGATTTTATATTTTTATTTGTGTTTTAGAAAATGATTTTGGGAAAACTAAAATCATATTCATGCTTCATATAATCGTAGGAGCCTACGGTTACAGTTTGGGCAAAAAACTCAAACGGAGTCCGATCTATGTTTCACGGAAGGTAGTGTTTTCTATTATTAAGACCTCTTTTTGACTAATGGTATCAAGAACTCTTTTTGATTAACGGTCAGAACCATTAGTCTTAGAATTTGATCCTATACCTTTTTGTTAAAATGTGTCCTGACGTCCAAAAATAAAAACTAATATATTACATTTGGGCCGATAATCGATCAGGAAAACAATTCGAGCCGTGTTAGGGTTTTTCGAGACCCATGAGCCGATAATTTTCATATCAAGGCTATTTTAAGTCATCCGAGGGCTCATACCAATGTCGTGAGGATTTTCAAAATGTCGGGACGTGAATTGACCAAATTGCCCCTGGTTAATTTTTACTAATTACCATTTTTACCTTTTTATCTCTCTTACTCACTAAGTCTTTAAATGAAAATATCTTCACTCATCGTCACGCAACAAAATTCGATCGGCCCCCCATCTAAACCTCATCTTCTTCCTTTCTCTTCTTTCTCACTTTCGCTCCACCAAAACTCAATTTTTGGAGGTTCAATTTTGAGTTTTTATGAAGCAATCTTCACCATCTCTATCTATCCCAATCTCTCCTTTCTCTCCTCAATTTTTCTATGATCATAGAAGTTAGGGTTTTGTCCCTAAATCTTCAAAAATCCATGAAAAATTATAGAAAAATCCTTTTAATACCAAACCAATTTTTATGGCCTAGGTTCATGACATACTTGTATGATCCAAGAGCTTAGAGCCAAAAAATCTCTCTTTTTTAAGAGAGAGGCCGAGATCCCCCTTTTGTGTAGGGTAGGGTTTTTGGTTAGTTTTTGATGTTTTGAGTTGATATCTAGGGTTATCTCACTTAGTTAGGGTGTTATCCAAGAAATGAGAATTTTTGAAGCTCTCTAGATATTTTTAAGGTCAAAGGGCCGAACCCTAGGGGTAGTGAAATAGGAGAAATCTTTGTATTTTTGAGTTAATGCCTTTATTGATTGTGTGTATGTAGTGATCGGAGGCTAATAGAGCAAATTTTCGGATTGATCGGGTGTTTGCTGCTTACCCTTGTAACTTCAAGAGGTAAGGGGATAAACATGAGGAGTTCAAATCCGATAGCTATATGCTGCTTTGGGTGTTTGTAATATACATAAACATTTGTATCTGATTATTGGTTGACTGTTTTATTTACTGCTGTTGATTTGACTATGTATGACATAACTGCTGATATATGTAGCTACATGATACAATTGTTGAATAACTGTTTGGATGTATCGTGTGCACTGCTGTGAGATTTAAGACGTTAGAGGACCTAATATTGATTTGGATCCGATATCGTGTAACCTAAAAGCTTTAAAAGCTTGAGATGTTGAATTAAGAAAATAAATATGTTTTATTGTTTCTCAATTTAATTTAAGAGAAAAGAATTAATTATCTCTTTTGGGATAAAATAAAAATAAATAGCTCTTTTAAGAAAAAGTTAACTTAAAAGGGCAAGGTTATGAAAAATGTGTTTTCATAATGAAAAACGATGCTTTAAGATAAATAGTGTTTCTGGAAACCTTTATTAGTTTTAAATTAATAAAGTTAATCATTTGAGCCAAAGCGTTTTAAGAAATGTGATTTTCAAATTATTAGGTTTTATCCAAGGAAAAGGGTTTTTACAAGCTTTGTTTTAAGGTTTGTGTTTTACCGAAAAACGACGAAAGGTAGAGAAATGGTCTTTGGACCACGTTTTGTTTTATGAAAAACCGATCCCGAGGACTTTGTGTAAGTATCGGAGATTTGGGTTTTGGTTTTTGAGTTTTCAAGAAAAAGTGGTTTTAAAGCTTAGAAACTAGAAACCGAGATGTCGGGGTTCTAAGATTCTGCAGAAGCATGTGGATCAAGGATCCGTGTTAGTTGTGGTCCTGTCGACTTAGGGACGATCTTTGTGGTCCTGTAAGCTTGAGGATGTTTTTATGCTCCTGAATTCAAAATCCCAAACTGGTGCATCGGTTAGAAATGTTTGAGTTTGAGCTGTTTTGGACTAGATGTCCTGTTTTGAGAAAAATGTTTTTGAGGCTGAAAGAGTCTAAGACATTATGGTTGTTGTTAGCGTTGATGCTACAACGAAGAAATATTGATACGTCAAAGATCAATTATCCGAAAATAAATAGTTTTCTCATGCATTTATGTAGGGCAGGCATGTCGTGAAAACGGGGGACCTTGATAGGCATGGGGAACCTAAGATGACTTATTTGTCATTATGCAACATTGTGTCTTGATGGACAATGATGTCATCCGTGCCGTGGGCTGTGCGTATTGTGCCTTGAGTTGGACAATATAGTATGACTTATACATCTTAAGTACCACTGACATGCGCACCCATGGATTATATATCTGGGAGGTTAAGTACTTACGTTTGGGCCATTTTTGGTGATAATCATTATGGCCTGCGGGCCAATGATTTTAGAGCCTGATCAGCTCATTCTGATGTTGATGGAATTTCCGGAAATCTAGAATTGAATATTAGTTGTGATATATGGAAGTATCGTGTATACGTTTAGAGAATAACGTTGACTGTGGAGTACGAAACCCTTGTGTTTTACTGTTGGTATATTGACACACACACACACACACACACATATATATATATATATATATATATATATATATATATATATATATATATATATATATATATATATATATATATATAGTATTATATTATGCATGATGATAGTTTATGAGATATGCTCATGTGAATCTGCTGTTTGTGTTTGAGTATGTAGTTGTCAAGTTTGGATTCATATATTGGTTTCTCACCCTTGCCTGTACATATGCGACACCCTGTTGTGTTTTTTGGATGCATGTTCATATGTTTGTCAACGGTCCTCTAGGTCATTTAGAGACTCAATAGCTTGATCTGCTCGATGCTGAGGGCGAAGAGGTGTAGACAGTTGAAGACGAGACTCAGTCTCAGGAATACAACGTATGTTAGGTAGTGCGTCTTTTGTTAGTACTAGACCAGCTTAGGGTTTTCTTTTGAGGTAGTGTCTTTTGGGCTAGTCTATGAGTGGCTACTGATGGTCAGGGTTTTTGGAGATGTGATTCTCAGACCCATCATTACCTAGTATTTGAACTTATTGCTTTTTGCTCCTGTCAATATATTCTGGGAAAGGACGAGTTGTCCAAGGTCCCTTTTTATCATGTAGTTGACTAAAGATACAAAGATTTATGTAAGCGAATTATGTTGGTGTTCGCTTGAGTATTTTCTTATTACTATTGTAAGAGAAAAAAATTTATCATTATTTTCACAATAAGTAAGACCTAAATAAAGGAATCCTTTTGCGAAAGTGAACCAGCAATCTTTTATTTTCATGCGTTATTTGTTTGGGGTTACATAAGTGACACCTGAGTAGGAGGGGTGTTACAATGTCCCTCTCCTCTCCATTGTAAGTCCTCTCTTTGTCTATTTCTCAGTCCCTCTTAGTCCAATTTTTTTTTTTTTAAATTTTGTTTAATTATTTTTAAATTTTTTACTGGACCAGCAACCAGACAACCATCAGAGCAGCCACCGGACCACCACCACCACCACCACCACAACTCTCTGTCTTTATAATCCCTTTGCTCCCAGGTTTGCCCAGATTTTTTTTGTGATACTTTGATATTCTGAATTTGAGATAAATTGGTTTATTGATTCTATTTTATGTTAGAGGATTTGGATAAAAATGAATATGCCTATATTAACATGTGATTAGCATGACATTACTTGTGATTGGAATGATGTTGGCATGATGTTTTGTGTTAGAGGATTTGGATAAAAATGATTTATTACCAATTAAAATTATCTAATTTACAATTAAAATGTAATAATCAGATAATTAAAATTAAATAATAATAATTCAAATAGGACCACTTATCTAGAACACTAGGTTAATGATTAGGACTTTATGAGAATTTTCATAAAACAAGTTCATAAAATTTAAGGAAGTTCAATTAAAATAAATAAAATTCGATATTAAAATAAAGATAATTAAATAACAAATAAATAAAACAATGAAGTGGTTGTAATACATTCAAAATAAGAGTAGGAAATTTGGTAGTAGCTCGTGCGACGTAGCGGAAATAACTTAAACAAAACTGACTAAGTAATAATGTAGACTGACGGCCAATGCAAAAGGCCGTCGATAATAATTACCGAGGACCCTCTTTTTGAGTGATTTTTGGCCGTCGGAAAGCCGTCGGAAAGTTACTGTTTCCGACGGCTTTTTGCTATTACCGACGGCTTTCGATAATGAGCTATTTTCTTGTAGTGTCAGGTAATCGGGTCGGTTCGGTTCCTGCACATTAAGACCCGTACATCACTCAATAGCGGCGCTCATCTCATCTCAGTGGCACTCCTCCAACGACAGCGACAGCGCTCGTCCTCTCCTCTCACAGTCGACTCCTTCAGAGAGAAGAAGAAGAAAAAGGTGGGTAGCAGAGAGAAGAAGATGGTGGGTAGCAAAGAGAAGCATGGAGAAGAAGATAGTTTTTTAATGTTTAGAGAAGGAGAGTAGCGGACTAGCGGCGCATGGGGTGGGTAAAGGGATAGACAAAGTAGGGTTAATATTGTTTTTTAATGGGTTTTTTATTTTTTTTATTGGTTTCTATTTTTTTAATAATAAACCCGAAACCCGACCCAACCCGAACATGGTCGGGTTGGGTCGGTTCGGGTTGCATGCATATTTTCCCTTTATCCCAACTCGAACCGACCCAACCAACATTGATCAGTTCGGGTTCAATTTTTCCCTCAACCTGACCTAACTCGACCCAACCTGACCCGATGCCGCCCCTAGTGCAACGTGCTTGTAATTGATTGTGTAATTAGTCTCTATATTATTTTTGTTTTCTACTATGTGTGACGCCTGAGGCTGACGAAGGTGGGGAGTGATCGCCGGTTGCACGAGGCACGGACAAGGAGCGGCTCCTGGCAGGCTTCTAGGCAAAAGGACACATGAATGAACCGAATTCGCATCGGAATGAGAGGGGATCCTGATATTGTGCAGGTATGGGACTGCATAGTTAAGGAAGACTTAAAGGAATTGATCGGTATTACCTATACCAACAAGATGCATCTTCTTTTTGGGAGCCCAGAACATAAGAACTCCATAGTTAAGCGTGTTTGACTTGGAGTAATTGTGGGCTGGGTGACCTTCTGGGAAGTTTCCCAGAAAGTGTGTGAGTGAGAACAAAACACGCTGAAAAGACCCGTGTTGGTTTGAGGGGACAGTCGGCAATCCTGATAGCAGTCCGGTTGTTACACTATGCATAATCTCATTACACCTGTAATTTAACATGTTGCCTTACGCTTTTTTTTTACAGCGAAAGTTATGTAGAAAAATCTTTCAGAAGAAAAATCTTTGAATTCTCTCTTTTACAAAGGGAAAAAAACTTTTGACACCGCAAAATTCACCCCTCTTGTGCATAATGCCTTTTGCCAAAGAATATCAAGCCCTTAAGTTGAGGCCGTCCGAACAAATGGCCAATTTTACACATAACAGATTACATTTAGGTACAACTTATATCTTCCCATTCTTTCAAATACAATTTTATTTCTAAGAAAACCTAATTTACAAAGAGTTTTATATTACTTTTTTTCATAATAATTATTTTCAGTGACTGAATCCGGAGCTCCAGTAACTTCACTTTAGGCCAATGGAAAAATTAAATATATCTCTAAAATGAGCAAATAAAAAATGACTCATCTAAAGTGAGTTTGCATTTAAGGCAGTAAGTATGAAATGTTTATATTCAAATATCATTTAGTGGGTTGAGATCTTTATATGTTTTATTAAATCAAAAGTGAATATATTTTTATTCGCTGAAATTAAAGACAAATTCAAGTTAGAAAAATCTTGTCAAAGATAATAATATCTTTTTAGCATACCCATTACCCACCATGTTGTTAAAAGGGTAGCATAGGCTCTTGCAGATTTTAGCTTAAAGAAAATAGCAACTATAAAGAAGTAAAACCATGACCTAATTCTTGACTGCATAAATCTTTTATTCTTGTTGACATTTTAATTTGTGGTGACATTTTAATTTGCCTTGACATTTTAATTATATACTATTTTATTTATCTTTATGATTATTCACTCTCTGATCATGCCTATGTCATATCTGTTTTTATTTATTTTTTGGTACAACTGAAATGAAACAACCACAGCCTAACATGTAATCTCATAGCAGAGTCATCCAAGAGAATGGAGGTCAAACCAGGTGGAGGTTGATTCCATACCCTCCAGCAATCATCTTCTTGGGATCCTGATTTGGCTATCCAATCAGCACTTGCGTTTCATTCTATCAGCGTATGCTGGATCAACACCCCCCCACTCCTTCTTTATTAGCTTCTCTATTAGTGCGCGGCTTAGGATATGATTGGATGGAGAATTTGGAGGGAAAGTAAAGGGATGATTTATTTTTCATTTCTCCCTATCAACAATATATATGGTTTGCATTCGTTCAGAGTTTAAACAATTGCCCTAATACAACACCTAATGAAAACAAAAAATTAGTGACAGCTCATTGCAAGCACTACTTTAAGCAACACTTAACTCATCATAAATAAAGAATTGAACAGTGCCTTCTAATATATACTAGAATATCTTATCAATTTTCTAATTCACAATTGCTACATATCTACGATTGTAAAATGTAAATGCAATACATTATTTAGTACGGAAGTTAAAGCGTGCATTAGACCACTGAACGCCTACAAATCTCACTCAAGGTGTGTTGTCTAAATTGCACCACCAAAAAAGTGATGCAACCATGCAGCTTCCTTTTAGGTGAATTTGAACCATCTATTTGGCATAAAGCGTTTGATCCAGTCAATGGAGTTATGGATCATAACCACTTTGATTATAACAATATTATGTTGTGTGTGATAGAGCACCGACAGTGATCCTGAGGACCCAATCTTCTATGCGACGGTAACATTGTGTCCTCATGGTGAAGGAGACCGCAAGATGAGTCGTTGATGGTGCCGGATTTGTTGGAGAGGATGATATGGAGAGGACACTAGAAAACGAGGGGAAATTAGGGAGAGAGGAAGTTACATTTACAATAAATATTTTTTTAATAAAATAATATTATATTCAAATATAACATCTACAAAATCTAATGTGTAAATACACAAACCATGGACATGCTAAAACTGGCAAAGAACTTGGTCAAATTTTCAACCCAAAAAGTGGACGTTTGGTTGTTCCGAAATGATTCACTTTATGGGATGAAGATATGTTGTCCTATTTTTGTATATCAAATGATGTCTCTGTCAATAATTTTTTGTCACATAAGTTAAAATTTTTTGTAATTTAAAAAAAATAAAATATGTAGCAAGATATTATTGACGGAAATAGGATATGGTAGAGCAAAATAGAACATCAGATCGCATCCCACTTTATGGTGCAATAGTGCACCATTTTTACTACGGTGCAGGTAGGAACCACCCTCGTTTAATTGCATCGACTACTCCCGACAATAACTCACCCTCCCTGCATGGGTATATCAATGAGTCTACAAGTCATTCATAAAAAAAAAAAAAAAAAATGAGTCTACAAGTCCTTGTTAATTTACAAAATTTGCATTTTATTGGATAGTAACGAAAATACATATATATAAGGTTGTTAACCATAGGGCTTACTTATTTCATGTTATCAAAACCATACTTACTATGCTACCATCAAATTTTAACTGCCAAAATTAAAAACTCAATCAATAGACGTGCATAAACACTCAAATTTTTGTTATATAGTTAACCGTGTGTTTGGATACACAACTTATTTAAGAGTTTATTTGATAAACACTTATGCATAAGTTGATTCTACAATCAAATAGCTCATGGGCTTTAACTTTGTATAAGCTCTATATAAAACATTTCTATAAGCTATCCAAGGAAGCTTATGAAAATAAGATGAAAACAGCTTATGGACATACCATAAGATATTTTTATAAGATTATTTGATGATATAAATCATTTTTTAAGTTAAAAGTCATTTCTAGTGATTTTAATTGTGTTTGTTTAAGTTTTTTTAGGAAATCATTTTTTAAAAAATCAATTTTATGACAAATGCAAAGCTAATCCCATTAACTTTTGAAAAAAATAGCCTGTGATAGAATCTCTTTTCTTTAAAAAAAATTATGTTTATGATTATAAATAAACATAAAATAACTTCTAATTTTCTTTAAAAACTCTAAATTATTGAATGTAAAAATCTTTTTTTTTAATCCACAACAAAGAAGTTCTTAAAAAAAGCGCTTATGTCATAAGGTAAACTCAAATAAACACCTATGTTATAAAATAAACTGAAATAAGCTGTAGAAACGCACCCAAAATTTTGCCTGCTCTAAGTAAAACAATCACAGCATTTCAACAGTAACGAGTTGTATTTTATCTTGGATTCACTAAAACGTTTACAAACGCCGATAAAATTGGTTTTATTTATCTACATAAAACGTTATGCAGCGCCGTTTTCCTTCTCCGGAGTTGAATTCAATTATTTCAACGTCAATTATATATTTTTTTGGTCGATCGTCAATTATGTATTAGATCATAAATATATACATTTATCTCGGCAATAAAAGTATTTAACTCAATTTCTTATTTATGTTTATCTTTATTATACATTATTATTATATATAACATATCAGTGCTAGTTTCAAATATAAACAATTGTCGAACATGCATATTGAAACGCATATTTAAGCAGACATATAGATCAGAACAAAGGGAACGAACATAGCAGAAGATGCAAATAGAAGAAGCTCATATAGTCAAATGACTTATATATAAAATCAGAACAAAAACAAATTAAGAGAGAATCCACATTTTATTCATGCAGTTTAAACAAAACAGAAGAAACGCCCCGCTCTCTCAAAACATTCATCGTATCAAATACCAGCGTGGATTCTCCATATATAGCAGCCTTATAAGAGCATCAGCCGATTAACAAATTAACAACCTGAACAATCGCACCAAGGATTGCGGCAACGATGCTGATTATTTTGAACCAAAACATTCTCGATCACTTCTCACTTCAAACAAATTTCACACAAAATAAACGAAAATTTGGAAGATACTACGCAATGGAATGACAAGGCTTCTGTTTACCTTGGTATATATATAAAGGAAGGGGAAGCCAACAAACGCTCGCAATTCACATATCACCTTTTCAACTTCCCAAAGTTTTCGAGGATATCCAACTAATTAATTTCATTCATGAATGAATGTTCCAATACTGTTCCACTAATACTAATAATTTGAATGCTATTCACGTTCGTGCATTTATGTATGTTCTTTGAACTACCAGGATAAGTGGCTAGGACCTATAGTTGTGATCCACATACATCTTAATTGGAGTATTGGTTCATATTCTTTTATGGTAAATGTTAACCGGTGTCCTAAGAGCATTGTTTAAGGATTTAAAGATAGAAACTTTCCATTGGAAGTTATGTATTTAATACATTGAACATTTAAAACTTACATTTTTTAATAAAACTATTCTATCTTTGAATTCTTTAAACAATGCCCTTAGGACACTTTTTAGCAAGACCCTTCTTTTTGTAATGGTTAGAAAACCAATAAAAGAACGTTCAAATCCATTGTTGTATTTAAGTTCTAACTTCTAATTCAAGTCGCTTAGGGTCTGTTTGGTAAAATTAGCTATTAGCGGATAAGCTAGCTGATAGCGGATAGCGGATGAGATAGCTGATAGCGGATAGCGGATAAGCTAGCTTATTTTCTGTGAAAGTGTTTGGTAAAACTAGCGTTGAACTAGCTGAAAAATATAAAATGACATAAAAGGACATCTTCATTAATGATTTTACATAAAAGAGAGAGAAGAGAATAAAGATAGAATTGAATGAAGATAATAAGGATAAAAGTGGAAAGAAAAATGAAACGCTATAAGCGATAAGCTCAAACGCTACTTCAAGTAGCGTCTGGAAAAAACGCTATAAGCTCGTGACAGACGCGCTTACCAAACGGGACTACTTTCTCATCCGCTATAAGCTATTTGCTATAAGCTCGTTGAAGTGTCTTGCCAAACAGGCTCTTATACATTGGTCTGTCTGGCATGAGAGAAACTCTTTTGAGCACTGTCCGCCATTGCTATTCTTTTCAGCATTACATAGGTGCAAAGACATTTTTAGAGCATCTTTAATGATGCAACGATTGTTGAATTTCTCTTTTTAATAAGGGCTCCACAATGTCACGTTATCTAAGCAACTCTCCACCTCAATTTTGATAGGATTCTACATTTAGTATAAATAGAACTATTAGAGTTGTCTTTTGTAATCAAATCATCACTCTATCAAATCAATATCAGTATTACTATTTGAAAGTTTATTTATCTCTTTTTCTCTTTCTCTACCTAAAACCTTCCAATTCAACAACTATATATTTTCCCATAATATCTCGTCAATCCCAAAAATCGATGCAACACCTTAATGGTCTGTGGTACCAGCCAGTCTACTACAGCTTTCACCTTACTCGTATCCACCACCACCCCATCTGATGAAACGACATGGCCTAGATACTCCACTGAGCTTTTGCCAAAGCTTCATTTTTTGAAATTTGCAACAAAAAAAAAAAAAAAAGAATCTACCAATGTTTGTAGAACAATTTTCAAGTGAGAAAGATGTTCCTCCCAAGCCTTGCTATAAACCAGAATATCATAAAAAAAAAATAAAAAAAAAACCAACACGAAACTCCTCAAGTACGGTTTGAACAATGCATTCATGGTGGACTAAAAGATTGTGGGGGCGTTCATGAGCCCAAAAGGGATCCACCAAGAACTCAGTGTCCTTGATGTGTCTGGAGTGAAGTTTTCAGAATGTCATCTTCTTGCGCTCGTATCTGATAGTAACCCGATTTTAAATCAATCTTGGAGATTTGTCAGGAACTGTTACCTTGTTAAGAGCTCTGTAGTCAACACAAAATCTCTAACTCCCACCCTTCTTCACCAAAATTATCGGACTGGAGAACAGGTTGTGGCTAGGTCGAATCACCCCACCCGTCGGCATCTCTTCCACCAACCGCTCCATCTCATTTTTTTTTTAGCATGTGTGTAGTGATATGGTCTCACATTTACAGGGTCTACACCTTTCTTGATAGGAATGACATGCTCCTGTCCCCCTATTAGGAGGCAAACCCTTAGGGGGGTTTGGTATGGGGATATTTTTTGGGAATCATGATTCCTAGGAATGATGATTGCTAAGAATGTTAAAAATATATTTGGTATGTCTTAAACATTCCTGGAACTTTAGTTCAAAATATTTTATTCCATGTTTGGTTCAGATACAAGTTTCTTGGGATATCGATGTAATTCTCAAAAATGCCCCTATGTTATTGAACTCCAACCAGAAGCAACCTCTACGACTTCCCTCTTTCAAACTCCAACTCCAGATTGGCCTTCATGTTCTCCAGAAGCAACTCCAACTCCAACCACAATGTGGACATGGATGAACGTTATTCATTCAACTATGATCAAAGTAGTGAGAATTTGAAACAAACTAATAAGTAGTGACAATTTGAAACAAACTAATAAGTAGTTGAATGAATAACGTCAAAGTCAGAGTACCTCCCACCATCATGTGACCAATGTCTTTCACTCTTTCTCCTACTTGTTTCCATAATTTTGTACAATTATGTTATTCGTTCAAGAAAGTGCTTCACTACCAATTTGACAAGAGCTTGTATACAAAGAGAGAATGATCGTCCAAAAAGAATGAACGTTGACGATCTGGTTCCATGAGCTGAGAGAGGGAGATTGGTGGAGCTTGAGGGATGGTTCAACAATAGCGACAATGTGACGGGAGTAGAGAGGCAGAAAGGAGAATAGTGAAATTTTGTTTTAGGGACATAATGGTTTCTTTACGTAATTAAAATTTTCCATGGTCATGGGAAACAAAAATTCCCACCCCTCCCCGTGGGAATATTTTTGGGGGAAAATAGATAAAAAAACATTAACGGGAATGTTAGTTTCCCGGGAATGTGTTTTTTTAAAAAAATATACCAAACGTGGGAAATTATGATTCCCAACTTATGATTCCTGGGAAACTAAAAATAATTCCCCTACCAAACGCCCCCTTAGGGTCATCGAACACCCTTTGAGACCTATTCAACAGATTCTGCAGCTGCAATTTTTTTCTATCATCCAGATCCTCTTCGCTCTTACTTCAGTCTAAAAAATCTTCAATTTGCTCGCACTCTACTGCATTTCTATTGTCAAATTGTTGTAAGATAAATAAGAGGCCCCCCAAATTCATTTTATGTTGTCTTTATTAACGCCTTCGCTGAAAGGGTCTCCTTGAATTTGAAATTGATTGCCTTGATACATAAAAGCCATTGGTAATTTTTCCCAATTCACCTCTACATCACCCAACGTTCAAAACCATTGTACCCTAAGAATGATGTTCACCCTTCCCAAAAGGAACAAGTAAAAATCAGTAGTTATAGATACATGGTCCAACGAAAAAGTCATCTTGCACACTCCTGAAGTTTCACGCTTATGCCTATCCACTAGCTTTACCACAAAAGTTTCTGTTGGATCCACTTGTAACCCAAAATCTACTGCTAACTTATCTGAGATGAAATTATGACTGGCCCCACTATCAATCATAACCAACACTGGTTTATTGTTGGTGAATCCCTTGAGCTTCAATGTATGTGGGTGCGAAAGTCTTGCTGCAAAGAACAGTGGCAACTCAATTGGATTTCACTCCATATTGCCCAACTTTTCCTCAACCTTGCTTTCTTCTCCTTTGAGCTCCACCATAACAAATTCCCAATCAGTTTGCATTTCGTCCTCTTCTGCTAGTATCAAGACCCATAACTGTTATTCAGGACATTTATGGAGTGGACCAAATGTTTGTTCACATTTGAAATATTTCCCCTCTTCTCTTCAGCGCACTTATTCATGATCGCACACCCTTGTTACCCCACACCGGATTCCGATCGTTGCTGCCTTGCTGGCTATCGTCGTCAAAGAACGGCCACCCCCACCGTCGAGCCCTTGTCCTTTACACTGCTGGAGTTGGAAAAATGTAAACCATGGTTGTGAGTTGACTCAAGTGAGTTGGTCCCTTTTCCATGAAACCCGGTCCAGCTCCATTTCCCTTATTGGGCCCAGATGAACTAAGTCGGCCCAGCCCTCCTACTTTCCATGAAGATGATGTCATTGAGTAAGTTTTGAATCTTCCCTGCTCATACCCTGCGAAGCTATATGTTATGTCTTCTTCAATGTCCCGACCAAGATCCATCGACCTATTCACTGTCTGTGGATTGTGCACTCTCACCTTCCTCTTGAGCTGCCCACATAAACCACTTAGAAAAATACCCAAGGCTCGCTTCTCAGGAAACCCTACGATTTGAGTCGCCACGCACTCGAATTATTGAATGTAATCATGGACACACGCTTCTTGCGAAATCGATGCTAGCTATTCATAGGGATTTTCGGCCTTCCGTCCACAGTATCTTTTGACCATCTCCAAAGTTAACATTTCCCCAGTGAGGTCGGGCATTTTATTGTGCAAGCATCGATACTAATGCGCTGCTCCCCCTTCGATGCAAACCAAAGCCAATTGTACCTTGAGCTCCCATCTAGTGCCATGTATTTCAAAATATTTTTATGCACGAGTGATCCATGTTGTCGGGTTGCTTCCGTCGAAATTGGGTAGCTCGACCCTTTTTGTTAGCAACAACGTCTCTTCTGCCTCCTATTTTTCCGGTGTTTCAAGTATATTAGAATCTACCTGAGGACTTCCTTCATCTTCGGGTCCTGATCTTTCCTGATTTGCAATCTTTAGCAGCAGTGCATACATTTCCTCCATTCCACCCAACTTCTGAACTTCCCTAGCTGCTCTACCATGCTCTGCTTCATGGCCTCCACATTTTTTCCAGAGCATCCAACCTCGATTTCATCCCTCTTTTTTTTGTCATCCGGCAGATTGGACCAATTGATAGGAATCAAGATTACCAAGCCAGAAATAGGATAGATTCAATATAAAATGAGCACAAGAGACTCTATTGGCTCCCAAGTCAGTTGTCTTAATGCAAGGAATACCTCTGCCCAAGCTGAATAGCTTAATCCTCAAAATTAAGAAAATGTCTAAATGATTCTACCTACTCGGCTACTCCCCTATTTTCAAGCATTTCCCATAACAGAATTATTCCACTATAAGAAAACAGCTCATTACCGACGGCCAAAATAACCAAAAACCGTCGGTTCTAGTAAATTTCCGACGGCCAAGTATCCGTTGGAAAAAGGCTTGTCGGTAATGTTATCGACGGTCTAGCCGTCGGTAAAGTGTTGATGGTCATTACTGACGGCCAGACTGTCGGTGTATATATATTATTTTTTAATTTATATTTTAATTGATTAATTAATTATTATTTAATTATATTTTATATTTATTAAATACTTTTCTTTGTTATTAATTATTTACAAATATTAATTAAATAAAGTGCAAAATAAAATTAAAAATAACATTAAAAAATTTAAATTATATCCAAATAATAAATAACATATGTTCTTACAATACATAGAAATATAAATAAAAAAACTAATATGAAAATCAAATAATCCCTATCATAATGACGAGGAGACTGGATAAGATCATCGAAAGAGTCCTCATCATCGTCGGCCCTGGTGCGACTGGTCGGCTGATCTGGATGGGGGGTTGCTGTCGGGGGGGGGCTGTTGGTGCATTTGTTGTATGCTCAGTAGCATCTGATCCATCCGACGCTCACGCTCCTCGGCATGATGCTCAGACTCAGTCAGTCTCCGCCTCAGCTCAGCAATCTCTTGATCAGCGCGGCGACTGGCTCCGATGGATGTTGTGGCACTGATATCCAAGCGCGATGACCCTTTTTGATAGTTACCGGAAAGGTCTCCTGCACCGTAAAGATGACCTTTCTACTTGCCGCCAACAACCTCAGCCCAAACACGCAGTGTAAGCCGCTGCTCCTCCTCGGGCTCAAGTGGTGTGGAGGAAGATGCTGTTGCCTGAGACATTCTCTCCTCGAACTCCTCCTGTTATGCATAATCAAACAAATTAACGAAGACTATATATAATAAAACCATACATTTTAAAACTAGTAATAAATGAGCCATTACCTGAATGCGCTTAGTGCGACCAAAAATGTCTCTAGTCCTTTCTGTTTTTGACACTCTAAAACATCATCTATACAAGGTGTTACGCTTTGATAGAGATATAAAACCATTATTGGGCCTCGAGCTAATAGCTTAAGCTTTTAGGAGAGCATGCTTTATGATCATGTGGACGGATATATTACTGATCTCATTCTGGGTGTGAATTTTTTAGCTAGTGTGCTATATTCTCATGGTTTTGGTTGATTTGTCTTCCGAAGGAATGGGCTGAAACCAGTGAGGGTGTTTCTCTGCTGGACACCTTGTACAAGGCCCTTGATGAGGTGAATTTCCTTGTATGCAATCAATATCAAGAGACATTTTTGTGATACCTTGTGATGCAGGTGGTGAAGTTAACTGAGTGCGACATTTACAGTTATGTCCCAGATTCTGATGCAGATCCATTACTAAAATAATTCAAAATTTTTACAGAGATGTTGCTTGTTATAGATTATTCTAATAACTTGGTGTCATGTTTTTCTTCAGATGGTCCTTTAATTTCTTCTTCTATAATAGAAAGCTTAAGCGGATTGTGACTTCTGGTTTCAGCTGTTTTAGGTGGGTTAAGGGTTTTATCTTAACAAAACGTTATGGATTTTTTATTTTATCTATATTCATCCTTAGCAGTATGCTGTTTGTTGCAGTAATTTGGTTTCTGATGGATTTCTTCTGGATGAGACTAACAATGAGGACAATGGAGTAATATTTGATGACATGGACATATGAAACCGGATTTGGCTCCTCTAATATGAGCTCTTCTCTAAAGTGAGAAAATAAGGGTGTATCCATCATTGATTTTTTAAAGTGTATAGAGATCTCACCCCACTAAATGATCTAAGGGTATAATTCACCCTTACTTTCTCACTTTAAAGACAAACTCACTTTAGAGGAGTTAAATCCATCAATTCCCATGTTTTGTTCTGTGAGACCTGAGTGGCAGACATGGCATCTGTATCAGCATCTGTATCTTCCTTGTATGCATTTAGTAGATTTAGTATGTGCATCTTCCTGTGTGCATATAACTACTGTGTATATCTCTTGTAATTAGGAACCATCCAATGTAAAAAATTTACCTGAAGAGCCGGTATTTGGTAGATGTATGGTTAAAGCTTCTAGAAGGAAAATAGCAAAGATATGCTTGTTTGGAGAAATGATCGTTGGAGATTATGTGAAACTACTCTAAAATTGATGCTTCCTTATTGCTGTGGTCGGTTAAGGTAAGGGGATTAGTGGATCAACTGAAACCTGTTTTGGGTTTTCAAGCATCTTATCTTTTGATAACAAAGTGAAGATGGTTCCAACTTTGAGACAATATATTTGCCATACTAGAAAGTTTTTCCTCAAAATAAAACTAGTAGAGACTAAGCAACATGATGATTCTACGGTACACCTAATAAGTTAGGGTAAGGATAGGAATAAATGATGATTCAAATGCTGATGAATCTAAATTCTGTCAGTGTAAGGATAGGAATAAATGTTCTGCTTTTAAGCTCAGTCTGATTCTCTTGGTTTTTAAGTGACTATATAGCTATGCTGACAAATTTGTGGCCTAGAAGGAAAATGTTGCCTTTGTAGTTTGTTTTTATTGTAACCTGCAGGTTGGAGTTATCTTCTTGCCATTGGATCTGTTTTTTTTCAAGGATCATAAATTCAAGACTGTGTGAGAGTGAAACACAAGTGAGGGAGATAAACACAAGAGAGGGAGAGACCTAGAGTTTATGTAGTTACTGTTTTTGGACTGATATTTTACCTATCATTTCACTGAGAACAAGTTTTCTAGCTTCCTTGCAGGTACAATGTATGACAAAACTACAACATGAGTAAGGAAGAGTGTCTGGTGAGGCTGAGTTTTGTGTGATACACTTGTGTGCGAGGAGTGGAGCGATACACTTGTGAGGTCTACAAAATAACTAGTTTACCTTTCTGTGGGCCGAAGGTGCAAGAGTTATATTTTTGAGATGGAGTGAAACATTTAGAGTTTGAGAGGCTTGGTGTGGAACAAAAGTGATGAAGAGTGTCTGGTGAGGCTGAGTTTGTGTGATTCAGCTAGTGTGAGGAGTGGAGAGAAACACTTGTGAGGTTTTATTGTTGGTTGTTCTGGCCAAGAATCTATCTCAGAAATTGTGACTGTATCTTAGAGTAACTTCAAACGTATCTCCATTTTAATATCCTCCTTTGTTAACAGTGAATTCAGGCAGAATGATCATTTTTAGCTCAAGATGTTTATACCATTGTGGGAGGAATCATCCTCTTCAAGTCTGCTAATTGTTCTTTTGTCTGCCTGTAAGATCTTTGCAATCAGCTCACAAATGACTCCGGAGCGCTTTTGGTAGTCTCTACTAAGCTAATTACTTTACATGCTACCCAATATGGTCTCTATACTTTGTTTCAGATGTAATTTCCATGGCCTGAAGAAGCAATCTGCTTAACTGATTAGATTGACATGTGGAGGGGTTGTCTGGAGTTTAATACAGGATGCAGTTCATATTTTAAGCTGCTAATCTATTAATTATATAGGCACCACGAAGAGCAGTGGCTTTTTCGTTTGTCTCAGTGGCTATACTTTTATTAGTAGAAAAATTGCAACGATGAAGGTGCTGACTTCTCCAATAAGTTGGTTTTGGGTGTATAGTTACAGGAGAGTGAAGGTTTTAAATGGCAGGATAATACAAGTTTTTATTGGTATGCAGCTTGGGTTTTCTTTGTATATCCTAGCATTCTGTTTTATCCCATCATTTTTGGTTTAAATTATGATGGTCAAAAACAAGATGTTAGTGTTTTAAGGCTGATGGAATACTTGACTTAGCTGAGCTATGGGAAGCTTGATTGTAGGAATTACCAGCATTTAGATGTTATTAGGTGGCAGTTTTCTTTCCTTGCTTTGGTGATCAGCTATACATACTTTTTTGGTTCTTGTTGCAACCTTTACCCAATACTGTTTGCTTAAGTTGTAAGAGTGTAAGCTGGGTTGATTACTTATAGTTTCCTTTACAATAGTCCTTGGTTCTTTAGGTTCTTGTATATGGGTTTAGGCACCCCTTGAGCCTTAATCAATATATTTTTTGGCTTATCAAAAAAAAAAAACTAATAAGTTAGGGTGTATCATGCACATTTCATTTTAATAGGTTTAACAAATAAAATAATAATAAATAATCAGTTTCCTAAATTTATGAATATATCCTTAACAATATCCGTGCAACCAAAACTTATTCTAAGTGCAAACTAACTATTATCTAACAATATCTCAAAACACCTTTAGGCAAACGTAACATCCTCATAAATTTTTCTCAAGTATGGATTATCCACACATTCGAATGATTTGGAATTTTTTTGGATTAATTATTAAAATATAGGACTACTTGTATATTAAGTTATTAGTTTGAAGTTAGTACCGAATTCCAAACCCAACTCAAACTACACAAAAAATAAGTGTCAGGTCAACCCCACACCTATTTAAGTCTAAAGCGAATTTTGAGACGATCCTTTTATAATGATTTTTTGTTTAAAAATGGTAGCATAGGTCTGGCCGGCGTTAATTTACGTAGGCCTTGGCTGACGCTAATTAACATCTGGCCAACGCTACATATTTTCGTGTAATGTAATTAAATTTTTTTTTTTAGGCCTAAAATAAGGCCTTTAGTTGTTTGGCCTTTGGGCCGACCCTAATAAGTGTCAAACCAGCCGTTGACAATCTTAGTCTTTCTTGTTGTTTTGAATCAAATCCCTCAAAATAAACTGATAAAAGAGAAGAACCATTTTTTAGTTTCAGTTTGAGTTTGAATTGCGAGATCGAAAGCTTTGAGAGATATCACTGTGGATAGGGGTGTTCGTGGATTGGATTAGATCGATTTTGAGTCAAAAAGTCATCTGATTTAAAGATAGAAACAACTTGCGGTTTGAATTGGATAATTTTATTTCTTTAAAAAAAATATGATCCAATCCAATCAAATTATGCGGTTTGGAATGAATTGGATAATTCGGTTTTTACTGATATATCGTTACATAGTTATATTACATCAAAGATCATATTACGAGCTAAATTGAATAAAACATTAAACATACATATACGTTTAATTTCATGTATAGTTTGATTCAAATTTTCATCTTCCCAGTTATCTCTAGTTTTATTTTCACCATCAAAACAACATATCAAATTATCAATACATAGTAATGTTATTTTTCAGTATATCAAATAAGAACGTTTTTCACCATATTACTAACATACATATCAAACACACCATATGTTTTTCAACATTGCATAATGTCTGTACCACTCGTTTACGACTCTGTCAAGATTGTGCTAGATATATGGTAAAATAGGTCGAATCCCACTAGTTGATCCGTTTAATCCATAAAAAATAATGGAGTCAGTGAAATCTTGTAACCTATTTCTTTTAGATAGATCATTTGAGTCCTCACCCCACGGTTTGTAGTAACGTGGGGCAAGTTAACCCACTAACATCGCTTTTATTATTTAAAATTTCTTTTTTGTGACGAGTTAATGAGTTAACCTTTTGTTTTTTTTAAATGGATTAATTAGAACTTATCAACCTGACAAATTAACCTATCACGTATCAGCCGATTACTCACCTTAACAATAAGGCAAGTTGCATTGTCAAATCATATTTTAATTTTAAGTATGGGTAGTAAGGTAATTTCAAGAATAAGAGTTTATTTAAACAAATAATTTCGGTTCGGTTTGGATTGTATTGTATTGGTTTTCAACATAGGAACCGAAAACCGATTCAATCCAATGAAAAAAATGCGATTTTTTCGATTTTCGATTTTAGTTTATCGATTTTTCGATTCGGTTACTGCGGTTTGCATTGGATTTGATCGGTTGATAAACACTCCTAACTATGGATAATTGAGCACATCTCTGATATGAACATGTAAACCAGTGCGATGACGTGAATTGGCGATGCAACGAAGAACATGACAACGTGAATGAGAACCAGTGGCGGTGACGGTGACACGAACCAGCAACGATGAAACCAAAGGTAGCTATGCTAACTAACAACGAGGATGACATGTTAATTGCATTTGATTTCAAGGTCTATGTTTGAATCCTGGTTTCTAGAACTTTGAATCTAAATTTGAGGTTTGACGTTGAAGTTTTTTTTTAAGTGATTTTTAAGTTTCAGATGTTAAAAAGGATCTGGATTTCCTGCATTCACGTATCGGTGGATCAATCACTAAAAGTGTTTGGGGAAGCCTGTGATTGATCTCACGTCACGTGAATGCGTGAATGCAAGCTTTTTTTGAATGCAGGGAAACCATGTTGGATCAGTTCAGACATTACCCAATCCAATAAAGTCTCCTTTAACTTAAGTCAACCAAAGATACCCTACTATTATAGGCTACTTTTGTGGAGCATGGATGGTTAAAAAGATTTCATGAGTATTGTAAACACATCCTAGGTAACTCATCAACCCTAAAAAAAAGGGTGATTCTAGGGAGACCCTAAGTCAGACAATATCATACATCTACCAACTATATCTAATTTTTAAAATCAAAATAAAATCCAAAAATAATATTAAATTTTTAATCTTGTTCCCATATTTACCCCACCTACTTCTCCCTCTCTCGTCATGGCTATCAACCCCTTCTCCCTAAATTCAACAATGAGGATGCTCACACGAGTGGTGGAAGAAGCAACCGGCAACGACCTCAAGCGATGGAGACACGGCGGTGGAACATGGTGCAACGATGTTCGCTGGCCGGACTGGGTGTAATTCAGGGGCGGTGTAGGTTTGGGAGGAGCTGCGTGTTCATGGGGTGGAGGAATTGGCACATCGATTTATAATTGCGACGGTACTAGTTCGGTGGAGCTGTGGTGTGCGATGCTTGGTTCCCAAAAGCCTGGAGTATGTAATTAAGATCGGGTTCGGGTTTTCTCTTTTTCTCTCTCTCATGTTTCCCCTCTCATGTTATGAGAGAGAAAGACACAAAAGTTAATTTACTTTTGTAAGTGAGGTCCATTCAAATTTGCTTTTGGCTATTCTCTCCCGTAACAGGAAAGCAAACATGTCATGGAGGTGCTTCTATTATGGTGCTACCATGCTGCATAATAAGGTGAACTAACCTACTGCTGCAACTATGCATTAAGGCGTTTTTGTATTTCTGCTCTGGTTACTGGAACTTGGTATTATGGCAGCAAATTTAGTTTTGGGTTTTAGTGCTCATGATCATTATGTACCTATGCTCTGGGTGTAATTTACCTTAAGGTGTTTCAGTTTTAGGTGTTGCGGTACATTTTTAATCCAGCAAACAATGTATTTATGTTGTATTTAGTTTGATAGGTGTATATGAATTTGGTTTTTATTGTTGTAATTAGTTAACGATGTGGTATTTTGGTTAGAGTACCCTTAATACTTTACTTAATACAATTTGACTTATAAAAAAAACATGAGAGCAAACATGAAACAAAAAGGAGAGGATCTCAATCTGTTGAGATTTGGTGTTTTGTTTGCAGGTTGGGATTGAGGATGGGGTCAGGGAATTGTTTGCTTAAAATAGATAGACATGAATTTTGTGCTTGTGATTCTAGCTGAATGTGCTTGGTTTTGGAGATACACAAATAATGGGTGGGTGGTTGTTGTTGACATTGAGTTTGATTGTTTCTTTGTTTCGGGTTGTTGGTTTATTGCTCAAGAGAGAAACAATAGTGAGATATTAGTTGCGTTTATGGTTTCAAGTCTTTCCTTTATCTGATTAATAAAAAGAAGCATGAACCACAAATCCCCTTGAACATTTGTGGGTATTGTTGATTCTCCAGGGGGAAAATTGGAGATGCGGAGCGCCATATTCGAAAGAAAAAAGAGTAGAAAGAGAAAATAAGTGAAATTTGATTTTTAATTTTTGAGGGATCAAATAAAAATTATAAAATTACTTGTTGAATAAGTTACATGTAATAAATTCTCCTGCATTAATACTTTTAGTAAATAATCTATGGCACAAAATGAGGGTACAGAGTTACATCCCAACTTAGGGATGCATCTTAGAATGTACCTAAAATACGACTTATGAGAAGTCTCCAATAGGAAAAGATAACCAAATGAAAAATTGGGTTCCTTAAACATGTTGTCGGGATTCTATTCCTGCCGTGTATATAGAGAAGACTTTGAAAGTGTTTGGTAAAACTACCGGTTGAACTAGCTGAAAAATATAAAATGACATAAAAGGACATCTTCATTAATAATTTTACATAAAAGAGAGAGAAGAGAATAAAGATAGAATTAAATGAAGATAATAAGGATAAAAGTGGAAAGAAAAATGAAGCACTATAAGCTATAAGCTCAAACGCTACTTCAAGTAGCGTCTGAAAAAAATGCTATAAGCTCGTGAAAAAACGCTATAATCTCCTGACAGACACGCTTACCAAACGGGGTTACTTTCTTATCCGCTATAAGCTCGTTGAAGTGCCTTGCCAAACAGGCTCTTTGTCGGAAGAGGCAAAACTCACTTCGGTGATCTCTACGTCTCAAAAGGGATTAGTCTCCGGCTATTGATCAGCTGAAAGATAGCCTTGTGCACACAAAAAAAGGTTGCAACATTAGGCCACAATTTTGACCACATCGATCATCAATCATATCTCAACCACATCACAATTAGAACTGTAATTTAAAATGTGTCTTCTCCTGATTTAAATTTTTTTCTAGCAAAAAAAAAGAACTGCAATTTAAAATCTCAATTACAAGTTTAGATATCAACCATTTTCAAATTTGAGTCTGCATGACTATCCAATTCCAACCCTTCAAAATTTGAGATGTGCAAATTTTTTTATTGATACAGATAGGTGCAAAATTAGACCGACTAACAGTATATGCCAGGCAAAAACGAAAACGAAGTCTTCCAGCTTAAAAGGCTCACAAATCAAGGAAGACTACGTCGCCAAAGGTTAGGTTGCTCATAAATGGTGTATGCATGCATCTTTTTGATCAATTAAAACATGTTTGAAAAAGATAAATTTTTTCCATTTCAGCTGTTTTTTTGGTTAAAAAGTTATTTCATACATAATCTATCATGTTTGGTAATTAGCTTAAATTTATAAAAAAGCTTTTTGGGGGAAAAAAGTTGTTTTATGTCATCTAATTTATTTTAGCTTAAGATTATTATGATTTGATTATTTCTCATTCTCAAAACTCTATTCCCTATTTACCCCTATAAAATTAACCTCCAAATAAATATTATTAAATTATACAAATAACTTTATACCCTTTTTCATAATTTACTATGTAAAAAGCGATTTTTTTTAGACCATCCAAACGAAAACGATTATCTTGAAAACGCTTTTCAGCAAACAGACCCAAACAAAAATAGATTCTGATTATAATCGATTATCAACATATATAATTTTTTATTTCTAGCTTTCCCAAACACACCCTTAATATTGACTAATTAAATTGTCAACTCAAGTTCAACTTTTGATATTTTATTTTTGATCCAGTAAAAAACAATACACTCAATTCTGTATTTACAACTCTATTTGTATTTACACATAATCCACTTATGGATAATCTATATTTAGACATTTTAAATGAAAATGTTTTCTTTTTTTATGAATCATATATTTTCATTTTCATTCCGGTTAAGAAAATACATAAGAACTAGAAAAAAATTAAAAAAATAAATAATAATGTATTACACAAATTATATAAATAAAAAAAATCAATTCTACATATAAAATACAGAATTAATTTCCAATATAATACACTAAAGCACAGGGTTAATACATCAATGTATATTGTTAATGTGCAAATATAAAAAATTTATTATACTACACTTTGACTGATCAAATTTTGAGAAGCATATATATATATATATATATATATATATATATATATATATATATATATATATATATATATATATATATGAGACACTCCCATTTGTCCCAAAAAAAAAAAGGCACTCATACACCAGTTCTATACAGGGATGGCAACCGGGTGGGGCGGGGACGGGTCGCACTCCCCCCGTCCCCGCACCCGCGGGATGAAATCCGTACCCGTCCCCATCCGTTACCGGCGCGGGTATTTTACGGGTGGGTATCCAGCGGGTTTCTCGGGTTTGCGGATATCCACAGATTATTTTTTTAGAAAAAAAATTATTATTTTTGCTTAAAAAATTGTTGAAATATGCGTAATTTCTATTAAAATAATTGTGTTCATACAAATAGATGTTACGAAACTATGAAAGCATTATCCAATTACAAAAGTTACTAACATGAGTAATCAAATATATTTATTTTCTCTAAAAATAAAAGTTACAAAAGCTAGGATCCACTTAAAACACCATTGGATTATGTTTTCTCCTAACTTAATAATAGTTCAACTTAATATAATTAATATTAGTAAGTACTTATTTTTCCATTAGTATTAACTTTAGTAAGTAAGGATGAGAAATTAGGTTTAGCAATTACTAGATATATATAATAAAGAGTATCATAGATTTAAGTAAAGGGCGTGGATATCCGCGGGCACGGATAACGTGATACCCGCCCCCGCCCCGTTTATAAGAAAGTATTGAAATTATCCGTTTATTTTATCCGCGGGCACCCGTTTAATTATTCGTCTCGTGCCCGTTACGGATTTTATCCACGGATATCCGTAATTACGGATAAAATTATCATCCCTAGTTCTATAAAGGCGCAGCTTACAACAAGCCGACTGTCTAAACTTGGCTAAGGCCTTCTTCGCATACAGATCCTATTACTAAAGAACCCAAAACAAAAGTCCTTTTTTCTTTTAATTATTTGATTTTTCCACCACAATGGTCCACACGGTGAATGTACCTGTCAGCTTAGCATTCGATATACCCCGAGTACTTTCCTAAACCCTTAATTTAAGCCACAAATGGTGGAACAATTCGCACAACATTAGTGTTCTCTTAAAATGAAAAGCAATGTGTCAAACACAAGATCAAGTATCCTGTAATCAAAATCTCATCTCATATATATGTAACCCATACAAACTTGTTTTTTTTTTTATGAAATTGAATTTTGTACAAAGCCACCACCAACTCTCAGATCAAACTTGTTTATAATGGATCAAAAGTGTTGCAATCTCTGTTGAATAAAATCTTTCAAAGAGAACATACCAATTCTTGTATGAAAATTAATAAGAATTAATCTAGCAGACTAACCTAATACTGCCTCTGCATAATTTTTCTTCTTCACTTCATCTTGACCAAATGGGTTCCTCGTTTATAGTTTCCAGCACAGGTTTCCTTGACCTACAATAACTTAACCTATTCTGAAATAACCCTGACTCAACAACTCCTTCTAAACTCAACCTTGGAACTTCATTTTCAACATCCATCACGTGAGACTTCACCTGATCTTCACTACACTCACCTCGTTGTGATTTTTCTCCACCGCCATTCTGCGGCAGCACACGGCTGCCGGATAACCGCTTCGCCGCGGAGTTAGCCGCCATGAAGAGCACTGCCATGTCAGCCGCCGTGACAACAGAATTCACTCTCCTCATCGGGAAGAAGATGTAGACGTTACCGAACTCCAACTCTTCATCAGCAGCAAGAGCAGAAAACCTACGACCAATATGAAGAGACCTAGAATTGGCTAAGAAGTAAGTGGGGCAATCCAACATGAGCTCTGCAGCATTCACTTGTGTCTTATACTGTTTCACTTCACCTGTGGGGAAGATCACCCTTGTAGCCCTTGCGTTCTTCATCAAAGGAGGAGCCAAAGTGCATGAAATGTAATTGCCCATCACAAAAAAATATGGATTGAGAGAGAAAATTATGGGTTGTGGTTCATGTGAGAGAGAGAATGGGAATGTAAGTATGTATATATAGGGGGAGAAAATTTAATGTATAGAGAGTCAATGAAAGCATAAGAAGGTAGATAAAATATTGGAATTTCACTTTTAGATGAATTATCATGTTCGTTGGATTAAAAATTTGAGAATGCGCGTTGGGTAGAAAGAATGAGGGGGGAAAGGGACAATGTTTAGGCCTTGCTGACAGTTTATGGTTGTCACGGGAGCTGAAATTTCGCTGTAAATGCGTGTGGGACCAACGGAAGACTTGCTGTTTCAAGCTTGCGTTGGTGGTGAGTATTCTTGGTCATCATTTTTTGTAAGCTAGCACTGCAGTACTAATCAGTACCAAATTAATTCTTATATTTTCTTATTAGATCTTTGCAGAGTGTCAATTATTCTTGGTGATTATTTAAAAAAAGTTTTTATGAAGAAATGGGATTAGAGTGAGAATGGATTGTCTAACTTTAGAGCACCAACTGCACCGTAACTTTCAACACTTCCGGTTCCACATGATATTGTTTTTTTTTTTTTTTTTAAAAATAAAAAAAAAACATAAGGGTTAAACGCAAGAAACATTTTCCCACTAACCCCCGTTTTTGAATACCACTGCCACCGTGGCGCCCATCGCAGGCCTCGGCTATGTGGGGCCTACCAACCGCTGTAGAAAGCTTCGGTTGCAGGCCTTGGTCGAAACAGATGTTGGTGGTGACCCTCCTTCCTCTGGCTTTGAACTCCTCTCCACAAGGACAATTTCGTCCCTCTAATCCTTGAATTTGCAACAAGTCCCTTCATTTTGGTTTGTTCGATTGCTAGATTGAAATTGGGTTCTTTGCAAATTGAAGTTTTGGTTTTGGTTTGTCCCCTTTGGTTGGTTTTGGTTGCATTTCTGTAACCCATCTGGCGTGTGATTTTGGTTTGTCCTCTTTTTGTTATTCAGTAAATTGAATTTGCTTCAGCACTGAGTCACATTTTACTTTGTTGTTGATGAAGGCAAAGGATCAATCATTGATCAAATAGAATGTTGTGTTGCCCTATACAAATTGAAATGTTTTTGTTTTGTGCCTAAAATTTCACATGGAAATTGAATGTTGAGTGTTGCCCTATACAAATTGAAATCTTGGAGACAGCCGGTGGAGACGACGCTGTGATAAATCCACATCAAATGTTGATTTATGGTGTCAAATGGGAGCATTTGTTTAGGAAATTTGTAGATTTTGGTAGTTCTAAGAGTAAGAAATGATTAGAATTAAATTGTCTATAAACATTTGCTAGTCTTAGGTGATTTTAGAAGAATTTTTCTAACATTTGTAAATTTTTTACAGGAATTTGCGCCCAACGAAGAATCAGCTCGCTCAACGAATTAAAGGGATGTTGCTACTGACTCTAGTTCGCTCAAGGAAGATAATTCTCGCTCAGTGAGATCTAAAGAAAGCAAGTTTTTGTGCTTCTTCGCTCAGCGATGGTGTATCCTCGCTGAGCAAAAGACGAGTTTTACAGACATTATAAATTTGCACTCAATTTTTGGGATCTTTTGATCATTTTTAGCTTCTATACAAGTACATGTTCATTGTAAAATTCCCATCCAAATGTGTCTTTCCCCCCCTCTCATATTAAGGCATATGTTTACTTTCTCCTAGGCATTTCATCAAACAGTTTCATTATTGTGTCATTGGTGGTGCCCTCCTTCCAATCCCTATGCGCCTTTCTTCAACTACCATTTCTATGACCCACAACACCCATATTTACAACAATTCCTCTGATTGCTCAAAAAGGTGTCTCATTCTTCATCACAAGTAGCAAAAGCAACCACCTTTCTCTACGAGTCAGGTTTAAAAGCAAATAGGGATTTGATATGTTCCGCTATCTAGGCGTTGAGGGAAGAAGAATGGAAGCCTGCATGTGTTGCCATGATGAGAAATTTGCAACTTGATTGTCTTTCACTAGAGCAGAGCCACACACCACCTCTGCAACGTCCTATCGCTGTGTCGAACCGCCGTATCGTACTGTCGCCCCGTTTTGCCGCTGTCACCGCGCCATCACTATTCTCTCTCATGTTTTCGTTGGGAAGCATTCAAAGTCACTCTTGTTATTTTTAAATCTATTGAAAATGTGATGTTTGAATTGATTACATGTTTTTGAATCGATTGCAAACGTGCAGGGTTTAGGGTGATGTGGTCACGATTGTGGGAGCAGAGACTCAAATACATAGGAAGTAGAAGGTGTGTAAAGGACCGGTGGGGTACTTATGTCAACATTGGATCTTCGATCAAAATGTCTCCTTCTTTGATAGCGTTTTGTTTCGATGTGGTCACACGGCGATTCGGGCTAATTAAGGTGCGCTGTAGAATGGTTTTTGAGCTTGCAAAAGGGAGAAAGAAGATGAAGGGAAGAGGGGAAAAAGGATAAGGTGGGTCCTTTTAAAATTTGGTACCAAGATTAGACATGGAAGAACCCATTAATGCAAAACAAATTTTAAAAACCAATTTTAATTAAAGGACTTTTACAGAAAATTTTACAAATCGTATTATTAAATTGCACTAAAACTTTCGAAAATGGATTGAGTGACTTTTATTTGTGATGATTTTGATGACTTTAGGTATTTTTTGGAGAGAGAAATATGAGAGAGTAAAATGAAATAAGATGAGAAAGTGTGTGTCAAATGAGAGAGAAAGAGAGAAAAACACTAAAGGTACCAATTATGAAAGTCGCCCGATCCATACCCAAAACTTTCGATGACTATCTCATATTTTTTGGGACCTTTTCTGGCCACTCGTTGATGCGTGTGGTACTTCACTATTCCAATTTTCTTCACAAATTGGTCTGTCTCTACCATCCAGTTACTATTTGGCCTTGATAGTTCCAGCTCCCTTCCCGGTAACAAATAATCTATCTTTCACCGTAAATTATAAAATTAGTAGTCCTCCGGATTCTCAATATAAGAGATAAAATGATCTTTTTTTTGTCCAATATATAAGAAAAAATAACCAATTTTTATGCTAAATTTCATTTTTACTCTTATTTATTGTAAAATTCATACTGAAAGATAGTAGAGAAGAGGAAACTTGCAAACATGGAATCCTCCACCTCATCTCAACCCCTTGAGCCTATTAGACTTTCTTCTTCGTTATCTATACCTAACTCTTGTCTCCGAACTATTTCAAATCGAATAGACAACCTAGTAGAAGTCTCTATTCTCCCTGAAGACACGAAACTTGAAGAAACCAACCTCCCACTCTTGAACCCATATAGTCTTTATGCCAGAAACAAATCTATTATTAGGAGCCTCAAATCGTTAGTCTCTACAAAGAGACCTCCAGTCAAAGAATATATCCAAAGCACCAGGATGGATCAGTGTGGTCTTCGCGCCACTAGTCAAGAACAATATGTGACCCTAGAGTTTCCGCCAGAACTCATTACTCATTGGAGACGTCAAGGCTACACCCATATTCATATTGGAGCAGTGAGGCTTTGCCTTACACTTCATGGAAGGAAAGGAATCCCAGCCACAGCTAGAGTTGCACTCCTTAACTCAACATACGTGAGGTATCAGGATGCATTGATCGGAACAGTACTTACTTCTTTAGCTGCGGGAACCGTGATCCTAACAATAGCCCCAGATTTTAATGTCCGACCAGACGACCCCAATGTCTCTACTTTTCTGAAGGTCCAAGTCCAGATCAGCGGAGCTGAACAAGTAGCTACAGCCATGACGGCAACACTCCATCATCAGATGATCTATAGACTACAAGATCATGCTTTAGATCTTCATTTCCCCAATTCTACAGGGGATGCTCTCATGATCGTGGCCTCCAGGGAAGATGTTCCAGCCATCATCCAGATCCCAAAACAGATCCCAAGGGCGGATTTGATGAAACTGATGCCACTGGAGTGGATCACCAACTATGAAAAAGAGCATACATTGAGCAGACCTAGTCATACATTTCTTAGCCCAGATATTTTCTCTTTGGGAGACGGAACGGTGAAAACTGTCTTCAAGCCACCTGTAGAAGAACAAGAGTCTTTCCAACACCCAGAAGAAGCAAAGCTTGCTGAAATTTTCAGCAATCTCGGAAAGGAGTTTAGCAAACCAAGTACATCTGTACATCATGCTTTAAAAATCACTCCGGTTGTAAAGCAAAAGCAGAACAAGCTAACTCCTCCCATCCACTATATTTACCCAGACGGTGAATATTCCTATGTGTCTCACATTGAGGGACATTTCATTTGGAATGTAGCACCGGAGATGTGTGACTCCGATTGTTCTTGCGGGGAATATAGAGAAGAAGATATCGATTCTGATCTAGAAAGAAGAATGGAAAAAGCACGCCGAAGGATACTGCGAAGAAAAGCAAAATCTCAATGCTCCTAGAACAAATATACCAGGCGCCACAAAGATGATGGCGACAGAGATGATGAGTCCCGAAGACGAAGACCGGGGGTAGGAATTCGAAACCCACATACCGGTCCTTCTCGAGAAGAATACATCCGTCTAAGAGCAGCTGAAATCCTTCAAGAAGATTAGAAACGAAGAGAAGAGAATCAGCGAAGGCAAAATCAAAAGGCAAAATCCATATTAGAGGAACCTTCTCATAGCTGTCTCACAAGTCCCTGTATGATGCTTACACCTTCTAAATATGATGAGGATTTCCCGCCTTTGGATAGAACCTCAATGAAGGCTTATGTGACTCCCTCCGAAGTTTCTCCATCAGGTTTGAAGCCGATCACCCCGGCCGAAGAAGTGTTGAACTGGCAAACGCACAATGCGAGGGCCCAGAACAAAGCCTTAAAAAAATAGACTCTAAAATAGACAATCTTGCCTCCAAGCAAGATTCCACTGTAAAACAAGTGGAAGGATTTTCTATGCAGATACAGGCTTTGTATGAAGATCGCAAAAGAAAAATAATGCTGTTAGATGCAGATCTAAGGCATCTCATCAAAATCGGCTACATTGGTCCAGAAATGGTAAAAAAGGATAGAGAAATCCGGGTACTCCAAGACCAGATCAATCAGATTGAGAAAGATATGGCCAAGCAGCATCAGATTGTTTATGATGCCTACCCCACTAACATACCATCCTTCAATACTCCACAACCTGCATATTCAAATTATCCTTCTGAAGAAGACTACTCTAAATGCTTCAAGATGACTTATGAAGTATTTAGGCAGTCAGAGACTGGCCCTCAAAAACCATCCAAGCCCAAAAAGCCTCCACAATTCTCATCGCAAAACAAAAAGGATCCCCGAAGAACAACAAAACCCATACGCCTTAGAACTCCATCTCCATCTCCACTAAAAGAAGGATCTTCGTCCATAGCCAAAAAAAAAAAACACCCTATGCTTCCCATAAGGCCGCTTCACCCTTCTCAGTGAGACCACTCTGACTCTCAATCTGAAGATATCCAAAGCTCTAAGAATGCCCACTCTGTCCTTGAATCACATTCTGATTCTGAATCCCAGATTTCCGAAGATTCTCTACGAAGTTTCGATGATTCAGAGCAACGGTATATGGATGTCTTTGCACTTTTCATGGCAATCCCACAAGGTGATCCTCATGAAGAAGAAGAATCAAGGGTTGACAATAATGGTGAAGAAAGCTCCCCGATGGCGTATGTAGAAGAACCAGTCGAAAGCAGTCATCGACCCACTTCAGGTCCATGGTTCACTTTCGATGATGCCACTCCTGAGAAATGGCGGTCAAAGCTTAACGACATGGGTGCATGGATAGATGTCCAAATGACTAAACCAGGTATCACCCTTTCATCAGTAATCAAAGAATTTGTGGCCAGGATGACAGGCACGTTAAGAGAATGGTTCCAAAGCCTTGGACCATACAGGCAGCTCCAAATTACCCAATTATCAGTTGCAGGCCAATTACTGGGACTCGCTCACAAAGAATTTCTAGGAGATTATCAACTCAGAAAAACAAATAAGGCAAGAATTCTTCGAAATGCGATGTTGTTCTCTAAAAATGAAGGATTTGGATCATCATTACCAAAGGATGGCTCAGAGATATCATATGCTTAATGTTTCTAACAATCCAGACCTCAAATACACCTTCATCGCTTCCCTTCTAGCTGACATTCAGCCAGAACTCCAAAGAACAATCCTCTCTTTACGAAGAGACATCTCAAAGATCTCCCTAGGAGAAATCTATCAAATGGCTCTGTCTACATTAGACAAGCTCTGTGAACAACAAAAGCTTTTTCATTCCATTGTAGAAGGGAAGACGAAGCTCCAGAAGATATGTAGAAAGCCCTATCTTCAAATCAAATGCAAAGACAAAGATTGTTCATGTCCTACCAAGAAAAAGTCTCATTTCCACAAATATAGAATGGCGAAAAGAAGGGGTAAAGGAGAGAAAAAACATGTAAGGTTCTTCAAAAGAAAACCTTTCAAGAAAAAGAACACAGACATGTGTTATTTATGCAAGCAGAAAGGTCATTTTGCAAAAAATTGTCCTAACAAGTCAAGGAAGGCAGTAAAAATGATCTAACATCTTCAACAGGCTTATCCGATTGATCATGATGATATTGAGTCCTTGTTTTCTGAACAAGAGGAAGCGGATGCAGATACAATCTTTGCCCTCGAAGAAGATGAATCCTCAGAATCAGACTCTGACAGCCAATCTGATGAAGATATCCAGCACTGCTATGCTATACAACCCTGCCTCAGGATGCAACAGGCCTCCACAAATCCCCTATTGCCATTGGTCAAAATACAAGTTGTACCATCAAAATATGATAGACTTATTCCTGTCATTGCTTACATGGACACAGGAGCCAGCAGGAGCCTAATGAATCCAGAAATCCTACCTGCAGAAATATGGAAACCTCATAACGAATACTTCTATGCTGCAGATGGCAAAATCTTTTCAACTGACTTGATCTCAAAGACAAAAGTTGGGATCAAATTCTTCCCTGATTGCACTGTTTGGACTAAAGTGTTAGGCAGCAAGCTTCCTGACAAGGATGTTCTCATTGGGATGGATATCTACTGCCAGGAAAAAAAGTTGCAAATTCTTCCTCAAGGAATCCGGTATAAATACTATTTCAGTCCCTATACTGATATTCCAAAGATATTTGCACTTCAACAAGTCCCAGGAGGATATGAAAAGATCAGGGATGACCTTATGAGTTGTTGCACAGAAGATCATGGTCAGTTTCAACATCCTTCTCCACTGTGGAAGAATGAAGAGTTCTTCATCCATTTGCCTTTTAAAAAGAATGAAGACATCAATCCCAAAAAGGCCGCCCATCCAGGTATGAACCCTGATGACCTTCAACTAGCAAAAAAGGAATGTGAATCATTGTTGAAACAAGGTCTTATCGAGCCAACCACTTCAGAATGGGCATGTCAAGCATTTTATGTGGAAAAGATATCAGAACAAAGAAGAGGAAAGAAGAGGTTAGTCATTGACTATAAGCCTTTAAATGAATTCCTTCAAGACATAAAGTTTCCAGTCTCAAATATGATCGTAGAATTTGCACATCTCAAAGGAGCCAAAATATAATCCAAATTTGATCTCAAATCAGCATTCTGGCAACTAGGCATTAAACCAGAAGACAGATACAAAACGGCATTCTGCATACCAAATGGGCACTATCAATGGACAGTTATGCCTTATGGTCTGAAAGTAGCACCCTCTCTATTCCAGAGAGCCATGACAAAGGTTTACTAGCCCATTCTTTCTCATGCCTTGATCTACATTGATGATATCCTTATTTTTTCAAAAACCGGTGAAGAGCACATGGCCCATCTCCAACAATTCTCAGAGTTGACGAGACAATATGGAGTAATGCTTTTAGTCCAAAAGAGTCAATTGGGACAAATTAGTATAGAGTTCCTAGGGATGACCATCTCAGATGGGTTCTTTCAGCCAGGCCCACATATAGTCCAAGAGTTACTAAAATTCCCAGATGAAAATCTCACGAAAAAAGAGATCCAACAATTTTTAGGAATTATTAACTTCTTGAGGAATTTTATTCCTAAGGTTTCAGACTATACTAGCCAGTTGTCTAAGCTATTAAGAAAAAAGGAAGCAAATACCCCTTGGGGCCATGAACAGACAAAAGCAGTGAGACATTTAAAAGAGGTCGCTCAGAATCCACCACCACTGAAGATTCCTGACAAAGGCAGAAGAATCCTTCAGACAGATGCCAGTGACTATTTCTGGGGAGCAGTGCTGATCGAGGATTTACTGTGGCCATGCTAGTGGACAGTTCAAAGAGTCAGAAAAGAATCATCACACTGTCTACAAGGAGATACTGGCACTACAAGGAGATACTGGCAGTCAAATATGGAATCCAGAAGTTTGAATTCCACCTTAGTGCTTATGAGTTCCTGGTGCAGATGGACAACTCATCTTTTCCAAAAGTACTTGAATCCAAGAACAAAATTCTCCCAGACCCCCAATTACTTTGTTGGAAGACGTGGTTCTCTCGCTATAAATTCACATCCAGCACATTAATGGATCAAAGAATACCATTGCAGACCTTCTCTCCAAACCAAAGCCTATCCACCTCATCACAAAACTAAAGCCTATTCCCTTCTTCATGGCTCACCAAATCCCTCTCCCCATCACAACAATTGCCAAAAACCCAAGAATTGCCACCCTGTTCCAAGAAGCCTACAACTCCAGCAGAGATACAAGACCTTGCCCAAACTAATATTCACCGTTTCCTCCAAAAAGCAAAACCCTTATTGATCCCCAGCCTTTTCAACTTCCAAACACCTTTCCTGAATCTCATCCGTATTTACCCTCACCTTCTAGAGGAGACCGTGTGGTTTCTATGGAGTCTTTCAGTCCTGTATAATACAGCTATTGAAATCCATCCTCTCATTGTGTACTACTACTATGCAATGAAGCCAACCAAGATTCCAATCTATGGACCTTCTTTCAGTGGTATGCACCATTGCTGTGGTGGAGACAAGAATTGCACAAAATAATTCATAAATATAATATTTGGAATATCCCAGCCTCAAAATCTCATGAGGTGTCAACCATTTTCATCATCCATAAACCATACTGCATGAGCCAGTCAGGACAACTTCTTTCTAAGAATCATGCTTAGGAATACCATACCTTTCTGGACTTCACATCAAAAAGTCCCAGCATTTTATCTTCATTAAGAATGTTTTTATCTGATACAGATAATTATGTTTCCAATAAGAACATTATCTGCTCATCACTCGGACCCTATCCAGGAGAATTTATCCCAGGAGAATCAAGAATGCCGGAGTTTGATATTCCAGATGATCATTTAGACTCAAACTCTCAGTCGGATGCAGGAGCAAGCTCTCATAACCAGATTGATATTATGCAAGACTCACAAGACCCAAATGAACCAGTGGACATTGATGAATGGATCAATAATTGTTTCCAGAAAAACCGTGGAGATAGCTCAGATAATGATTCAACTGATCCAAATCTGTCCCCTTCTCATGAACCTATCATCAAGGGATAGTGAAAAATCTCTACAAAATCCACTATGGAAGCATAATGATGAGTGATGATGTGTCCCACTTTAATAAAGTTAGGTTGTCTTGTTATGTATTCCACTTTATGTCCACTTTATGTCATAAGTGTGTCATAAATATCTACTTTAGAGATCCTAAAGTTGTGGTTGTAATTTGTCCTTCGTTGTAAGCCACATGATGTGGGTTGTAATGTTTTGTTTGTATTCCATAGACCTCCCCTATAAATAGTGGTCCCTTGTGTTGTAGTTGGCAAAAAGTAGAAGCAAGAAATAAAACTTAGAGTGTTCTCTAAAATGTCTAGCTTCTAAAACTCTCTCTTCCTCCTTCTTGAACTCTTTCTATATTACTACTTCATGGCTCAACCAAAAGGTGTAAGTATGCTCTGCATTTGAGCAAAAAAATACCTAAATTTTTTGGATTCAAATATAAGCAAAAATCAATCAATTCAACTCTATTTAATGTTAGTATTCCAAAAATACCCTTTGGTTAATTATATTTTACTTTTTCAAGAACATTATACACTTCCAAGAAAGGGTAGTTTAGTAACTATAAATTATTTTTTACACAAATCAAAACAATTAAACTGACATAACTAACTTCCTTAATACGTGTGAAATTAGCTTTTTTTTTTTGCTTATATATAGATCCGGAGGGAGTATTAAAGAGTGTCAACAATTCTTCATGAAAGTGCTTTGGTTTTGTTTTACTCATTGATCAGATAACATAATGTTTGGATTTAGGAAGAAATAAGTTAGTTGAATTATAAATAATTAAATAGGGACATTGTAGAATAAAATTTAAAATGAATTGATTTCAATAATTTTTTTTAATCTTTAATAAATTAAAATTTTATCTGTCATATTCGGAATGAGAGAGAGTATCTCTAAATGTAATTTTTAATGCCTTGTTTATCACCTATTTTGATACTTCCCCGGAAAGGCAGCCAGCAACATCTAGAAATCCGTTTTTTTAGTTGAGTGCATTTTGACACTCGGGAACAAGTTTCTCCACTCAATAAAAGTTCTTTTTCTATAGCTGTCCCTCCAGCCTAGAATGCGTCAATTAGCATCTAACAAAGTACTGGTTATGGCTAATAAGTCAATGACTTATTACCCGAAGTAGAGTATGAATAAAAATTTAAGGAAATTAAAATAAATGTTTATTTAACATATAAATTAAATATAGGTCTAATGAAATTTTTAGTCCTTGAAAATATAAAGTTTTTTGTTTTAGTCCTTATCATTTGTCTGTTTTGTTTTTGGTGTCAATAACTTTTAAAATTTTGTTTTTAGTCCCTTCTGTTAACTCCAAACGTTAACTGTTGATCTGACAGACGGAAATCCACGTTAGCAGAACACATGACAAAATATTTATTTTTTATTTCATATGTCTTCCAAACTTTTTATATATTTTTTATTTATATATTTTTTATTCTATATATAGTTTCATACAAAAAGTTTAAGAAGAGTGGTAGTTCTACTTCTCCTATCATAAAAAGTTCTCTCGTTAGTCAATTTTTTTTTTCTTTCCGATAAGTAGAATATTTTATTTATAAGATTGAGCTTTAACATTATAGTGATTATTCATCTTATCTTTAAGGAAGAGTTGAAGTGCATACATCTTATCATGTGTTCCAAGTTAGACGGTAAAAGATACACAGATCAAATCAAAGTCCGAAACATCCATCACACACCACTGTATACTTTTCCAACCTTTAGGATTTAATATATCCTATACATTTGGTTTAATTTCTCCCATAAAACAGCACAACTCCCCTTTTACACAATAATGCAACCATCTGCCTTCTATCGTGCACCATTTTATGGTGCATGGTGCATAGTGAATAAATTTGGATCATTCAGATTATCATTTGGATTGATTGACTTTTTAATCAATTTTTTTTGACTAAATGGTTGAGTCCCATTATTATTGTTTTTGTATTTGGAAAAATAGGTTGAGTTTCTTCAATTTCATTTACTTTTCTATAATAAAAAAGGGAAAGATGTAAAATATATAAAATAAAATTGATGTCCAAATATAGATTAAAAAAGTATAATATACATACAAATACAATAAATTAAAGGACTCAAGTGTAAATATAAAGTTCAAAAAATACATTTGACTCAAACTGTATTTTGATCGAGTTAATATCAACTTTTGTGCACATGTGTCAAAATAAAAATTTACAATTAATCCATAAAAATGATGCATATTATATCACTTTTTTGGATGGTGCAACTTAGTCTCCACCATGATTACATATGCTTCACACCGAAAATAAAGTAACTTTTGGCAAGTGATGATACCTACACCGAGATACTTTTTTTTCTTTTATCTTTTTTCTGTGAAACTCCTGTACACAAATCATTTTTTTAATGTTCTGTACCCAAATCACTTTTCTTTTATGTCTGTTCACAAATCATTTTTCCATGGAACATTTCGATCGTGGAAACACATTTTGAACATTATAATAAAGATATGATATAATATCTTTTTGTTTTTATGATATATTTTTAAGATGTATATATATAAAAAAGATAAAAAATAAATAAAAATAAAAATAAACACATATATTATTAAATATGATATTTAAATTTTGATGTTGAAATAACATAACTCTGTTATCTTTCATAGTTGATAGTTGATGAAGGTATAAAATCACTTAACATGGGAATATAACTGAAACCTAATCAAGGAATTCACACCTGCCTACCTAAAGCCAGCTGCAATCCATCCAACAGTATGGTCAAAACTTATCATTTCAAACCACAATTTGTGGCGTAATGGTTAGCAAATTGAATTAAAAGTGAACAAATTTTACTTACTTTGCTCACTTGCCCTGGAAAGTGAGAAGGCGCACTTTTATATATATATATATATATATAATCTAAGAGTTTAATTTTAATATATTATGGATGTAAAAATTTTTTCCATTTATATACCTGTGAGATTAGTGATATCCAGAACTTGTTGATCTCTCTCATTTGTTATCTATTTTTTTTATGAGCTCTCATTTGTTATCTATGTCCTTAGCTTTTCCTAGGCTTAGTTTTTGTTTTTGTTTTTTATTTTTCTTCTACCAAAAAAAAATTATTATATGTATGATTTTTAAGGTAGTTATGATAAGAATCAAATATTTTTAATGATGTAATAATTTATAATTGATTGACAACATACAAAATCTTTACACTTACCATGCATACTAATTACTTAATAATTACTTTGTTAGTATGGTTGCAAGTGATCACTCAATTTTAAAAAGTATCTAAGCATATTCAACTCAAAAAAAAAACTTATAAGAAAGAAAGGTATCTATGCAGTTTACCCAAAATTAAAAATAAAAGGCAAACTCTTGATTTAACGAAACTAACTGATTTGTAAACTATTTCATACAAAATAAATCCATAATTTCTGATTCATTTATAAAAGCAACCAAGTTTTTTTTTTTAAAAAAAAAAAAAAAGGTTAATCCAAGCCTCAATTTCAAACCTTTGTAGTATTTGCTAAATTCTTCAAATTTATAGGCCAGATTCTAGTTGTCCCGCCTGCCCATAAGGCTTTAGACATAAGCTTGTAAGCACGCTCAGAAGGATGGAAGTTATCCCAAAACAAGAACTTATTAGGATCTTTACAAATCTTGTAGCCTGCCCTGCCACATTGTAGTTCCCCTCCAAGGATCCCTTCCCCACAACATGCCGCAGAAACATCACTGAAGCCTATTGAGCAAAACATATTATCAGGCATATATATTCAACTAGGAAAATTCACCTCACATGCATTTCAAGATAAGAAGTCAAGAAGATAGAAAAGTATATATTATAATTTTATATACCATAGCTTTTAGGAATTGCTCTAAACTGCTGAAATATTTTGTAGACTGCTCCATAAACCCCAATAGCTCCAGGGTACTTCTTAGGAATATCCTTGACCAAATTTTCTAACCCCATGTTATATTTTTTTACCATAGTATTTACTTTTTCATAACAAAGGTTGGTTGGTGCACCTGGTAACTGGACCCTGGCTGGAACACACCCAACAAGGCCTAGGGAAAACACAGCAATCCGGCGAGCTCCGAGACTGTAGATTTGGTCCATGAATTTTGAAACTTCTACTAGCATTTGTTGCACGTAGGAATCTGGGTCATGTGTTGATGTGCCAAAAAGGATAAAGTAGCTGAATATGTCATTAGAACCGGACTCAAATAAGAAGAGTGATTTCTGGACCAGACTTTTGTCAATGTGGTTTTGTCTTACTAGTGCTTGGAATTGTAGCAGCTGTTCCTGGATTGAAATGATTCCCTGTAACATGTTTAGGATGTTCAATATAGTTATCATACTAGCATAACAACAGGATGGCTATACAGCTATAGGATCATGATAAATATCAAATGGCAGCATTATTATTATTTACTTAAGTGTGTGAATTAGGATTGACTCAGCTGACAGAATTGGACAACGCAGACAAAAAAAAGTCTTGGATTTGATTGTAAGTATCATTATAAGTGTGTGTTTGAAAAAATGGTGAAAACTAATAGAATCATTTCTCCATCGTGAAAGTTACTTACGAAAGTTTCTAACAAAATCACTTCAAGACCCTCAACTAAGGGAGTAAGGGTTGGCAAAATCACTTCAAGACCCTCAACATTCTATTCTTCTAAACTTTTTCCTTATAAACAAACTAGTAAAAGTTAATATTTTTTCACTTTTAGAAGAATATAATAGTTCAATAAAAATAAATGTCCCACGAAACAATTTAAAAAAGCAAAGGATGAAACTTTCATTACCATCAAAATGGAAGGTAGCCATCAACCTTGAAAACTAAGGTAGCTCTTTAGTGGTATTTGATTTGTTTTCTATTTTTATTTTTAATTTGATATGGTTTTATTAAAGTTCTAAATATGACATCTTATTTTTATTTTGTTTCTTGATTTTAAACATTTATGAATAAAATGTTAAAAACAAACTTCCCAAAGTTTAAAAACACAATAAGTTTGTAAAAAAAACATAAAATAAAATGAAACCAATGTAATACTTCTATAATTATTAGTAAAAATATGTCAAGTAAAATAAAAACAGAAAAAGATTACCAAAAAAATCAGAAAATAAATAATACCACCTCTTAAATGTCTATACGCATAATCTCCTTGTGAATTTGTAATTTTTGAAATGTATCGCCCAAAAACAACATTCAAATTGTGAGAATTTATAAGACAATTTGGAACAAATTTAGCTTGATCCGAATCCATGTCGATAATTTAGTAGAGTCATTTGATTGCCCCAAATTCGACCCAACCATGACTCCTGATCCATAAATATTCGGGACAGAATTGGATGAATCCGGTTCCGTTGACATAATGTATATATATTTGAAAAGCATGTACACCTTTGAAACATAAAATTAAAGAATTAAGAAATCGAAACTACAGAATATTTTACCATATATATATATATATATATTTAAAATTTGATTTAGCCTGAACAGGTTGCCTGAACAGGTTGCGTGATCAAATTTGATTTTAAAATATTCAATTTTTAATCTAACCGCTTGTATGATTCTTAAGGGCGGATTTGGATAAATAGTAAATAATTTAATTAGGTGTTTATTCCATAAGTAGTTTTTAAATGAGTTAAAAACAACTTATTTTTATAAGCTTTTCTAACAAGCTTATTGAAATAAGTTAAAAAAAAACCTTATAAAAATATCATAACTTATTTTCATAAGTTATTTGTAAAATTTATTTCCATAAGCTATTCTTATAAGCTCCATTAAGTTCTTTACAAACTCATCCAAATGCCCTCTAATATAATTTTAATGTGTTACTTCGGGAATGTAGAATAACTTTTCTAAACTTTTGGAAGTATCACCAAGTTTCGATTGATTAATTTCCTAGCGTTAATAATAGGAATAGTGATGGATAATATTCTTTAGATACTTATAATATCTTTATATATAAAAGTAAAGTAGTGTAGGATTAGCTACGGGTAATTTTGTCAAAGAAAAAAAAGCTAGGGGTATTTTTGTAGATTATCTTAGGGAAAACTTAGTAAATTCAATAATAATCATTATTAAGGGGGAATTTGATAAATTGAATAATAATTATTATTAATCCTTTTTTAAAATCTTAAAGTACATAAATAAACTCAATATAAAAGCAAGGTATCTTTATATATAAAAGTAAGGTAGTAAAGGGTTAATTAGGGATAATTTTGAAGATTGTTTTAGGGGCATGATTAATTTTCTTAACACTTTCTATTATAACAAAATATTAGATTGTAAGTAGTTTTTTATTTTGTTATTATTTTAAATTTACAAACAAAATTTATCTTTCCAAATAATACATTATTATATTTTTTTAAACATTATTTATATCCATGGTTTAGTTACTTTGTAATAACAATGTAACATATATTTTTTATTAACCACCTCATACTCTTCTATAAAATTTTAATAGGTGAGATGAGAAAAATAATAAAGTTTATTGTTAAGATTCCCTTACCAAGAAGAAAATGCAGGTGCAATTCAAAGAAGAAAACGAAAAAGATTACAACATTATAAATAAACATTTTCTTACTGATTCCTTGTTTGTTCCTTGTAGAACTCCACTGCCAGCACTAGCAAAGTTAATGCCATTGGAGGGATAACCCTTTTGAGTGCCATTCACCACTGAATTATGAGCCTCCAAAAATGGCTTCTGCAGACCTATGCCAATGAATTGGGCTGCAGCCACATTCGTACACATTCATTCTTTTATCAGAATCATCTTGTGGCTATAATAACTCCAAAAACCAAAGTTCATTTAAGTGTTATTTTACAGCAATGCTACTATACTTTAAAATCTCTAAGTCTCAAGAAATAATAAAAATTGGATAGACAAGGAAAAGTAAAGCAATTGATTATTAAAAATTGAACGAGGATAATTTAATAAAATATCTTATAATTAAAGCTTGATTTAGTATTATTTAATTTCTTAATTATTGTGTTTTACACCAAAATAACTCTATAAAAGAGAAGGAAGAGAGCAGGATACTTGTGGTTTGTAATCGCAACTGCAATACTACAGTTTTTATAGTCATAGCAATTGTATTACAATTACATTTTCTCGTAATTATCCACAATTAAAATAAATATATAACCGCAACCGCAATTTAAAGCGATAGAAGCTATTGATTAGATATGAGAGATAAACAAGTAAAGAAAGAAGTAAAAGAAAATTGGAACTCACATATGAAGTCTGCTACGGTTCTGCCATTGGTGAACCTTCCTGTGGGGTGATGGAAGAAAGTTGATCCATAAGGTGGGAAATCTGCCTGAATAGGGCAGTTTTTGATGAAGTGATTGTTGCCAGCATCGAAGATGGAGTCTCCAAATGTGAAGATAGCTGGAACGTACGATGCAGATACCAACACAGTGGGAAAAAATGGACAATGAAGAAGAATAAGAATGAGGAGAAGCTTCATGGTCTTCATGTGCATGTAGTAGTATAAGGACAAGGGAAGAAAATGATTTGTGGAAGTGATCGTAGCTATAGAAGAAGAAGAATAAGGATGAGGAAGAGCTTCATGATCTACATGTGAATGTTGAATAATAAGACAAGGGAAGGAAACGATTTGTGGAAGGGAAAAAGTTTTCTGAACAACTACTTTATACTTTGTTTGTTAAATAGCAATGTGAAGTTGTTCAAAATAATCTTTGTAGAAGTGTTCGTAGCTATAAAAGCATATAATCAAGACAAACCGTCACAGCAGAACACGAGAATCGGAGCATGGTGCCTTGTTATGACCCTTAAAATCTGCATGTCTTTATCTGCTAGTGCATCAGAATGGTGAAACTGATGTTTTAGACCTCAAGATAGTTGTTGAACACTATTTTTTTAAAAATAAATTAAATTTTACACTTATTAAAAAAAAATTCACAATAATTACTCCAATTTTTGTACAAAGAATATCAGTCCTGATTCTCCTGAAATCCAAATAGTGTGGCTCAATTTGCTGGCCTGATCTGGATGCCTAATATGTATAAGATAAATATGAGAAAATCAAAGTTAAAATTTTTGATCTACCACAAATGAGATAAATTTTAAAAAATAATCTAAAAATAATATATTGAAAAAGATATGGGAAGACCAACAAAGTCCAGCACAATTGATAGATAGTAAATCAACAAGGTTCCTTACGTATGTTATCAGGGATTTCATTACTGCTGTATGTATAGAAAATAGAAAATGCATTGTTAGAGACAAAATGCACTTCAATGATCTTTATGTCTCAAAAAGAATTAATCTTCAACTATTGACCAGAGAATACCCTTGGTGCACCAAAATAAAAAAGATACAGGACACGTTAACAATAAATTTTACCACCTCCTTGGATAAGTCTGAGGGCTTTAGCTGCATTTTGATAATTGTGGAAAGATTCTCCAAGCAAGCTCACTTTGATGGATTGCCTGAAACTTATACAACAGCGATAGTAGCCAGACCTCTTTGCCAACGTTATAGTTTGCAAGTGAACACCTCAACCAACCAATTTAGTTCTAACACTGACTTGTAGTTATTTAGACAATAATATCATAAGACAACCATCACTGGTTCGAAAAAGAAAGAAAAATCAGCCCACCAACGAGAATGAGCTGCACATTGGTATTTTCCTTTCAAGAGTGAGCATTTACACCTGGGAGAATCCCTCCCGTAAAGTACAAGTTACCAGACTTTACATAGAACAATAGTGTATAAGCTAAGCTACGAAGAATCCAAAGATAATGCAAACAAACAGAACATAGACAAGATCAAAGGAAAAAGAAAAAAGAAAAGATTCACAATATTATGCTAAGGCTTTAAGATCAACGTCTTGATCAGGCTGAATCCCATTTATTCATCAAGCAGAAATAACGCCCAAAGAAATATTATCTTTTATCCTAAAGGATGAACACTATTGCTGCTTATAGTAGCCACTTTGGTGAGGAGGATATGGAGATGGAATGGTATAAGGAGGCCGGGGTACAGATGCAGGTTGCTGTGCTTGTGCATTATAGTATGGACCACGCCATCCAGGATATGCAGGTTGGCCATAGTCATGACTTGCTGGTGGCTGGTGATGTACCTGAGGAGGTGGGTATGGAGCACCTGATGTTTGTGGAATGTGGTACGGAGGTGGAGGCTGATGTGAAGGAACATATGGTGTAGGGGGGTGAACATATCCAGGCGCTGGTGGCAGCTGCTCAGATGGCTGATAATAAGGTGTTTGTGGACGAGTAGTATCTGTTTGTTGTGGATTGGATCTTTGCTTTTGGTGTCCCACTGAAGGGTAGTTGCTGTTGAAAGTACCTGAGTTTTTGTTATCCTGGAAACTGAGACCAGCCACTTGTCTCTGAACATCTTCAATCATTTCTCTGCACTGGATGTTTCTTGTCATTACAAAGTCACTGCACTGCTGCTTTACATTTGCTATAGCGTCCTATTGAACAAGAAGTTGCATATATTGTTACTTAACTATAACTATTTACTTTAGTAGTATCATTCAAAGACAGACAAAAAGTACTAGGAAAGATTTAAAATTAACATTGAAATGATAGTGCTTAGCGAGCCCCATAGAGGGGAATAAAAACAATATCAAACAATAAATCAGGTAACCTGTTGGAGAATAAAATCAAACCAGACTTATCTGATAAGTTCCTACCTGCAGAGTAACATAGAATTTTAACCCTTCATTGATGTTATCCTTTATTTCTCGAAACTTTGCTATCGCAGCTTCAATCTGCTTGTATGATTTTTCACGTGAAGCTGGAATAATTAAGAGGAAAACATCAAAAGATCAAATAACATACATAAAGGGTGCCATAAAAAATTGGTTTATTCTGTATGAAAATGAGCAATTCTCAGTAAGTACCCACTGAAGCAAAAATTGGAATTTTATGTACATTGCTGTAAAATTGAGAAAAAATCCTTTTCATTGGAAATTTAGACACATTAAACCAGTTGTCTCTAGAATCATGATTAGCACTTTGCCGCTGAAGGAGGCAAGCAGCTAAAAATTAAGGTTTTTGGCTCATTATCCCATTTTACACCCATTACAACCCCCATCTTAAATCTTCACTATAATGGCCGGAAAAACGAATCTTCCCTCCACAAATAATGAGTAGAAAGCATAAAGGAAATACAATTATATGCAAATTACTAGGGATATAACCTTGTCCCCATGATGATAAAGTATTAAAACCAGATTCAGTACAATAACAGAAGAGAAGTACCAAACAAGACCAACCTTTGTAATCTTCAAGATTGAAGATAGCAGAGAAGTCGTCATTTTGAGCCTGTTAACAATGGCAGACAATTATTAGAATCACATCATTTAATAGAGATAGGATTCTTTTGGACAAACCCATCCGCAAATCCAAAGCTTCCCCTAAGGTCAAATCCTTCACTTGACCGTTGTTTTTGACAGTATTAACACTAATAACATTTACAGGGGCACAAACTCTCACTGCTTTGTCTCTTAAAATGTCTGTAATGTTCTGCTCTAGTTCAGAAACCAGGGCTGGTTTCTTTTTGCGTTGTTTCGCGGCGACTTTTCTGTGGAATAAGCTACTTAGGATTTCTGGAGTATGGGTCTGCCCTATGAATTTGCACCAGTTTCTCCTTATTAATCTTAGAAGTTCTGGCTCACCCAAAGGAGCTAAGATCTTATGGTAGTGTTCAGTCTGAGGTTATCTGGTGTTTATGGCTGGAGAGGAATGCTATAATTTTTAAGGGCACTTGTTAGACTCTAGACTTCATTTAGGATAGGATTAAATTTTTTAGCTTTCCATTGGTGTTCTGCTAATGGCTTTTTAGAGGTGTTTCTATCGAGCAAAAAAAGAGAGAATCACATATTTAAATTTCACATTTCCTCTACCACCACTTTCAGAAGTAACCACCTAGAAAGAAACTCTGCAATCACCAATACAACTAGAAGAAAGGGATGTCCTGGTTGCCCTATCTTTGTACGTGAGTAATTTTAGAGGTATATGATCACCTCTCTAAAATATAAAAATAGGAAGTTTGCATTTACAGCTAAAAGACGTACATTGACATTGTACATGTGGTACATTATAAATCAATAATCTCAAGAATAAAGTCCACGTGACTAACCACTGTATAGGAAAAAAGTCTACAGCAATCAAAGTAGTAAATAAAAAGGACCCAAACAAAATATCTACCAGTTATTTGGAACATGTTTCTCTTCTTGTATGCATTAGTTCTATTTAGACGAGTCTACTGAGAGAAGTACCTGGATCTGAAGCAACAACTGTTCTTGTGCCTCAATGTTTTGAGCTATTTCTTCACAAATATGGTCATATTTTGCTATCTCCTTCTTGAAAAGATCCTCATAAGAGCCGGTTGATGTCATCAACTTGGGTAGTATATCATCCTGAAGATATATATAGAAATATAAGCCACAATAATTTTCTTTTAGTGTGTCATTGTTAGAAAAATGCGATTTTATGGACAAGAACCCTAAATCCCAATCCTGTATCAGGGTGATAGCAGAATGGGCAAGGGAAAATCTACAAGAATGACTGAATGAATGAATTTCCAGGTTTTCGAGAGACCTAGGCTCTCCCCCAAATGCATTTCCTAAACCTTTCCAATACAATCGATGCCCTTCACTCTCTCCCTATGTCTTATTTAAAAATCTACCCCTCTCAACTAACTAACAACTACCTGATCATAACAATTACTAACTGTTATTTCTTATTCTATTATTTCTGTTATTCCCAATATCTAACAGTCATCAGCTTGGGCAGTATATCATCCTGAATATATTTACAGAAATGTAAGTCAAAATAATTTTCTTATAGTGTGTGTAATAGATGCATGAATATCATACTGCATAAGATGAAACGGATTCCCATCAATTATTTGCAACAACATTTGATACAAATCCAAATTACTAATTCATATTTTCATGATTGAATGGCAAATGAAAATTTTTAATAATAAACTACTATTTAATTTCCTCGTTCTTATTTAAAGTAGACAGCTTTTATTTGTTTATATATTAACTCATTAGTATTCAAATTATAAATCATCGATAATACAGCGGGGCAGGGGAATCTCAGCATTGTAATCAGATATTAACTCCAGGTTTGTATTACTTCAATATAAGAAAAAAGAAGGAACTTACGAACACGAATAACATAGGCATTAAGGAAGAAAGAATAAATGGAATGAGAAATCCGGGCTTCACACTTGAAAAGCATCACTCAACATTCTTGAAATATCTTTTTTATTTTTGATAAAAACTTTACTCAAACGTTTAAGTTCTCCAACAGATATAAGAAAAACCAGAAAAGAACTTTATGTATTTTTCCCACAATCATATCCCGCATAAGACTTTAGCACTGATCCCAGCGTAATCAATTGCATTCCGTTAAAAGCAAGCAGCAAAATAGACTCACGTCTTACAAAAAATCTATGACCAGTTATTTAATGATAATAACTCTGATCAGCCTCGCACACAACAGGATCGGATATAGGAATATGGAGCAATGCATTAAGTTACACAAAGTGGAATATAATTATAAACACACTTGACTAAAATCCCCAAAGGAGCCAGGTTGTATGTGTGTACTCAGCATTTCACTGGTACAAAAGTTGAGTACTCTTTTGGGCATAGCCCATTTGTAAACCCTATCATTATCAGGCATACCTTTCTTTTCATCTCTTTAAGCATGTCTTCAAGACCAGCCCTTTGAGCTCCCAGAGTTTCTAGTTGCCTCTGCATTATAGAACAAAAATATAATGAGAATCTAAACACAGCAGATGACCATTTTGAAAAAGGAAAAATGAAATTATAGTCAGTTTTAACATTACAGACCTACCAAATAATCAATAGTTATATTACTAATATTCATAATGCACATTATAATGACATCTCTTGCTATTTCTGCTCAATACTCTCTTGATTTTACATCTCAAATATTTCCTGGAATCTCCTAGAAAAATAAGACAGTAGGGAAGAAGAAAACTTCATTAATGCAGGAGCAAAACTCTTTTTCTTTCTTATTTGGTTAAACTAATCATTTGGTCCCTATACATTACGTTGATTTTGACTGTAGTCCCTATACGTGAAAGATTCTGATATCGATCCCTATATGTACAATTATTTTTAATTTGGTCCTCGCCGTTTATTGGTGTTATAACGCCGTTTATTAGAGTTATGGTATAGGGACCAAATTGAAATGATTGCCACATGTAGGGACCAAATTCAATTTCTGTTTTTGAATTCTTTCCCTTCATGTGACAATCATTTTGAATTTGATCTCTGCATGTGACAATCATTTTTAAATTTGGTCTCTATCATGTGACGACGTTATAACACCAATAGGACCAAATTAAAAATAATTGTGGGTGTAGGGACCGATTTCAAAATTTTTCACATATAGGACCAAATTCAAAATCAGTGACACGTATAGGGATCAAATTATTAGTTCAACCTTATTTTTTTATAGGTTATTTCCTTGTTTTCCTTTCTGTTTTGTTTTTATTGTATTATGTAGTCTCTTACGTTTTAAAGTCTAAGTCTATAGGGTTGAGTTTAGTTGGGACTTGTATTTAGGGCTGGGTTTAGTATTATACATGCTCAGCCCGGTATAAATAGCACTTTAGAATTGTATTCAGCAGTTATATGTTATAGTTTCAGATTTGATGTGGTTTCTAATACCAGAACCGAAATTCTTGTTCCTACTTCAATTTCCCAACTCTTAACCCTAATCCTGTGAAAGTTGCTATCTACTTTCTCTGCAACAAAACTGTTGGAAACAGCAAGATAATTATTGGAAATAGGAGCACTTAGAGCCTTAGGTTCATGTATTTTTAAATTCATGTACTTGGGAAGTTTAGGGAGTTGTACTTGTATTTATTTCTCCTTGTAAACATAACATGTAATTAATTATGAAGTGTATATAAATATCAAGACTGTTGAGTGCATGATTCACTCAAGCATATTCAGAAAATCCGATCTCATAATTTTCACATGGCCCAATCTGGAAGACTATGCTTCCACAAACAAACCCAAACGTTAGGTTGCCTTCATTGCAACCCTTTTAGAAACTTTGTTCTTTTTTGCAACTTCATTGTGCCATTTGCCTTTGTCCAACCAGCAGAACCACCATAGACTGCCACAGTCTGTCGTTGACCATCGCCATTCAAACCAGCAACCCTAACAGCAGAATCGCACGCCGTCAAAAAACCCTGCAAGCTCCCTCACGCGCCGCCGCATGCGAGTCCATGTTTCGGTGCGTGTGCTTCACGCACCACCCTCCAGACACTGCATGCGCTGCTCGCTTGTTTCGTTCTAATCGCCAGCCTCTTCCCAACCAGCTTTGGGGGTTAGTTACCTGATCTGACCTCTCCATTTTTGGGGACCCTATACAGCCCTAGTAGGAGTTCAATTTTTGGTTTCTGCCATGTCAAACGGTGAAGAGGTAGTGAACCCAATCAACTAGAAGGAGATAGAAAGAATGAAAGCTTTCCTCAGCAGTCTGGAGAAACCATCAGGTACTTGTACTGTGGTGTATTCAGGTAAGCCTCCCCTTTCATTCGGATTTAATGTCTCAGAATTCAGAAACACCTTCTAGCCTCTTATAGATACTAGATTAAGGAGCCACAGACCATATGACACCTTCTTTTGAACACTTCTCTACATATTCCCCTTGTCACTCATTCATGTCAGAGTCACTACTCTCTAATAAAGAAAAAATATTTCTTTTTCACTGTCGGCTAGGTCAATCTTCTTTTCGGGTCATTAAAGTAATATTTCCATCTCTGTTTACTTAGGTAGATGTCGAGAGTCTTCATTGTGATGTTTTTTTTAGCTTTCTAAACAAAAGCGAGTACTTTTTCCATTAAGTAATAAAGTAAGCACATCTCCTTTCTATCTTATTCATACAGATGTTTGGGGTCCTTCCAGTGTTCCAAATGTGTCTGGTACTAGATGGTTTGTGACCTTTATAGATGATTATACCTAGGTTACTTGAATTTTCTTACTCAAAAACAAGACTAAAGTGAGTCTTCTTGTGTCAAAATACCACAACAAATTGGAATCGCAGAAAGGAAAAACGGGCACCTTTTAGAACAGACCTGAGCACTGTTGTATAGACGAAATGTTCCCAAAAACTTCTAGGGGGAAGCTGTTCTCACAACACATATTTGATTAATCGATTACCCTCTAAGGTCTTAGGGTTCAAGAGTCCTATGGATATTCATTCTTCCTTTTATCCAACTTCTAGGTCACAATGTCACATATAATCTTACAACTCAAGTCTTTGGTTGTGTGTCATTTGTCCATGTTAATAGTCAAGACAAGGGAAAACTCGATCCTAGAGCTCACAAATGTGTTTTTTTGTTGGGTATTCCGCCACTCATAAGGGATATAGGTGTCACCATCCTCTATCACAGGATGTAACCTTTCATGAAGGGGAAGCCTATTTCACACAACCTTATCTTTAGGGAAGAATCTTAGGGAAGATAAGCTTGAAACACTTGATTTTCCTAGTCTTGAGTTAAATTCACACGTGTCTCAAACTTGATCTGAAACCGAACCTGAGCCTGAGTCGAAGCCATCAAATTCATCTGCAGCTGAGCCTGGATCTGAAGTTGATATAAGGTTTGGAAAAAATCTGGGGTATACAAAGAGGTTAGAGACCATTCCTAACCTCTTTGTATTTACCAGAAGGGAAACGGCCAGTTGGATGCAAATGGGTGTACAGGTAAAACATAAGGCTGATGGATCGATTGAAAGTCTATGACATTGATTATTCAAGGACATTTGCTTCGATTGCAAAGATGAGCACAATCAAGGTAATTTTGCCTCTTGCTGCCAATTGTGGTTGGGAATTACAACAATTTGATGTGAAGAATGCTTTCTTGCACGGGGAACTTGAGGAGGAAATTTATATGCAGGTACCACCAGGATATGATAAAAATATAGCAGCTAATACAGTTTGCAGGTTGAAAAGAGCATTGTATGGGCTGAAGCAATCACCACAGGCAAGGTTTGGAAGGTTCACTAAGGTAATGACAGCTTTGGGGTACAAGCAAAGCCAAGGGGATCACACCTTTTTCATCAAACACTCGGCATCTGGGGCGATCACATTACTATTAGTACATGTGGATGACATTATAGTGACCGGAGATGATTGGAAGGAGCAACAAGTCTTGAGTCAGTGTTTGACAAAGGAGTTTGAAATAAAAACTCTTGGAAAGTTGAAGTATTTTTTGGGAATAGAAGTGGCACACTCTAGGAAAGGTATTTGTATATCTCAGCAGAAATACATTACAGATTTACTCAAGGAGACAGGAAAAACAGCATGTAAACCTGCGAGCACTCCTATGGATCCGAATCTAAAATTGGGCAATGCAAAAGAAGATGCTACCGCAAACAAAGAAATGTATCAGTGTTTGGTTCGGTGATTAATTTACTTGTCTCAAACCATACCAGACATTGCATATGTTGTAGGTATGGTTAGTCAATTCATGCACTGCCCGAGCAAGGTTCATTTACAGACAACTCATAGAATTTTGCAATATCTCAAGAGAACTCTAGGAAGAGGAATTTTGTTCAAAAGAAATGGGAATGCAACAGTTGAGGCCTACATTGATGTTGCCTATGCGGGGTTAATTGTTGATAGGAGATCCACTACAAGGTATTGCACCTTTCTTGGAGGAAATCTTGTGACTTGGAGGAGTAAAAAGCAAAGTGTGGTAGCACGTTCTAGTGCTGAAGCAGAATTTCGAGCCACGGCACAAGACATTTGTGAATTACTTTGGCTCGGTTATTTTCGAAGACTTGACTTAGTTTCCTAGCAAATGGGAAGGACCTATAAAGCTCTATTTTGATAAGAAGTCAGCAATCAATATAGCAAATAATCCAGTTCAGCATAATCGAACTAAGCACATCTAGGTTGATAGGCATTTCATTAAGGAGAAGCTCGATAGAGGGCTGATTTGCACTCCGTATGTGTCCTCACAAGGGCAACTTGCGAATATTCTCACCAAATGATTGAGCAGCTCAGTTTTTGAACAAATTGTATCCAACCTGGAAACGGAGAATACCTACTCACCAGCTTGAGGGTGAGTGTTGGAAACCGCAAGATAGTAATTGGAAATAGGAGCACTTAAAGCATTCGGTTCATGTATTTCATGTACTTAGGAAGTTTTGGGAGTTGTACTTGTATTTATTTCTCCTTGTAAACATAACATGTAATTAATTATGAAGTGTATATAAATACCAAGACTGCTGAGTGCATGATTCACTCAAGCATATTCAGAAAATCCTATCTCATAATTTTCACAAAAACTGTTCAGTAGTCAGTAGATTGATAAATGTTATAATCACAAGATATGATGAGAAAAGAGAACAATTTGCATCATTCTTAAATGCTAGAACTTTGAAAAGTATAAAAACTAAAAGGACCGCTGAACCTGTCAAATATAACATCAAATCTACCATCATAAGCACTAGTCCCAATAAAAATTTCAAAGAACATGTATGTGATGATAATAACTTTAGCATTGCAAACTCGAATTTCTAGCTATTTAAACTTGTAAAATGCATAAGTCTGCCCGAATATGTATTTTTGCTTAATAATTCAAAAAAATACCTAGAAATATTTATGAATGCAAAAACCACCAATTCTGGGTATAAGCAGCATTAGGTATTTCAAATGCAATATACCATTGTACTCAAACTATGATTCTAACCACAAAAAACATGTTTGCCAAGTTTATCATGTATTAACCACAACTAGTTTTAGAACATTAAACTTCAAAATGTACCAAAAAGAAATTATACTTGAAAACAAAATCCAGTAAATAATTGAATTAAGAAGTGTTTATAGATTTATTCCTTGAAAAGTATAACATAATGATAACAATTCCAAAAACAACATACCAAACTCTGCTTGAGAGACCCCAAAATAGCATCTTCATTTTGATCCAAAGACATTATCGGCCTAGCCAAGGTTGGAAGTGCAGATTCAATCTAGAAAAAGACAAAGGAGATTCATTGACTTACCAATGTACTCTGACCAAACCAAGAACCAAACAAATCATACCCAATATTAACAACTTCTGTTATGGGGTTGAGGAAGTAGGAGAGGAGAGGTTGACATGCCAACAGTACTCAAACTACTATACCAGCTTGTTCTAAAGACTAATTATATCTTATGATGATTAAATAATTTAATTTGCATAAGCATATGATATCCCGGAAAAAACTAGTATGGCAAACTTGGCAAACAAAATCACTAACGAATATATAATTTGATACCATGAACAGCACTGAGTCTTCAGTAAAAAAAAAAACAGGCGGTACAAGCAGGAAGTTATTACATTTTTTATTTTCTTCTGTGGCAGACTAAATTCAAATAAAATGAATGCCCACATGCAAACAACTCTATGTTTCACTGTCACAAATGCCATAAGGCTAAGGCCTAACTTATAGAACATAAAACACCAGTAAATCAAGAAGCATTGTAAACGGGTCTACAATTTACCGGACGGGTATCCAGGATTGACATGAGTGCCAAATGTTCTCTAACCGAACGTTCAATACGACCATCACTTTCGGCAGCTTGCTTCAAGTTACCTGCAAACCTGTTTAATCTATCCTGCAAGTTCTTTGTCAATGTGCTTGATTGGGGCCTAGTCCACTTCATCCCAAATTGACTTCTAAATTGGGAATCTTCTCTTGCTTCCTTCTGTAACAGCTCCTCAGTCTGGACCAACAATTCGTGATTCACCCTCCTTAGGTCCTTAAGTTGCTGCAATTCTGCTTCCAAACCAGCAGGGCCTCCACTTATCTGCACAGCTTCCACATCTTCTTTGAGATGAGTTGGCAGAGCAAAATTTCCTTCCAAAGCAAGAATAGAATCTGGCAGTTCCATTTCCTTAAGCCTAACTCGGGTTAGCTCACTAGCTTCTTGTAACTTTTCAGCCTGTGTCCTTATAATGCCATCTACCATTTCAGTGTACCTAGAGAGGGCCTTTGCACTGCTGTCAGGAACAAGACTTGCAAACATCCTCTCTTTGCTTGCATCTAAAACCTCATTCATGGCCATTGACTTCACCATAGAAAATGCTGGAAGAGGTGGTAATGAATTGGGGGAAGGAACTCTCATGAGGTAAACTCTATCGTTCTCCTTGACAGCCCTTTCAAGATTTCGGTTAATATTAGACTCCAATTTGCTAATTGCATCTAGAATTTGTGCTGCAGCACCTTTTGAGTTTTTCTTTGCCTCAGTTAATGCATTAATGGCACTCCTCAGTCGTGCAATCTCCTCTGCTATTTCTTCTTTCTCATGTAGCTCTAATCCATACCTATAACAAGCTTCTGCATAGAATAGAGCTGCCTTTAACTGCACATGAGCTATCCAGGATTTATCAAAATGCTGGCTTAAAGGTGCAACATTCAATGCCGCTAAAGCTTCCTCATAATACAGCCCAACCTGCAGAATTTCAAGTGCATGTTTGAAATTAGCTCCAAAAATAGTGCACTTCAGAGAAGAATCAAATTGGTGATCAAAGTTGGTAAAAGAATTAGTGCCTTTGCAATGTGTGATATTCACAAGTCAGAATACATAATTAAACGTAATACAACACAGATTACTATTTTCCAATATATAGCCAAGAAGCATCTAAGCTTGTGAGAACAGTTGCTATATTCATAAGCTGAGCATGCACCACACAAACAGGCGACCACACCTTATCATTGTGCCAAAAAAAAAAAAATTAAGGCAAAGAAAATAGCCCAAGTAATCAACTTTAATAAGCATTTTATTACTTTCAATCCAATCTGATGTTTTTCACTAGCAATCAATATGCTTTGGAGCAGAAAACAGCTCATGATATTTACTCCCATACCTAAATACAATCAACTAATGCTGAGTAAATGTTATTCTAGCTGTGCCCAGGATTCAGAGCACAACCTGTACCACCAATCAAACACAAAATCAACAATACAAAAAGTTGAACAGACCATTTTTTCCTACATCCACTCAGAGCAATTCAACAGCAAAACAAAGGCTGATGTTTTGGCACATGTATTTTTTTCAGGGTACTAGTACCCAGGGTGAGTGTAACAGTTAAAAATTGTTAATTATTAATTATATTTAATGAATTTACAAAAATGTATGATAAAACCAGAAAACCAACAAATGTTTAACAACTTGCCTCGTGTACTCTACCCATGCCAACTCCCCAACTTAAATCAAATGTCTATCATTCAAACATCATAGATAAATTAAGGCTATGTTTGGATAACTTGTGGGTGAAATGGAATGGAATCTGATAAAGCATCCATACCATTAACCATTGTTTGGATATTTAATTTAATAAACGAATAGAGGAAAGTTTCCATTCCATTGCTTGGATGTTCCACTGGAATGGAGTAGAATAGTAAGAATTATAAGTATTTTGTTCCTATGCCATTCCATTCCAGGAAGGAATGTCATGGAATGGATGCCATTTCCATACCCAAGTTTTAGTAGCTGTTGTCGTAGTCAAACTCTTTCAACCACGTGACAATAAGAAATTTTTGCACAAACCTATAAAACTTAAGTTAGCTGCACTTAGGCAATTACTACTCGTGTGCTTCAACTTTATATAAAAAATTTCTCCTTAAATCAAATATCAAAGTTTTAAATTAGGAAAAAGCTTCTAGAGAAAAAATATAAAGTGAGAAAGTAAGAGTGTATGCACCCTTGATTAGTTAAAGTGGATTGAAATCTCAATGCACTCTAACTAATCAATGGCGGTCGGTGGATACACTTTTACTTTCTTACCCTTTCCTTCACTTTAGAGGAGTCTGGTCCTTTAAATTGTGGTTGCATTTACTGCCATTGCGGACAATTGCAACCAATGCGGTTGTGTATACTAGCAAAACCACAATATTGCGGCTTCAATTGTGTTTGCGATCCTCATTTTAGAAACCCCAATATATAACCTAACATGCATGAAGAAAATTAACTCACAAACCTGCCTAGCAATCTTAGCACAAACTCCAGGGGTACTCCCTTTCGCTATAGTATTCTCAAAAACACACTCCTGCGCCTGCGCCAGCATCAACCTCTCCAACATCCCCGCACACTCCACCGACACATCGACGGTAGCAGAACCACCGACCGACGCCTTCATCGCGGCGTTATCCCTTAAATAAGCGAACGATCCAGCGGCACCGATGAAGGCATGGGAAGCCTGCCTCCGTCCGTCAGCGGCGGCGCGATCGTGCGAAAGCCCGATCTGGCTGTAAACGGCGCCGAGGTTAAAAAGCACGGCGGCCTTCTCTAAATGGATGTTCTGAAGGGAGGCTTTCTGTTTCGGCTTGAATGCGTCGAACCAGACGAAGGTTACGGCGTTGACGTGGTCCGGGTCGGGCGAGATTGGGAAACGAGTCTCGACGAGGCAGAGGGACTTGTAATATGATTGGAGAAGGTCGCGGCGTAAAGGGAGAGAAGGATCGGTGTGGCGTTCGATATCTGAACGGAGCTGATTGAGGGTTTGAAGATCGTCTTCGAGGTTTTGGGCTTCGCGTTCGGAGTAGTGGAAGGTTATGTAGTTGCGGAGAGGACGGTAGAGGTCGATGGGGTTTGTTTTTTTCTCGAAGATTGCTAACATGATGTTGGCGGTGGTGGCCGCCGTGGATGGCGACGCGGCCATGAAGAATGATTGGGAAATTGGTTGGGAAGATGAGGAAATGAGGGAAAATTTCGTGACAAACTATGTGTTGTGTTGTGTGGGGTAAGAAATTTCAGATGAGTCAATCTTACTCTGATCTATCACACAAGTTCTCTGTGCGTGGATGCTAATGTGTTTTACTTCTTGACAAAGGAAACCAAAACCGGAAAAAATGTAAATTAATAATTAATGAACAATGGCCTACGCGGCTTTGTTTTTTTTTTTTTTTTGGATGACCAATAATAATAAACAGTACGAAAATAATGTAAAGGGGTGAATTTTGTGATATCGTAAGGATAACTTTACCTTGCCTAGATAGTTCAATCAGATGGTGAGAATCATTTGACTTGACCTGCTAATATGATTCATTTAGTTGAGGTGACGCATTCCGATTGGCAGGATAACTTTTACCCCAAAATTATTCGGGGTACCGGAGACTGCATCATGTAAAGTATTATGATTTAATTTATCCATTTTTTATAAGAATTTAATTTCTCCATTTAATTTAAATGCATAGTCTGTATTATACTTAAATAGGGGTATTTGTGAATTGATTTGGATCGATTTTAAGGTAAACATCATCCGATCCGAATATTAAAATAAATTGGGTATGGTTTAGATTCGATTGATTACAATATTCAATCCGATTATAAGTGATTTAATTGAATTTGATGATTCGATTTTTGAACTTTTTATTTATTTTTATTTTTCTATTTAAAATATTAGTCTAACACCTAAAATGCATTATATCCTATAAGTCAAAACATGAACAACCGTAGTTGCATTCCTTATTACATGAATCACATATACAAATTAAATACTCATTAGATAAAAAGACATATAGTGTTAGAATCAAAGCGGCTATGATTTCTGACCCCTCAAAGTTTTGGTATTAACAAGAGTATTCAATTATATGAACAAGTTAGTTGTTATCTAACATGTGTTGTTTGAGTGTGCAGGAATGAAAGTCCAATGACTTTCTTGTTATAATCGTCTATCGTCCAATGACTTTCTTGTTATAATCGTACTAGCTTCTTAATGTCTGATAAAACATAGTACCATTGAACGAATAAATGTATGTCTCTTCCTGACAAACATTTGTTTAAACCAAGTTGATTCTACCAAAAAAGGAAAGACAAAAGATAACTTTCGAGTATAACAGTCAAGACCGCTCTACTTTAAGCTATTTGATAACCTACGCTGCCTTTCAGAAGAAGTACAACAAGATATCAGACCAAACATGCTTTAACGGACTTAAGCACTAAATGTTTCATCAGAATGGATGTATTTATCACTGTTATGAAAAAGATTTGTGAAGACATGTCTCGTATGCTGAAGACTAAAAATACATGAAGATCTATGAAGAAAACACAGACACAAGAAACGAACATACAAGCTTTCAAAATCTTTCAAGCATTTTATACTAGCAATCTCTTATATGTATAGAGTTTGATTCTAAGTTGAGCTTAATCTATATACTCTCACACATAGTGAGTTGAATCAGTAGATTTCAAAAATTCTCTTTTTAACATTCTGAGTTGAGCCTGAAGAGTCTTGTCTGTAAAAAAAATACTTGAGATACTTGAAGAGATCGAGAATACTTATTACCTGAAGAGGTTTAGAATACTCGTTACCTGAAAAGCCTTCAAGTCGAAGGGACCAGACGTAACTCTTGGATTAAGAGTGAACCAGGATAAAACTCTTATGTGATTCTCTCTATCCCTTATTTCATGTGATTATTTTATTTATCACTAACCTTGGGGATTGCTATTGTTGATACTTTATTCAAAGTTTTCATTTAGCTTTTCATACGTTAGTCCAACGTTTTCTTAAGAATACTTCGTGTGTCCAATCCTTCTCTTTTATCTCTTAAGCTTTCTTAAAGTCTAGTCTATTTTTGCGAAAAATTTTCGAAAAAGTTAAGAAACACAATTCAACGTCCCTTCTTGTGTTTCACTTGTTTACGTCGTATAAGAGTTTAGTTTAGGATTAAAAGAGGTTGGGATAGAATAGAAAACTCATCAGAAAAGCAAGGTTATAATTGTAATTTTAGAATAAAATAATATATAATATCATAGTGTGTGGTTCAGTTTGGATTGGATTAGTTGCAAAAGTGAGGAATGAAAACCAAATCAATCTAACGAAAAGGTTTTGCTATTTCGGTTTTCGATTATCGGTTGATTGGTTATCGATTTTTCAATTCAATTTGAGCGATTTATGATGGATTGGATTGGATTTGAACACACTTATTCTTAATTGTACTTTTGGTCCTTTAGTTTCACACTAGTACAATTTTGACCTCCTATAGTTTGTTTACTTCAATTGGGTCCTTTTTTTCAATCAAACAAATCTAGTCATATGATCAATTTTTCATCCAAAACTTCACAGAAAATCATGAGGTGAAAAATGTTTTACCACAAAGGCATACATATATTGCTGAGTCGAGCTGTCAAAGTGAGCCAACCTGGCTCACCCAGGTTGACCCATCACAAGTTGACAAAAAAGTGAGCCAACCTAAACTAACTCACTTTTTTGTGAGCCAAGAAATAGCAAACTCGACTCAACTAACCCTGAGTTGGTGGGTTAAAAGGGTTGGCACACTTAACATTACAAAAAAACAATTCATAAAAAAATTTTAAAAAATTAAAATTGAAAAATATAGAAAAAAGAAAAAAAAAAGTGTAGAAAATTGAGAAAATACAAAGGGGGAATGTGATAATACAAAAAAAAAATCACAAAAATAAGGACCCTTTTAAGTTTTGCAATGACATTGTACAACAAAACAAATAAAAAATACAGGTCAACCCGGCTCGAACACGTTTGACCTGCGGGTTAAGTAAGTCAGGTTATTTTTGACGATGTGAACAACCATGCTTCCGTAAAGTTGTCAATACTCAAAGGTTTTGATGAGGAAGTTAAAAATTCATGTATGTGATGTAAAATCGAAGAACTTAGGAATATTTGTAAGGTTTCCTATTAGATTGATATTTTGACTCAAATAACTTTAAAAATGGAAAAATGTGTTTGTAACAAAGAAAAAGTTTTTTAAACTTTGAAAAATGTTTAGAAATTATTTGAAAAACATTTGTTTGATAGATGTCGCGACCGTCCCGTCCGGGCGCCGCGAAGAAAAGGGGGGTTAAAAAAAAACAGAGGAGTTGCCACCAAAATTTTTATTTGGGAAAACTTTGGAAAACCCAATTATTAAAGGAAAACTGGTCCTAAAAAAAAAGACAGAGGTTTGAGTTCGGGAGTCGGTTATGAGTAGGGAAGGTGCTAGCACCCTACGTCACCCGTTCTAAGAACGGTACCCCAAGTTAATTGTGCAAAATTTTTAATAACCTTTAAAAATATTATTTTACCCCATTTTAAAAACAAAAAAAAGGAAATAAACACAAAAGGAAGAAAAATAAAAATTTGGCTTGACAGAATGATTATTCTGCTCCTACGTATTCCCCGGTGCGATGGAAAACTCAAAGCCACGTAGTTCTTAATAGAAAAAATTTGATTGGTTGGTTGATTTTAGTTTTTGGGAAAAGATTTGATTTCGAAAAAGGATTTTATTTCAAAAACTGGTTCGCTTTTGCACAAGGTTAAAGATAGCAGTGCTATACGATAAACCTTTACAATTCTTATGACACTTGAGGATGGGAGACCATACATCAACGTCATAAATTGTCGCGCGAATTTTAAAATATTTTACTTAAAGAAGAATTCACTCTTGCACAGGGTTAAAGATAGCAAAACTATACGATAAACTCTTACAATTCTTACAACACTTGAGGATGAAAAATTCATACATCAATGTCATAGATTGTTGCATGAATTTCTTTAAAAGCCATCTTTATATATTTTTTATAAAGATTTTTCCCCTCTTTTTTTTATTTAAACCAGAGCCTGACACGCACAAACTGACCCATCATACTTAAGACACAATAAAGGGATAAAAGGGATAAATATGAAGGAAGGCTTCAGCCTTCTCCTCCTCTTTCCTTTACGTTACCAGCACTGATTTGTGCAGCAGCAGGGCCGGAAGCAGCAGCGGCGAGTTGACGGCGGTGGACGCGGCTGGGATCGCGGCGGGCGGCGGCGCTGGGCTCGAGTGACGGTGCGGGATGAGCGGGTCAGCGGCAGACGTGATGTGTTGCTGGACGGCGGCGCGGAGCTCGCGCTGGGCGCTGGTGGCCGAAGCGGAACGGGGTGTTCAGCGGCCGGGACTGTGGCGGCTCGAGCGGGCACGACGGAGTGGCCACTCGCGGTGGGTGGCGCGGTACCTCTGCGGGGCGGATCTGAGACGGGTGTGCTGCGGGTCGTGCAGCGGTGGCCGTGCGGTGGAGTGGCGGTGGTGTCGCGCCTGGAACGATGGAGGGGCAGTGGTGTCGCGGTGGTGCTGCGCGATGTTCCCGGCGTGGTGCGCGCGGTGAGCAGAGGACGAAGCCCGGGGGTCGCGACGGTTTCTGGGTGAGATGCGGCGGTGCTCGCGGGGGGCGCGCAGCGTCTCTGCTGGGTGGACGAGCCGGCGGCGACGGTGGCTCCGGTGGGAGGCTGCAATGTTCACTTCCTTTTATTTCATTTTTGTTCTCTTGGCTGCTGGAGTAATAGAACAGAGAAGAAGAAAAAAACAAAAATGGAGGCTGAGTGGAGAAGGAAGAAGGAGAGGGAATAGAACTGAATGTATGTCCTTTTTCCTCTATTTCTTACTCAAGTTTTCTCACTCAATTTTTTTTGCCCAGATTCCCCCTCTTCCTCCCTTCTGCTCGAAAAATTCTTCTTGCTCTCTGTGATATGCTCAATTTATAGGCAAAGGCAAATGAGAATGATTCCAAATTTTGTTGCTGGCTTGTTGCAGGAGATGTACAATGCAGTGCCTTAGGAGGGGGCAGATCAGCCTTGTTCCCTGTCCTTGGGGAGGCAAAGGTGCCAGAGAGCAGATGTCCTTGCCATTGCTGTGGCCATTGCTGTGGTTGCTTAGGAGAAAAGGGAAATAAAGCAAGAGAAAACAAAAGAAAGGGGAGAAAGAAAGAGGAGAAGACCTCCAAAATGAGGGAGCAACAAAAAACCTACGTGTCCCATCTTTGAATTGAATTTGCTATTATTTTTTTTTATTTTTCATTTATTTATTTCGTTTTTTTTTTTTTTTTGAACAAGAAATGGGCTTTTAATTAGATTAAACAAAAGGGATCACGGGCCAAAGCCTACTCAAATTTCCTTCCTTTTCTGATCACCTAATCAAAAGATTAATTAATCCGGACAAAATTGGGTGCTCACAGCTGCCCCTCTTTACTTGGTTCTTAAGGAATAAAAGGTGTAACCGTAGTTTACCTTTTATCGTTATAAGAAACGAGTAAAGATTTGAACCGATTTTGTCCGGGAAAATAAGATTCCCAAAGGTCAGACTGCCTACCGAGACTCAAACTAAAAACTTGTGGGATGGACTGCTCATTAGAAGCCTGAGCATAAACAAAAAGGAGCCTACGGGGTAGATTGCCCGTTAGAAGCTTCAACAGAAATCAAAAGAGCCTACGGGGTGGATTGCCCGTTAGAAGCTTGAACAAAAGATAAGGAGCATATGGGGTGGATAGCCCATTAGAAGCTCGAACGGAAACAAAAACCTACAGGGTGGATTGCCCGTTAGAAGCTTGAACAGAAACAAAAAGAGCCTACGGGGTGGCTTGCCCGTTAGAAGCTTGAACAGAAACCAAAAGAGCCTACGGGGTGGATTGCCCGTTAGAAGCTCGAACAAAAGATAAGGAGCTTATGGGATGGATTGCCCATTAGAAGCTCGAACAGAAACCAAAGAGCCTACGGGTTGGATTGTCCGTTAGAAGCTCGACAAGAAAGGCACCAAAACTTGCGGAGTCGGGTATCCACTGAAGCTAACGAATGCAATGCAATGATTGGCCTAAGAAATGATGTTATGATGCGTGATGTAAAAGCTGCTTTTGAAAAAGATGGTATGATATGCAAGAGATGCTTTTGATGAAACCATGATGATTTTTTCTTAATTTTTTATTCTTGGTATTTTGTTTCTTCAAATCATTGCTTGATCCTCGACCCTTAAGATTCGATCACAGCGGCTTGAGGATGAACTAGAACAAAGCCCATTACTCCTCGCATGTTTGTTAAAGGCATGCTTCATCCGTGATGATTGCCCTGATGGATGGAGAAATTGTTGTTTCCACAGCATCCCTGGTTGAGGGACTACCACGCTCTTCCCGAACTTTAAAGCCTTCAAAGAAAATCTAAATGCTTTTATGATTACGTGTTTCTAGTTCAGTATACGCTTATCATAATGAATGCACACAGTTGATAATGAAAGGTGAGAGGTATACAACAGGAATGGAAGGAAATGTCATTTATTGAAAATGGAAGGTGTACAAGGTAAACATCACAAATCACAAAGAAACTCGAGTTTAACAAGCGAGATTGTAATGTGGAATCACATCTCTTTAATGACACTTTCTACAATGACTAGAGCTAGTATCCCGCATTTAACCTCGAATACCCATTAATCAGCTTCAAAGAACATGATTTGCCCCAGTCAAGACTGAACATTGCCCCAGTTTACTAGCTTGATGACACTTCCTTCGTTTGCATTTTTGTATTTTAACCCTAACTTTTGCCTAGACTGCCTTCTCAGGTTTTCAGCCTAGCGGGTCGCTCTAATTGCCTAGACCGCCTTTTCAGGTTTTCAGCCTAGCGAGCCATCTTTTTTCTCTTTCTCTTTCTTCTTTTCTTTTGTTATTTTGGAAGTGCGCTCAAGCGTAGTACCTTTTGACCGCATCTGAGTTTATAGGGAGTGGCAGATCCTCCCCATCTATCCTTGTTAGGATTAAAGCTCCTCCGGAGAAGGCCTTTTTCACAACGTAAGGTCCCTCATAGTTTGGAGTCCACTTCCCCCTATGATCCTTTTGGATGGGTAGAATCTTTTTAAGCACTAAGTCCCCTTCCCGAAACTGCCTTGGACGCACCTTTTTCTCATAAGCTTTCATCAACCTCTTTTGGTAAAGTTGGCCGTGACACAACGCGGTTAATCTCTTTCCTTCAATGAGGTTCAACTGGTCGAGTCGAGCTTGTACCCATTCAGCTTCCTCTAACTCGGCTTCCATCAGCACCCTTAGTGAAGGGATCTCTACCTCGATTGGGAGTACTGCTTCCATCCCATAAACCAGGGAATATGGAGTTGCCCCAGTTGAAGTACGAATAGAAGTGCGGTAGCCGTGCAAAGCAAAAGGCAACATCTCGTGCCAATCCTTATACGTCACCACCATCTTTTGAACAATCTTCTTGATATTCTTATTAGCTGCCTCGACTGCCCCATTCATCTTCGGACGATATGGGGAGGAATTATGATGCTTTATTTTGAAACTTTCACATACCTCTGTCATCATCTTGTTGTTGAAGTTGGTCGCGTTATCAGTGATGATTTCACTCGGCAACCCATAACGACAAACCAACTCTCTTTTGACAAATCTAATCACCACATTCCTAGTCACGCTAGCATAAGATGCAGCTTCAACCCATTTTGTGAAGTAATCAATCGCGACCAGAATGAAGCGATGCCCGTTCGAGGCTTTTGGTTCTATCGGTCCAATGACATCCATTCCCCACATCGAAAATGGCCAAGGTGATGTTATGACGTTTAAGGATGTTGGCGGCGCGTGAACCCGATCGGCGTATGTCTGACACTTGTGGCACTTCCTTGCATAAGAGAAACAATCTCCCTCCATTGTTAACCAATAATAACCAGCCCTCAAGATTTTCCTTGCCATGGCATGTCCACTCGCGTGAGTCCCAAAAGATCCTTCATGCACATCCTTGATTAACCATTTCGCTTCTTCTGCGTCGACACATCTTAAAAGCACCATATCATGATTTCTCTTGTAGAGGACATCCCCGTCTAAATAGAAACTCATTGCAAGTCTTCTTAGAGTCCTTTTGTCATTCTCTGAAGCACCTGAGGGGTATTCTCTTTTTCGGATAAAACTTTTGATATCGTGGTACCAAGGTTTCCCATCGGGTTCTTCTTCTACCACTTGGCAATATGCAGGATGATCACGACTTTCCATCTTGATGAGTGGCAAGTCTCTCTCGTCGCTTACTTTGAACATTGAGGACAAGGTAGACAGCGCATCGGCTAACTGGTTATCCTCCCGGGGAATATGGTGAAATGTAACTTCATCAAACTTCTCAATCAAACCCTTGATGTAATCATGATACGGAATTAACTTGGCATCCCGAGTCTCCCAATCCCCTCTTAGTTGGTGAATGACCAAAGCAGAGTCCCCATATACCTCTAGCACCTTTGCTTTTGATTCTATTGCTGCATGGATCCCTAGCGCGCAAGCCTCGTACTCGGCGATGTTGTTCGTACAACCGAAGCAAAGTCTTGCGGTGATTGGGAAAAAATTACCTTCTGGTGAAATCAAGATGGCTCCGATCCCATGCCCCAGTGCATTATAAGCTCCGTCAAACAACAGGGTCCACTTTTCTTCTTCTGACGACTGCCCCTGCTCAAGCAAAGCCATTATGTCTTCATCTGGGAAGTCACATTGCATCGATCCATAATCCTCTACAGGCTGGTTGGCTAAATAATCTGCGAGAGCGCTTCCTTTTACAGCTTTCTGTGTGACGTAGACGATGTCGTACTCGGATAGCAGGACTTGCCAGCGGGCAATCCTTCCAGTCAAAGCAGGCTTACTAAAGATGTACTTGATCGGGTCCATTTTGGACACCAACCAGGTAGTATAACTCAGCATATAATGCCTTAAACGACGAGCTGCCCATGTCAAGGCACAACATGTGCGTTCCAGCAAGGAATAGTTGGCCTCACAACTCGTGAACTTCTTACTCAGATAATAGATGGCATGCTCCTTTCTTCCTGATTCATCATGCTGCCCCAGCACACAACCCATAGATTCATCTAGCACCGTTAAATACATGATGAGCGGTCTTCCAGGGACCGGAGGTACCAATACCGGAGGTTCTTGCAAGTACTGCTTGATCTTTTCAAACGCCTTTTGGCAATCCTCATTCCATTTTACCACCTGATTTTTACGCAGCAACTTAAAGATTGGCTCACATGTCGCGGTTAACTGAGAGATGAACCTGGCAATGTAGTTCAATCTCCCTAAAAACCCACGAACTTCTTTCTCTGTTCGAGGTGCTGGCATATCGATGATCGCTCGCACCTTATCGGGATCGACCTCTATCCCTTTCTGGCTAACTATGAACCCCAAAAGCTTGCCCGATTTCACTCCAAAAGTGCATTTGGCCGGATTCAATCGAAGCTGGAACTTTCTCAACCGCTCAAAAAGCTTTTTCAAATCGTTAACATGGTCATCTTCAGACTTGGACTTTGCAATCATATCATCCACATAAACTTCTATCTCCTTATGCATCATGTCATGGAATAGAGTCACCATGGCCCGCTGGTATGTTGCCCCTGCATTTTTCAAACCAAAAGACATAACTTTGTAGCAAAAGGTACCCCACAGAGTGACAAACGTGGTCTTTTCCATATCTTCCGGAGCCATTTTGATCTGATTGTATCCCGAAAATCCATCCATGAAAGAGAAGAAAGCATGATGAGCGGTATTATCCACCAGAACGTCGATGTGAGGGAGAGGGAAGTCGTCTTTCGGGCTAGCTCTGTTCAGATCCCGGTAGTCGACACACATCCGAACTTTTCCATCTTTCTTTGGAACAGGGACAACGTTTGCAACCCATTGAGGGTACTTCGCAACTGCTAGGAAGCCTGCATCTAATTGCTTTTTGACCTCTTCCTTGATCTTCAACGACATCTCTGCTTTCATCCTTCGTAACTTTTGCTTTACCGGAGGACACTCAGGCTTTAGAGGTAACTTGTGTTCTACTATGCTAGGGTCTAACCCCGGCATGTCTTGGTACGACCATGCAAAAATGTCTTTAAAATCAAGTAGCAACCTGACCAGTCTGTGTCGCTCACTTTCTTTCAGGGAAATACCAATCTTGACCTCTTTTTTATCGTCTTCTGTTCCCAAGTTGATCACCTCAGTCGGCTCTTCATGGGGTCGAATTTCTTTGGTTTCCTGTTCTACTAATCTCATTAGCTCAGGGGGAATTTCTTCGCTGTCATCAATATCCTCGTCAGCATGATTAATGGGATAATCGAAATTGTATGCGGGAACACTAACACTGTCATTTTCAAGAGAGTCACTTTTAGATCTGCATTTTGATGATTATCAGGGAAAGGTGAATAAATAAAGGCGAAAAGGCGAAAACTGTGTTATTGATAATTATTAGGGAAACAAAACAACAAAGGGGGGAAGAGTAAAAAGGGACCGAACACATGCATTTATTGATAAGTTAATACTGAAATAGAAACAAGTAAGCCCGGTACAAAAGACATCCTAAAGCCTTGGGCAGAGCTAAAGGATAAGCATTACAGAATTACTTTGACAAAGATTCTATGGTCCTCGGGAATTCAACGGTCTCCCAATTGCTGAGCTCTGTATCAGGAGAGCATGGATAAACAAGATTGACACTACGATTGGTGGAATCATCATCTCCGAGGGCTGCTACTTGGTCAAGGAACACGAACCCTGCACTGCGGAAGCTTTGTCGTATGTCACAGATAGGAACCCTTTCAGCCTCGTACTCACGATTTTCCAAACGAGCAAGCCTCTTCTCTTTCCTCTGTTCTAGAACTCTCCTCTTATCTGCCTTGGTGGGTTTGTATCCTAACCCAAACCTGTCCTTGTTCTCAGTAAGCATTATGATGTCGGGAACCCCTTGGTTGCTTTTTCCCAATCCGTTCCCAGGTCGATATCCTCCTTTAAGCATAACCCTCACCATCATGACAGATGCTTTTGACGGCCGCGGTTTTGAAAGCAAAGCCCCCTCTCTTACGTAAGTAGTATTGGCAATCTCCAGTGATTGGAAAGCGGTCTCAAGGGCTTCTTCTGCTGCCTCAATGTATGGGGTCGTTGTTGGTTTGCTCACCAGCATGTCTTCTTCTCCAGAAATAATTACCAATTTATTATCAATGATGAACTTCACCTTTTGGTGCAGCGTGGAGGGTACAGCTCCAGAAGAATGGATCCAAGGTCTCCCAAGGAGGCAGCTGTAGGTCGGTGTGATATCCATTACTTGAAAAAGGACCTCAAAGGTACAAGGACCAACCTGAATAGGTAATTCGATCTCACCAATGACCTCTCTTCGCGTGCCGTCAAATGCTCTTACTATCATTGAGCTCGGCTTCATGTGGGTCCCATCGAAAGGCAGCTTAGACAAGGTCGACCTTGGCATCACATTCAAAGAGGATCCATTGTCAATGAGCACTCTAGCCATAATATGATCCTGACACTTCACGGAGATATGCAACGCCTTGTTATGCCCCATTCCCTCAACAGGTATTTCATCATCGGTGAAGGTTACATAATTATCGGCGATGATGTTTCCCACAATATTATCGAACTTATCAATAGTGATGTCATGAGAAACATGAGCTTGATTCAAAACCTTCATCAACACCTTTCTATGTGGTTCAGAGTTCATGAGCAGAGACAAAAGAGATATTTTGGCCGGAGTTCGATTCAACTGGTCCACCACCCTATACTCACTTTGTTTGATGAACTTCAGAAATTCGGATACTTCTTCATCAGATACTTCTTTTTTGTATCCATTCCCTCTTGCGCCCTCCTCAACAAGAGTTTCTTTTCCTTTTCCCTTGCAACTTCCTCCTTCCTTTTCTGTATCTTCTTTTCGCAACGCCTCCGGGGTATAAACACGACCGCTCCGAGTCATCCCACCGACTCCCGAGACATTGGTGACTACAGTGGTATCTTCAGAGTATTGTGGTTGAGCCTGCACGTCATATTTCCATGGTACTGCTTTGGTGTCCTTGTAAGGAAAAGGACGTGGAACTTGGATGACGAGTGGCCTCGGCCCACTTGAAGTCGGTGATGGTACCTCTTTGGTATAGTATATCACCAGCGGTTTTGGCACGATCGTTTCAACAACTGGCCGAGGATCGACCCGGATGGTCAAAGGAGTTACATTAACCCGCATCGGGGAGACTGTAGACTCAGAAACCACATTTATGCCTCCCTCATCCAACTGGCAACCAATCAGGATCATCTTCATATCTAATAACCGTTGTACAACCTGTTTGAACTCTGCACAATCTTCGATTGCATGATCCTTCTCCCCATGAAAGTCACATCTTACGCCTTTGTCAAGGTTACTTTCCTCCTCAACCGGGGCTTGCATCATCCCATGCCTACACATCTCCCTGAAAATAACTCTCATGGGGGTCTTGACCTTGGAGACTTGACTGATGAGAGTATACTCGATGAAGTTCTCTATGGCGTTGACGCCAGGCCCCCCATGATTTGGTAGAGGATCTTGCCCCACATTAGGCTGCTCGAAGCTCAACCACTTGGCGTTAATCAGCTCTTGCACCTTAAGTTTCAAAGCTCTACAATTTTCGGTGGAATGACCTGATGCCCCTGAGTGATAGTCACATTTAGTATTCGGGTCAAACCACTTTGGATACGGGGGTTCCATTGGTTTTGTTGGGATAGGAGCTAGCATAGAGCTTTTCACGAGTTGGCGTAGCAGCTCGGTGTAGGTCATGGGTATCGGGTCAAAATGTACAGGTTTTCTTTCCAGGTCATGAGGTGGCCTTCTCTGGTTTGTGTTTGGGTTGTGATGTGGTGGTTGAACTGTTTGGGATGATATGGCGGGAAGTGTTTGGTGATGGGTAGGGTATGATGGCCGGTAAGGCGTCATTGGATGCTGAGGTTGGGGGTGTGGAAATTGTGAGGTGGCGGCAATATATGAATGGTTAGTTTGGTGATATGGAGTTTGTGGGTAATACTGGGTTTGGAAATATTGCTGAGGGTGGACAGGCATCAAGTTTGGTCTCCACTGGCCAGACTTATTCTGGTCAAAAGCCACAGCATGTGCTTCTCCTTCCTTCTTCTTTACAAAAGGGGGCTTCTTCGGGCCAGGTGCCCCAACTGAAGTCTCGACAATCTTGCCATTCCTCATTCCACCTTCAATCCTCTCACCGATAACGACCATATCCGAGAAATTTGACGATACACTACCAATCATCCTATCATAAAAGGGCGACTGAAGTGTGTCAATAAACATCGCAACAATCTCTTTTTCTGCCAGCGGGGGCTCCACCTGGGCTGCCACTTCCCTCCAACGCTGCGCATATTCCTTGAAAGTTTCTGTGTCTCTTTTAGACATATTTTGCAGCTGCATCCGATCAGGCGCCATGTCAACATTGTACTTGTATTGCTTCAAGAAGGCGTCGGCCAAATCCCTGAAAGATCGGATATGTGCCCTCTCCAGGTGCGTGTACCAACTCGAAGCTGCCCCAGACAAACTGTCCTGAAAGAAATGAATCAGCAACTTATCATCGTGCGCGTATGATGCCATCTTTCGGACATACATGGTTAAGTGGTTCTTGGGACAAGTGGCTCCCCTGTATTTGTCGAAATCTGGGACCTTGAACTTCGGTGGGATTACGACATTGGGCACAAGGCAAAGCTCCGAGGCATCTCTGAGGCCATAACTACTTGCTCCTTCAATAACCCTTAATCTTTCCTCTAGTGTCTCCAACTTTTCCCTAGATCGGGGGTTCTCGCTGGACCGATCCACATGAGCTTCACCGTACATGTTCTGTGGAAGGTACTGTGGCATGTAGGCGGATGTGAAGTTTGGTGCCGCTTGAGCCCCATTGGGTCCAAAGTGCAGGGTGTACGGTGGGAGCTTTGGATTAGGAGAAGGTATCACTGCCGGGGCACTACCTTCCGGAGGGTTTTGTGGCGGAGGGACCCCCTGTGTTGGGAATGTGAGGACAGAATTTTGAGGGACCTGGGCAGTGTCTTGGTGGTTAGGGTTATTGTCCTGTGGGCCAGCAGCAGTTGGCGGCACATAACCTGGAGGAAGACCGTATGGAGGATGGTTCATTACAGTAGACTCATGATGATTGGCAGCTGAGGAATGAGTCTGGTTGTTTGGATAAATAGCGAAAGGCACCATGACTCCTTGTTGGTTGAATCCTTGCATTTGCACAGGAACCTGAGTGAAACCAGGTGGGAGAAGAGGCGTAGCCGGGTGCTCCTCATTCGAGGCCGAAGGGTTCTCATCTGTGCTTTTCTCCTTTTGCATCGCTTGCAACAACTCCAACATCTTTGCCATCTGTTCCTTGAGTTGGTCTACCTCTTCTCTCATCTCTTGGGTTTGTTCTAGGTCAGCCATAACTTTAGCTTGCGAACGAGTGCGGTAAGGGTGTCGCGGAGCAATGGTTCAAAAGATCACTGTTTAATTACAACAATGAAAAAGAAAATGAATAAAACAAAAAGGGATAAGAAAACACAGAAAACGTATTAACCCTTTCGAGATGCTTGAAATTATTAAATTTTATTTTTCAGAGAGTTAACGCCCCAACGATTGACAAGAGATGGTCCCTCCACTCCATTCAGAGGGCATTTTTGCCCATAAGACGGCGTGGGGTTGACAACGAATCTAGGGGAGAGGATCCTTTCCACAATAGATGTCGTCTTTAGGCACACTAGCATTGCTGATTCCGAGTCGAGGAAGTAACAACTACGCTTTACACAGAAGGATAACTCCTATAAGGCAAGGACGTAGTTAGCAACATACTAAAGGGAGATTACGCTCCACGATAGGCGTTGTCACGAATCAAGTATAAGAGATGGAGAGCGAGAGAAAGTAAAGGCGAGAGAATGCATTTCATTTCATTGAAACCTCCAAGGGTAGTACATAGATTGAAATAACATCAAAACATAAATTCGCAACAACGCTTTTATCCTAAAGTCAACAACTTTGATCTTTTCCTTTTTAGGCCCCGGGTGAGCCCATCACACATCTGCATGAAATCTTCTAACTCCGGAGGGAGACGTAGCATAGGGTTCACGCGAATCCGCTTGTTAGCCTTCTCAAAGCGTTGAACAAAGATCGGGATGCAATGACTTAGCTCATTAGCCATACTTATATACCTCTTCCTCCATATATCGACATCCAATCCTCGCTCTTTGGCTTCTCCCCTCCACCATTTCATGGCATTCACTGCTCGCGTCACCTGGTCATGATAATGTTTGGCTGACGTCCACCCTAGGTCGCGACTTTGTTTGATTTCGAACAGCAAGGCATTCAGGTCCTCGACCTTCTGTGCCAATCCAGCTTCCACCTTGTTGTGTGTACAGATCTGGTTTTTTAAATCTTCATTGGCCTCCCTTTGCCGATTAATTTCCGCCTCTAATGCCCTTCCTCTCTCATCTCGCCGATTAACTTCGTCTTTCAACTGGCGTGTCTCCTCCTTTAGTTGAAGCTTTTCCTTTGTCAAAGTCAACATTTTCCCTTCAAGTTTCTGGATTCTGGCCATGAGGCTCGCTGGAACCTTATCTGTTGTTCTTTTGACACCTGAGGTTGTGGTGATGTCGGCGCACATGTTTTTTAAGTGCTCATTTTCTCTTGCCAACTTCTCGTACCGCCTTTGATTGGTGACTGCCTTCAGCTCAGCATCTTGTTTTTCTTGCTCCACCGCTTTCATTTGTGCCTCTATGATCTTTAATTTTTCTGCCATCTGAGTCACCAAAAGGGAATGATCTTCGCCTTTCGGATTCTCTTTCGGAATACTGATGGGAACCCTCCTTGCTTTTCTCCATGTTTCATACTCTGAGACAATGATTAAGATCGGCCTGCCTAATTCGGCCCTCCCTGCCATCTTCACATTTTTCCATGCATCTCTGACCCTTTTTGCTGACAACTTGGTATCTTCACCGTCCTCATATCGGAAACAACATCCACCGAGTTGTTCTTCTCGCGGTACAGTTTGTGTCCAACAAAGCTGCCGCAGGGCTATGGTTGGTGTGTAAGATATGCATCCTCTCGGGCCCATTAAAGGCACATTTGGGAACTCGCCACAACTGTAAATGATATCTTGTCCTTGTTGACCTTCGTACCATGGGCATACCCACTTGAAAGAGCTGCCACCCACTTTGTCAAACTCGTTTTTCCACTCTTGTTCACTTTGCTGTTTTACTGGGATATTGTGGAAGCCTCTCAGTGGATCTGAATGTCGGCTGACATGGCCTTTCGCATACATGTGAGTGACGACCCATACATACAATAGTTGTGCACAACATCGAAGCTTCCCCTTTTGATGGCGCTGGCAAAAATCTAAGGTCAGAAACGTCTCAGCTAATATCGCGGGCACTGGATTCCTTTTCCTCTCTACTGTGAAGAATACGTCCAGTGCAGCTTGGTCGATCATATCCAGTGCTGATGGAAACAAAACCAACCCATAGATGACAAGTGCCAATACCCTTTCAAAAGTCCCCCAATCTCGTTGATCTTTCAACCTTTTCAAGAGATTTTCAAGGAATGTTCGAGTCAATCCCCACGAGTTTGAGTGTCCGGTCAAGTGGACGTCTTTTTCAGGAAGCCCCAGCAACCCTGCTATGTTGGTGACGGTCAGGTATTGCCCCATATGGAAATAAATGACAGGCTCGGTCTGCATCGGTAACTTTAACAGACAAGCATATTCTTCAATGGTAGGGGTGATGTCCATGTGAGGCAACTCAAAACATCTGAGCTGCGGGTTCCAATACTGACTCAGAGTGCTCAAAACGGCAGTTTCAACTGGTATAAAGATAAGGTCCAGAATCCCTCCATACTTCTTGACAAAGCTTCTTCGATTCTCTTGAGGTAATGCCCGACTTAGCTCCCTCAGGTTCTCCAGCGAGTTCATTATCACCTTGGAGCTCTTGCTAGTGTGCCTGGCTTTTTCCATCTCTTGTTTTTTCAAAGAAAGGGTTAACTCTCACCAAATTAATCTGTGAAAGGGAAAATTTTTATTAGCAAAAATTGAAAAATGAATGCACTCTATGAATGAATGAGGGTGCAGATACACATGAAAGGGTTGTGAACCCCTTAGGGTGCGCTATGTATTACTAGCGCATGACTGTCCTTGCAATTGACTGCGTTTCGAAGTGCAATGGAAACGTAGCATAATGCTCAAGTCAAGGACGACACTGGTCATCCAAGCCTAACCTTAGGCGCAACGATGCATGAAAAAGGAAATGAGTAATATGCTTGAAATCATGATGGATGTGAATACGTATGCAGCAAAAAGGAAGGCGGAATGTGCTCTTCTTTGTCCTACACAGGTTGCATCCTATGGTTGGGATTTCTGAAGTTAAAACCCTAATTCGGGCGGCTTCTATTGGCAACTTATGTGCAGAACTCTTGGCATAGATCTAGACTCCTAAAAGGCCCCCAGATTACCCTCATCTAAAAAGATAAGGACCCGGATCTATGAACCTCACCACAGGGACAAATAAGTCACAATATGGCAGTCCATGTACCGGTAGCAATCTGAGCGGGAGAATCAGTGACTGCCAGGGATGCAAAAGCATCACAATAACACCACTGAAACCCCTTCTAATCCTATGGCATTCCAGGACTCGCGTATAGAGCCCAACAGTGTGTGAAGCAAGTGATAGTGCGGTGTGTGCTGAGAGCATACAAACCTGTACAAAATCCTATACAAAAAAAAAAACTCCCCAAACCTGCAAGAAGAAACAACCCACAGCACAATGGTTTTCTATCCTAAGGTTGCAAGAATATATACAAAAAGTATTAGAGAAAAAAAAAATAATAATAATAAAAAAAATAAATAAATAAATAAAATAAAAACAAAACAGTGTACCAGGTAACAAAAAAAAGAGGAAAAAAAATAAATAAAAAATAAATAAAAGTTATTAAAGATTTGCGCAATTAACTATGATGGGCCTGACTCTCCAAAGTCCCCAGTGGAGTCGCCAGCTGTCGCGACCGTCCCGTCCGGGCGCCGCGAAGAAAAGGGGGGTTAAAAAAAACAGAGGAGTCGCCACCAAAATTTTTATTTGGGAAAACTTTGGAAAACCCAATTATTAAAGGAAAACTGGTCCTAAAAAAAAAGACAGAGGTTTGAGTTCGGGAGTCGGTTATGAGTAGGGAAGGTGCTAGCACCCTACGTCACCCGTTCTAAGAACGGTACCCCAAGTTAATTGTGCAAAATTTTTAATAACCTTTAAAAATATTATTTTACCCCATTTTCAAAACAAAAAAAAGGAAATAAACACAAAAGGAAGAAAAATAAAAATTTGGCTTGACAGAATGATTATTCTGCTCCTACGTATTCCCCGGTGCGATGGAAAACTCAAAGCCACGTAGTTCTTAATAGAAAAAATTTGATTGGTTGGTTGATTTTAGTTTTTGGGAAAAGATTTGATTTCGAAAAAGGATTTTATTTCAAAAACTGGTTCGCTTTTGCACAAGGTTAAAGATAGCAGTGCTATACGATAAACCTTTACAATTCTTATGACACTTGAGGATGGGAGACCATACATCAACGTCATAAATTGTCGCGCGAATTTTAAAATATTTTACTTAAAGAAGAATTCACTCTTGCACAGGGTTAAAGATAGCAAAACTATACGATAAACTCTTACAATTCTTACAACACTTGAGGATGAAAAATTCATACATCAATGTCATAGATTGTTGCATGAATTTCTTTAAAAGCCATCTTTATATATTTTTTATAAAGATTTTTCCCCTCTTTTTTTTATTTAAACCAGAGCCTGACACGCACAAACTGACCCATCATACTTAAGACACAATAAAGGGATAAAAGGGATAAATATGAAGGAAGGCTTCAGCCTTCTCCTCCTCTTTCCTTTACGTTACCAGCACTGATTTGTGCAGCAGCAGGGCCGGAAGCAGCAGCGGCGAGTTGACGGCGGTGGACGCGGCTGGGATCGCGGCGGGCGGCGGCGCTGGGCTCGAGTGACGGTGCGGGATGAGCGGGTCAGCGGCAGACGTGATGTGTTGCTGGACGGCGGCGCGGAGCTCGCGCTGGGCGCTGGTGGCCGAAGCGGAACGGGGTGTTCAGCGGCCGGGACTGTGGCGGCTTGAGCGGGCACGACGGAGTGGCCACTCGCGGTGGGTGGCGCGGTACCTCTGCGGGGCGGATCTGAGACGGGTGTGCTGCGGGTCGTGCAGCGGTGGCCGTGCGGTGGAGTGGCGGTGGTGTCGCGCCTGGAACGATGGAGGGGCAGTGGTGTTGCGGTGGTGCTGCGCGATGTTCCCGGCGTGGTGCGCGCGGTGAGCAGAGGACGAAGCCCGGGGGTCGCGACGGTTTCTGGGTGAGATGCGGCGATGCTCGCGGGGGACGCGCGGCGTCTCTGCTGGGTGGACGAGCCGGCGGCGACGGTGGCTCCGGTGGGAGGCTGCAATGTTCACTTCCTTTTATTTCATTTTTGTTCTCTTGGCTGCTGGAGTAACAGAACAGAAAAGAAGAAAAAAACAAAAATGGAGGCTGAGTGGAGAAGGAAGAAGGAGAGGGAATAGAACTGAATGTATGTCCTTTTTCCTCTATTTCTTACTCAAGTTTTCTCACTCAATTTTTTTTTGCCCAGATTCCCCCTCTTCCTCCCTTCTGCTCGAAAAATTCCTCTTGCTCTCTGTGATATGCTCAATTTATAGGCAAAGGCAAATGAGAATGATTCCAAATTTTGTTGCTGGCTTGTTGCAGGAGATGTACAATGCAGTGCCTTAGGAGGGGGCAGATCAGCCTTGTTCCCTGTCCTTGGGGAGGCAAAGGTGCCAGAGAGCAGATGTCCTTGCCATTGCTGTGGCCATTGCTGTGGTTGCTTAGGAGAAAAGGGAAATAAAGCAAGAGAAAACAAAAGAAAGGGGAGAAAGAAAGAGGAGAAGACCTCCAAAATGAGGGAGCAACAAAAAACCTACGTGTCCCATCTTTGAATTGAATTTGCTATTATTTATTTTTATTTTTCATTTATTTATTTCGTTTTTTTTTTTTTTGAACAAGAAATGGGCTTTTAATTAGATTAAACAAAAGGGATCACGGGCCAAAGCCTACTCAAATTTCCTTCCTTTTCTGATCACCTAATCAAAAGATTAATTAATCCGGACAAAATTGGGTGCTCACAATAGAAGTATTCGACTACTTGTCAAAGTAACCAACTACTTTGTTCTTCGTTGCTAATCAGTTACCAAATCTTGAACAAAGTAATCTATTACTTTGAAAACTAGTCAACTAATTCAAGATTTGGAGAACAAAAATTTTGAATTTTTGAACCTCTTTATTGCTAATTAAACGTTTTCTCTACAATTGTAATTTGTTGTTTTTGATTGGGTGAGAGATCCTAATCAAGCCTAAGGTAGGGATTCCTTAGAGATGAGATTTCTTGGGTGAGGTATCTCAAGGTAAAGGTGAGGTATCCTTTATTTTTTGTAGTTGCTTGCTTTTAAAAATGATTTTCAAGTATAGTGGTAAAACTCAAGTGTAGCTTGGGGTCTGGATGTATAGTGGTAGTGATCGAACCAGGATAAATTTCTTGCGTGATTTTACTCATTCGTTTTCTCTTTAAATTTGCAATCAATCTTGTATTTTGTTATATTTTGGTTTAAACGATATTCATGATATAACTACTGTTTTGATTGATTGAATTTGGTATATTCTTATCACTATGTTCAAAAATCATTTTATTAAAAGAATTTTCGTTCTTTCTCTACTCTATAAGTCTTTCTTCAAGAAAGCTTCTCAATCCTACATTTACACTTTTGAAAAGAGGAGAAAACTTTTAGAAAATATCGAAGTCTCAATTTACCCTCTTGAGTTTGCCCATTGAACCAACAAGTTTGACCCGGGATAAAAGTGAGCATTTTTTTCAACCCAACCCACCGGTGAGTCGGGTTGGGTCGAGTTGGATCACGGGCCAGGACCCATTTTGACAGCTCTATTGCTGACTGGAATAACTAAAAAGAAGAGGGATTGGGACAAATAAAATTAGAAATGAATAAAGGAATCGAGTTAATAAAATTAGAAATTAGAAAGTGATTTGAGAAGAGTTTGGAAGAGCGTTAATTATTGTTTTGCTATTGGAAACCCAATTGCCTTTGATGCTAGAGCTGTGAAGAAGACTTCTCAAACTTGAATAGTCAAACAAGGGTTGTAAGTGGATCCGGATCGACCCGCGAATCCAGTCGATCTAAACTAAATCGAACGTTAAAGTATGGATTGGTTTGGACTATCAATTCGGATTGGACTCAAAAGCCAGAAACTGAAGCACATCGTTTCGGGTAACGAAGTTCATAATTTCTAAACCGATTAACCTGATCCAAATTGAGTAATACTTAAAAAATAAATTTTAGATATCTAAAAATCTAAATCAAAAACAATCTCGCTCACATCACACTTTCACTTTTCAATTTTCTTCATCCCATCAAAACTCTAAGTCCCTCACCCAGAAAACCATTTATCTTACCCTTTCTTCCGATGATTTTTCATGTCGTCCTCATCTACCTCCTCTTTGCCTCCCACCCCCACCGCCCTCGCCACCTCCCTTTGCCTTTGTAGCCTCTGGGCCCTCCAATGAAAGAGAAGGCAACCAACTCAAGTGGTCAACTATCATAAAAATTTCTAGCATGCACTCAAGTTTGTTGAGGATTTGGTCTATTCAAACACAGAATGGAATGTGTGGTCTTTTGAATCTTATGTTTTGATTTTGCAATGGTGAAGTTTCGGGTCAAGAAGCTTGTGGTTTGTTGAAATGTGGGATTAATATGAGATGCTATCAATTTCAGTATCAAAGTTCAGGGTTGGGTCATTGTTTCTACCATCTAAATTGGAACTTGGCGGGGGGTTTGGAAATAGGTATTTCATAGAGAACCTTTTGCTCATATTCTCCTATAAAGGAGATGGTGGTGGTTGCTCCTCACAGGTTGGGTGGAGAGGGAAGGATGAGGGACTAGATCTAGTTTTTTTTCCTGTTTTTTCACTATTTTCTAAAGGTGCATTTGATTTTCAAAATAGTAAGGGACTGGACAGCACAAAAGTATTTGTTCTATGTTTGATTCAAAAAATGGTCATGAGACAGGACAAAATAAGGGACAAGGGACAGCACAAAAACCCATATTCTTGTCCCTCACCGAACCATGGGACAAAAAGTTGTCCCAAGAACAAACTATTCAAAAACAAAAATGTCCACCCCTCTCACTCTCTCCCCCGCTCTCTCTCAACGTAATATATATATATATATATATATATATATATATATATATATATATATATATATATATATATATATATATATATATATATCTAAAACTATATAATACAATATATTATTATATAACATATATATATATATAATATATATAATATTATGTTATATAATAATATATTGTATTATATAGTTTTAGATATATATATATATATATATATATATATATATATATATATATATATATATATATATATATATATTATGTATTATATATAATACTTATATATATTATATATAATATAATATGTATATAAAAATATATAGAATTATATGACTTTGTATTAAATATTATATAATATTATATATTATAAAGGATATTTAAGTAAATTTCATATTGTTTTACTTGTGCTATCCATTATCCATCAAACGGTATACAGGACAAAGAGTTGTGACGTAACTCAAGCATTTGTCCTGTGCTGTTCTCCTTGTCATGTACCTCAATGCGAATCAAGCGCACCCTAAAAAGATTAAATGATAAAATAAAGTTAAAAAACATGTAGACCTAATAAATTGATCCAAACCAACCCGAATGAAACCAAATTGGTTCGGTTCGGGTTGTATATTTGATTTCGCAAAAAAATTGAACCAACCTAACCCATGAGGCTAGTTGCGGTGGAGTGATCACAGATGAAACGGGTAGATGGCTCTCGGGGTTCTCTAAACGTATAGGAATAACCTCTGCTATTATTGCTGAAGTTTTTGCCATCCTCTTGGGTTTTAGAAATAGCTTCATCCTTAGGAATGCCTCGCTCAATGGTAGAAACTGATTCTCAAACAACCATCTCTATGTTAACAACCTCATCTTCTCCCCACCCCACTTTGTCTCTGTCCAGACTGCTCAAAAGAAACATCTGCTAAGATTGTTGAGTAATCAATTGCCGAAGGAGACAATTAGTCAAGTTTGTTAGACCGACCTTCCAAAAGCTCATCTTCCACGCAAGCTGAAAATCCCTCCAAGCTCTCCACCTTGAAAGAGTGCGTAATAGCTCAATGGTTGAGCGCTATTGCGCTGAAGGTGAATGGGGCTAAGCGTTTTGCCAAAGATGTGGGATGTAAAAACTTATCGATGGGGGGCCATTCCATCTTAAAGGGAAGGACCCGTGTGAGCAGTGGTGGACGAAGCCGAAGCGAGAATGTTGACTTGAGTAAGCAAATATTGGTGAAAATCCAATGCCTAAAAAACGTAATGGTTTTTTGGCAAGATTCGTCCACAAAAAGTGGGTTAAGGCCTAAGATGAAACCGAAAGGCGTAGTCAATGGATCTCTGTCGTGAAAGAAGAGAATTGCTACCTACACCACCCCATTTACTCATCGATCACCAAATCTTTATTTTAATTTTTTTTATTCCCAAGATACCCCTATCTGCATCACTCCATTCTGCGCCAAAGAAAGTGTTGTGTTCCAACAATTAGTTGTCGGAATACAAAAATTTGTCTTTTGGAATTTTTCATGTTTTTTAATCTACCGACAATTAGTTTCCGGAATACAAAAAAAATTGCGTTCCGGTAATTAGTTGCCGGAATACATAAAAATTATTGTTTTAGAATTTTTTAAGTATTTTGATCTACCGACTAATTGTCGAAACACAAATTTTTTGTATTCTAACAACTAATTATCGGAACACATTCGGAAAAAAAGGTTTTGTCCTTTTACCTGTAAAATAGAAAAAGTGAGGTGGTGGATATATAAGTTGGGTGGTGAAAGAATTGGTGTTGTCCAAATCTTTGGTGCAACCTCTAGTCCACTGACCAAGGCTACTACACTCCTTGCCATTTTATTCACCATCACTTCATTTATGAAGAGAATTGGTGGCATAGTTCGGACGATCCAGGTCCAAGGGCTTTGGCATTCCTAAGCCAGTAGAATAAGAACGGGCACTAAACATCTTTTCATTTATTTTCTTAGCAATGATATGTTTTGTCATTTGCCCAATAAAACATACGCAGCATTATTAGAAGACTGATCTTGACATGACTTCAAATGCTTTTTTTATCTATTTATTACGTAGTTTGAATAATTGACAATCTTTGAGTGAACATGATCCTTTGCCATGCGGCTACATAGAGCATTTTGGGGACTGAGGACCATGCCAACTATAGAACACAAAGAAGGCTGCCTCTGAAAGGATACAACAAATCAAACACTCAAGTGAAAAATTAAACTTGAGATTTTTGTCCTACATTTGCCTGCTGAAAGTGCCTAAGGGTTGAAATTTCTTTTTTTTTTTTGGGTACAATGGGTTGAAATTTCTAATATATGAACTAAATTCCAAAATTGTTTTTTATTTTGTTTTACATTCCATGCCGAGATGCTTGATCCTCAGCAGTTGCAATGAACAAATAATTACCAACTACAACTCATCAATGATACAACAATGCCAAAAATCCATCAGGGTGGTCAGAAGTTCTTCAATATCTTCTCACCTGAGACCCCATCAGCAACAAGAATAGATGTAATTTCCTGAAACAAAACATTGGTTGGAAATGTCATGCATTGGAACCAGGGTAATGTAGAAAATATAAATTAACCATCATTTTTTAGCAAACGATGATAACAAAGCTTGTAATCATTTCTAAAATGTTGAACAAGATTTGACATAGAACTACAAAATGAGAACTGCTTATAAAGTATGATGACAATTGAACCTTTAGCAGTGTGAGGCATTGATAAGCAGCTTAAATTTTGTAAAGAAAAAAGCTCACAGTGCCAATTAGTCTTTGTGGGTGAGTTTGTATAATTACAATTTTTCAATAATAAAATCCCTTGAATATATTATACGGACTGAATGGTTAACACTGTGAAGACACTGGCTATCAAAATTACTTGGAATCTCAAACACGCATTCACCACCCACACGCCAGTGCTCTCTTATCAGAACCAGAAAATTCAAACACAAAAGCACACGATTCCCTTATGGTAGCGGAATGGCAGCATCTAAAGTCCTCCAAACATGACATGGGAGATGTATCCTCCATTTGTTTTTAACCGGCGATATTATATAAAGATAGATCTCTGGCTAAAAACATTTATTGAAAATCTGAATAACTTGTGGCCTTTATCGGGAAGGTTTAATATGTGATTAGTCCTTGCAGATAATATGAATTTGCTGAATGATCCCTAGTATGCATCGACCTGATCTGGTTACTAAAAAAACACAACCAAAATTCTAGACCTCTGATTGCTGCATCCCATGATCACACTGAAGATGAAGATTGAAGAAAGGTATGAGACCAGAAAATTATGTAGGCAGAGATTAATTCAGAATGCCAGATCTATATTGCATTAATCTATCTCTAACCCATGAATCCCACGAACCTCATCAAGGAGTATGATCGTGCTGCGTCGCTGCTGTTGTCTTTGATGACTAGATCCTTCCTTTCGCTGTCAAGATCTGTTTTTCTCTCTGTCAAAATCAAAGCCTTCATGTATTGGTTTGGAGTTACAAAACTAGGGCCACTAAATTAAGGCTCGAGTTGTTGGTGAAGAAGGCCTCAGCAGAGGGGCACAGAGGGAGTTATTGTCAAGCACAATGACGACAATATCGTGATAAAACCAAAGGCAGCAGTGTGACGGAAGCTAAAGAGATTTAACACGATGATTGAATCTGGTGGAGAACAGCCGAATCTGCTATGAAGCTTCAGAACTAGTTGAAGCACGATTCAATGTGTTTTGCACAAATTCAGAATAAGGTTCAAAATTGGGATAAGAATTTCTGTGGTTATGATGAAAAAATGAGAAAGAGGACTTATATGCAAATATATGATCAATGAGGATTTTTTAATAAATAAAAATGAAAGAAAAAATTGAGGACTGGGGAATGGAAGGTTAAAAATTGACAATGCATAAGCCTTGTGTCGTGCCTGACTACATCTACATTGCAACTTCTACGACCGTAAACACCTTACTTCTACAATATCTACACCTGAAATGCTCTCTGAGGGACAAGAAAACTATGCGTAAAAATAGACAAAATAAACTTGAAAAGTAGTAATTTTAATTTTCAAGCTGTTTCAATTATTAAAATAACATAAGGAGTTCAAAATATAAACAAATACAGTTAGCAATGTAAATTATTTATAGTCATATTTTGATAATTAATTTTTTTTCTTCTTATCTATTAGTTGCATAACTTCTGCCAAGTTTGAAAAATCTAAATAGTATAATTTTATACAAGAAAATGGAGGTTAGGCAGGGAAAGGAAAAAGATGACTAAGATGTGTGAAGATTACCTCGTCACCCTATCATTCAATTTTTGAGTGAGTTATTTAGTTGTCAGTTTAAGAAAATGTTTTATGTTTTAGATATTATGAACCACCGCCCCTTCTTAAGATAGTTGATCATCTCACTGATAGAAACTGATATTCTATTGCTAAGAAAATAGGAAAATTTACAATGAACCTCTAGGAATTCGAGAGCCTAGTCTCTCCCAAGTCCAAACCAATGTCCACAAACTAACTGGATACCCACAATTTCCCTCCTACTTCCTATTTAACAGTTACTAAGAGCAGTTACAATATACAGCAGTTGCATAGCAGTTATACAACAAAATAGCAAAATAACTAACTACTTTTACAAACAAGGTCCTAACCCATTAAGGCCCATATCTAACACTCACCTTCTAAAGATAATTAGCTTTATCTAAAGTCTACCACTGAAGGATGAAGCAATGAAAGGCCTAAGTACCATGCCTGGGAGGTTTGGTTCCCTCAAAGCAACAATTATTGTTATCTTTCTCTTGCTCTTTTATCAAGAACAGGTAGGGAAGGCCATCTATATGCAGACTACTAGCATCATAGATTTCTTAAATTCTTTGGCACCTCTTATAATTTAATATTTCTTCCTATAACTCAACAGGACAATATGGTGGCTGATGACCAAAAGGTTGTACAAAAGATAAAGTTAATCTAAAGAGGATATGCTTTTCATAATTATACAGACAGAAAATTCATACAAGGAATCCAAACTAATTTCAATAGTGGCGCACCTCAGTCATCTGTTTCCACCCACAAAGCACAGCACCAGTTGACGAAGGGTTAGAAATTTGCTTCGCTCTCGTAAAAGCAGCCTGGGAAGACAATCATCTGTGAAAATGTAATCTTTTCCCCACCAAGGTAACTGTGAAAATATAACCATACATGTCCAGACACTTTACCTGTACATAGCCACATTCCCCAGTCCAACTATCTTCAGGTTGAGATAATACAGGCACAATCTTAACACCAGAAGATTCCCAGTCTTTAAATCTATCCTATAATTAAGCATATTGTGGTTAGTAGAATAAACTCTAAACGAACATAGAAGGTTTCAGATCGTTAAGCAAACAAACAACTGAACTAACCAGATAAGCCATTCTCTGCATGTTTCTAGCCCCATAATATAGCCTCACATCAGACCTCTTGCTCGCAGCAAATCCTGATTCAATAAGTGACCGAATAGGACTGCAAACAAGGAAGTAAATGGATAAAACTGCATACCATACAGAAGTAGGGAAAAAGCCTAGGATTAATAGCACATTGTACTATTGTTTGATAGATATAATGCAAAAGTATTCATGCATCCAAGTGTTACATTGATTTAGTTGAAACAACAGATAAGTTAGTTATCTTTGTCTTTCTCTTTTGTTTTATTGTGGAGTTTCGGGAGGTCAAAAGATGAAACTTTATTAGATGGAATGAAGGAATACAAAAGGAGAATAAGATAATGCCCTTAAAAAAGCAAACAATGAAAAGCAAAGCACATACAAAACAAAGATGCTAAAACATAAGAGCTCTAGAATTACCAACTAACAAGGAGACCAAAGAGTGGCCATGAGAACAATCCCAAAGCAAATCTAGGGTCATAATTCCCCTTACAAATACATATATTCCACTTCATCCAAGAGTACCAAGGCATGGCATCCAGAGCTCACCGCTGAAATGCTTTGCTCTACTTACCACCAAAAAATATTAAAAAGTAGGCTTAATTGCAATTTTAGTCCTCCTATTATTGGCCATGTGCGATTTTGGTCCCTAAATTTTTTTTGTGCACATTTGGTCCCTTTAATTTTTCAATATTTCAAATTCAGTCCTTTCATCCAATGTCCATCAATTTTTCAATGATTAACAGGGTGGAACAGCTGCTCTAAGCGCATAATGAGCTTCTGTGGTGGAACCAAAAAAATGTCTCAAAAATGAGGGACAAAACTAGGAAATAGCATAGAGGAATTATTGAATCATGTTGAATTGGAGAGCCAGATGAGGAAGAACTTAAACCAGAGGTTCTGTGCGCTTAGAGGAGTGGTTCCTCTATGTTGATCATTGAAAAAATTGATAGACATTCGACAAATGGGCCAAATTTGCAACATTTAAAACATAGTGGGACTAAATATGCACAAAAAAAAACTATAGGGACCAAAATCGCACATGGTCAATAATAGAGGAACCAAAAGTGCAATTAAGCCTAAAAAGTACCGCCAATGGGTATGAAGTACGCAATACACGGGAATTGGTACATGGTTCGCAAGGCTATTGAAAGAACCTGGTAACTATGCACCTGCCCCCTAAATCTTATTTTTATTTTTATAAAAAAATATATAGGAGATGTGTGGTGCATTGGGACGCTTGGGCCTCAAGGGAGGTAAGGTTTATTTATGGTTAGCTAAGTTAGGACAATTGAGCCTCAAAGGAGAGCTCCATATGAAAACCCTGGAAAGAGTACCACTCGCCATGGATGCCAAAGAAGCCAATGTAATGGGTAAGAAGCTAGATGAGGTGTTCTTGTAAAGGGGGAAGAAATGGCCAATCTAGTTGCAACAACTTGTTGAGCAGATTCTCGAAGCCCTTAAATCTCATCCGAAGCTGATAAGTTTAGGAGTGGGAGAATATAAAGGTGGTTGATTTTCCACATTGGATGGGCAATTACTAGCCTAAAAACTTTGTTAAATAAGACTAACGGATTGCCGGTATAGTCTACAGCTATCAATGGACTGCAGGTATAGTCTACACTCTACAGCTTCCACAGCGGGGGAAACTACCATTTCTAAATGAACATAGAATATACATGCATCATGTGCAATATTTTAATAATGAATCCTACAGCGGGGGAGTAGCTAGAGGCTTTCCATCTCTGGGATCTCAGTTACATGTTTCCATGTCTTTCAAAGCTGATCTCTGCCTTCCCTTCCATTTGTTTGTAATTTTTGTTTTTACTTGCCCACCCAGACCCATCATTCACTCCCCAAATTTTCCAATCAAGTTTCACCGCTGACCAGAAGAACCCCATGTGCCTGTGGCAATTGTACATGGGATGCAATGCCTATTTATTTATTAATAGAAACTAACACTCCCAGCTTTAGATACCAGAGCTTCAAAGAAGATGATCTTTTTTCCTCCTTCCAAAGCTCCATAACAAAGAGAATGTACTCATCTTCACACTATTAAAGCACTCCTGATTCCTTAGTAAGGTCAACATTTGACAAAACCCAATACCTCAAAGTGAAGTTACTATCATCACAACTCAATAAATGAGTATGAGAATTTGCAATCCATCTTTCTGACCCACAACCAATACCAGATCAAATTTAAGCGCAATGGTAAGTTTGTTGCCCTGTAACCTAGAGGTCACCGGTTCAAATCCTGAAAAAGTTCTCCGCTTGCAAGGTAAGGCTGTGTACATCTATTCTCCCTAGACCCCACCAGGTGGGAGTCTCGTGCATTGAGCCATCCTTATTTTATTCTATTTGCACACCACTCTTTTATATCAATTTTACATCTAGTTAACCATGTACAAATTTGCCAAATACACGCTATTGATAAGATATTTACAGATCGTTAACCAGTACCAGTAGTAAAACTGGCTTAAAGAATATTTAAAAACATCATTTTCCTTAAAATTAACCCCAAAACTATTTTTCACATCACAATCACACATCTAATTTGATAAAGATAACCAAGACTTCAGGCATTTGCATCGAATTGGGAAAACACTCACCTGATTCCGGAACCGGTGGCAAAGATAAGAACGGTGTGGAATTTCTCGGGCGGGTCGATCCGATCGATATCGAACCCGTTTCCCATGACCCGACTCAGCTCCACCGCATCCCCTCTCCTCAACCGGCACAGAGCCTCTGCGGTGGATCCCGCCACGCTCTTCACGAGGAACTCAAACGCGCCGCGAGCCGAAGCGAGCTTCGGCGGGGACGCGATGGCGAGGAACGAGGGCCTGGTGACGTCAGGAACCCGCAGCTGGAGGTATTGGCCGGCGCGTGTGTGGGACGCGGCGAGGTCCGGTGAGTCGGACAGGTCGACGGTGATGTGGAACAAGGACTCGGCGGCGGGTTCGACTTTGGAGAGAGAGGCTGTGGTCCAGACGGCGGCTTCCTGCCGTATGGCGGCGGCGGATGCGGTGGCGAGGCGGTGGAGGCGATGATTCCTATGATGAAGGTGGAGGGGGAGGTTTAGGCGGCGTAGAATAGACATGGGAAGGAGGGAAGGGCTATAGTGCGCATGGGGGTGGAGGGAAAGAGAAGTTGGAGGGCGTTGTCGCGGAAGAGAAAGCAAGTTGGTTTTGGTGTGAAACAGGAGTCGGACAGAGAATAGGAAGAGCCGCGATAAAAGTCAAAGGTACAAGAACACCAGATACACGTGTTATAGTTTTGATTGAAAGTTGTTATACAATGCCTCTCTTCCTTGAAAAGCAACACTACATGTTGTAAAAAAAGGCTAACATAAAAATTGAAAATAATATAAAAATAGTTATTTTCCAATTCTAACGTGCACATCAAACAAAATAATTTGAATGGGAGGTCCAATTCCAATTTTAAAACTAGCTCCATGCATCAAACAGGACTTTAATTTAAGGGCCTTACTAAGGGCACTAACTAAAAAATCCAAAGATAAAAAAGTTTTGTTGGAAAGTTTAATTTTTAAATGTTTAATGTATTATGCACCATTTTGCAATACAATTGTTTTAATCAGTGCCTTAAGAATATCAACTCGTTTGTTATAGATTTTTTGTGTGAAAAAAATCAATTATTTTTAAAAAATAATCGTTTTAAAGGATTGTATATCTGTTTGTTCTAGTTTCTGAAGAAAAAAAAAAAGAAGCAGAATCTGAAAAAAGCTGAAATTATTTTGCGTAGTTTTTCATAAAAATCTATTATAAAATAGATATTTTACATGATTTTTATAATTGGAAACAAACACAAATAATTTCTATTTTATTTAAAAATCTCTAAACAATAATTACTTAATTATTTTATATAAAAATCGTTTTTTTTTAATCTTAAAACTCATCCTCACATGAAACACAGAATCAGTAACATAAAATTTTCACAAACACAACATAAAATCATATTAATTACATACAGTTACAAAAGCATTTTCCACTCTTATGATTAACAACCTCCTATGCAAAGGACAAAAATAGACGACAAGAAGAGACATTGATCTACAGAAATGGTAACTAAAAAGCAAAAGGCTAAAATATATTTTTGGTTTTTTATCTTTTGGTCAAAATTCATTTTGGTCCTTTATCTTTAAAAAGATTCATTTTGATCCTTTATCTCTCAAAACGTTACAAAATTCGTCCTTTCCCTCACTTTCGTTACTGATGTCATTAATCTATCTCCTACATTGATGTTAATGTCTGATAGGGTCGGGTTTAGGGACGCATTCACCTTTAATTTCTTTTAAGTTTTCACCTTTAATCTCTTGCAAAGTTGAGAATCTATCTTTCGTCTTGGGTTTAGGGACGCATTCGCCCTATACTTGTGCGAAAATGAAAACAAATCTGTGGTGGTTGCTGAGGGATGAAGAACTCTAATTTGGAAATTGGGGGTGAAGGAGTCCTTCTTAATTTGGTTGCTGATAATAACATCGTTTGTAAAGGGATGACAGAAAAGATGAATTTGTGTGACGTTTAAGAGATAAAGGACCAAAATGAATCTTTTTAAAGGTAAATGGCCAAATAAGATTTGACCAAAAGATAAAGGACCAAAAGTATATTTTAGCCAAAGCAAAACCTAGGAGAATAGTACAGGTTACCTGTTCAAATCTACATTGGTAAGTGGTAACTAACATTTTGTTATTTTACAATTTTTACATGTGTGGCATACAATTTTTACACGATCAGGGTCTGTGGGATCTCATTTGGGGTTGGAAGGGTCCACAAAGGCTTAATGTCTTTATGTGGCTGCTTGCCCATGAGAGCCTCTTACAAATGAGAGAAGAAGTAAATGGGGTACTGGGATCGCTCCTTATTTCCCTTGGTGTCACAATCAAGTAGAGTCCTTGCTGCATATTTTTCATGATTGTCTTCATGCGAGTCGTCTTTGGATTCGGTTGGTCCACTCAATGAATATTGTTAGATTCTTTTCGGCTTGTTGGGAGGAGTGGCTTAGCACCAACCTACAGTCCGAATTTGGCTTTTGGGAAGACACCAAGTGAAAGGATACTTTCATGGTTACATGTGGAATGATATGGAGATGGAGAAATCAAGCTATCTTTGAGGCTGACTTTGTTAGACTTGTGGACCAGATCAAGATCGTTTATAGCATGATTCATAGTATTATGGGTGCTCGCTCATCTCGCACCCATAGTCCTCTTGAATGTGCGATTCCTCCTGCTACTTGTGTGTTGGTACGTTGGAAGCTTCCTCCGAGAGGCTGGATAATGGTAAACACGGCTGATGCTTCTCGTGATAATCTGGATTAGGCAGCGCGTGGGGGGGGGTGTTGCCCGGAGAAGATGGATCCTGGTTGGGTGGCTTCTCGAAAAGGTTGGGTTTCTGCAATGCTTTTATGGTAGAGCTCTGGGGTATTGCTTTTGGTTTAGACATAGCGTGGAGCATAGGTTACCAAAGAGTGATTGGTCAATACGACTCCAGGGAAATCATTACAAAGCTAAATACAGAGTCTGAGGTGGCGAATAATACTCTTCTTAGGAGGATTAATTCTTTCAAGCATCGTAGATGGCATGTCAGTTTTGACCACAATTGAAAGGAAGGAAATCACTGCGCCGATTGGCTTGCTAGCTCTTGCTTTGTTTAGGAGGAGTGTGGCTTGAAAATTATTTCATCTCCAATGCAGGAGCTGACCTTACTGCTAGCTAGTGATATTTCAGGGGGCCCATACCCCGCCACGTGCCTTCTTAGTTGTTTTTGTTTTCCTCGGGCTTAGCCCTCGTCTTAGTACCAAATATTTTGTTTTCTACACACTACTAAGTGTGCTTTTGGATTAGCTGTGAAAATTCGATTATTTCAGTAATCAATTATATAGATAATCGATTATTGTTATAATTGATTATAATAGAATCAGTTTTATGTTTGGATGTATTTGCTGAAAAACGATTAAAAAATAATCTATTTCGTTTGGATTGTATAAAAAAATCACTTAGATATATTAAATTACTAAAAAGGGTATGAAGTTATTTGTATAATTTAATAATATTTGTTTGGTAGTTAGTTTTGTAAGGGTGAAAAATGAAGAATGTTATTGGTTTCAAAATAATCTAACAGTTTTTTTTTGGGCGATTCAAATGGTAGAAAGTGAGCTACCACTCTGGGACCTGGAGCAACATGGGTGAGATCCCTTCCCAAATGATTTATTTTGCACAAGATGAGGATCGAATCGGAGACCTCTCACTAAAGAGTATCTTTGTACACATTCACCTATTTTGCGGACCTAGCATGCTTCCACTAGGCCAACCCCGTTTGGGTATGTAACAGCTTTTTAAATAAGTTTCAAACTTCTAGCTTCTATAAAAATAACTTTTTTCTCATAAAAACAGTTGTTTTGAAATTTAATCAGTTTACTCAAATATATTAGCTTTTATTGAAAAATAGTTTTTATCATGAAAAATAGCTATTTGGATAAGAATTAATCTTAGCAATCTTATCCAAACACCCTCTAATACAAGACAGAGAAATGAATTTATCTTACACTTTTATGTTTGATTGTCATTGATATTTGCAATTATATTTAAATATTTTAAATACACTACTAAATAGGTAATAGTAACAAAGATTTAATTGGTATTTTGTATATCAAAAAAAGATTTAATTGATATGTATATTCAGTGTAACAATTTTTTACACCATTAAAAAGTTACAAATTACTTCGTTATTAAAAATATTTAACTCTTATCACAACTATCTTATAAGTCACATATAAGATGATTTATGATTGATTGATAGTGTAAAAATTAAACTCTAGTAGCAAACACATAAATAAGAAGAGGGATCTCTTTACATCTATATAAGTCATTTTTCAATTACACTTGCTCATAGTTGTCGATCTTATTTTCATATAATGGTGATTGTGATTTTAACTTTAGTAATAATTTACATTATTAGATAAAAATATGATAGACGATTGCGAACGAGTGTAAGTGAAATTGATTTATATCAGTGTTAATAGATATTTCCTCTATAAACAAATAGGTAAAAATAAAAGAGTTTAATTTCCATACATTACCATTAAAATCTTATTATCAATAAATCATAAATTATTATATCAAAACTGACTTTTAAAGAATTAACATCAAACTCAGATTTTTATTGATTTGATAATCTATATTTGATTTACCTTCAAAAAAAATCTTTAAGCTACCAATTAAATTAAATCCAAAGTAAAAAGTAAAAACCAAAAATAGAAACATGTCAAAAGAAACAAATAGAAAAAACTAAAAATGAAAATGTATTTCCATTTTTGAGCAAAACGTGGGTGTTTACGTGGAGACAGGGGTGCTCGTTCCCTCCCTAGTCCACAACGAGCAAGCGAGCTCAAACCCTATCCCCGCTTTCTCCAAAGATGGCTTCACGCAGAATCGCATCTTCTCTTATTCGATCCTCACTTCGTCGATCTCCATCCAAAACCTCCATCACCACCACCACTTCCTCAACCCCGAAGCTCTCTCCTCCCACCTTCTCCCTATGGCTACCTTCTCAACCTCGTCGCCCACCACTCCACCTCATCCGCCGCCGCCGCCGCCGCACCTCCAGAACCCGCCGGTAACAATGCTGGCTGTGGCAAGGTCACCGACGAGTTCACCGGCAAAGGAGCGATCGGGCAAGTGTGCCAGGTCATCGGTGCTGTCGTGGATGTTCGATTCGACGAAGGTATTCCTCCGATCCTGACCGCGCTTGAGGTTTAGGACCATTCGGTGCGGTTGGTGTTGGAAGTGGCGCAGCATTTGGGTGAAGGCGTGGTTCGGACCATTGCCATGGACGCCACTGAAGGACTCGTTAGGGGAAGCCGCGTTCTCAACACTGGTTCCCCTATTACCGTAAGTATTGATTAAATCACAATTTTTATTTTGACTTTGTTTGTGTCTCTCTGGATTGGAAGATTTGAGTTTTTTCACTAATGCCATTTGAAGATTTAGCCTTTGTTTGCTTTTGTGGGAAGAAGAGGGAAAGAAAAAGGAAGGTGAGAGAGAAGGAAAAACTGACTTTTCACGTGTTTGGTTGGGAAGGAAAAGGGAGGAAGGAAAAAAAATGATGGGACCACCTATGTTTTCTTCTTTCCAATTTGGACGGAAAATGAAAATGGAGATGCAGGAACCAAGGCGCTGCTAACTTCGAGGACATATGTTTTTTTTTTTTTTTTTTTTTGAGGAAAAGATAAAAATATCAATTGTTTTTATTTTTTAAATTATTATAGGAGGGTATATACTTTATTTTATAAATATATTTTTTTATTTTCACTTATTTTCTATCCAATCAAATAACAGGAGGGAAAAATTTCAATTTCTTTCCTTTCCTTTTCTTTTATGTCAAACAATAAAACAATCATTTTTTTTTCTATTTTTTTTTTCTTTCCTTTTTTTTTTCATCTCATTTTTTTTTCTCTTATTTTCTTTTATTAGCCAAACACAGTGTTAGTGTCCTGTGGATCTGAGTGTGTGTGTGTTTTTTTAAAGTTTGAAAATTAACTAGAAGGATATGCAAAGTTTTATTTTTTAAAATGAGTTTAATTAGTATGCTTAGTGTAAAGTTTTTACAGATACCATGGTATGAGTGAGTAAGTGATTTTTAAGTTAGTTATGATAAGAGTCAAACATTTCTAATGTTCTGATTGATTGACAATATAACAACTTTTATACTTATAGTGTATACTATTTAAATCCTAAATATATTTAGTCACTTTTATGAATTTGTTGTGATGTTTTGTTTTGCCTTTATTTTGTTAAGATCGACTGGGTTTCGTTGTAGCTATACCACATTTTGTCTTTTAATTCTGAGGGAATTATATTGACACGCCTTTCTATTTTCAGAAATTACGCTCAAATCCTTTGAGATTTGAGGTTTATGTTGTAAGAGGTGTAAGTCTAATGACAACATAAATTTCAACGGCTAATTTATGACAATATAAACTTCAAGTGAGATCAGTGTAGTTTTTGAATGTCAAGAGTAATTAAGTCAAATTTCAGGAAAGATCAGTGAAATTTCTCTTTTAATTGTTTGTTCATGCACTTGGATAGTGTAATTGCTGTGCTGAAACATGCTTGTTTTGCTTTGTAACTTTATGGTTTATACTTTGGAACTATCTTTTCCCTTTTAAATGTGGGTCATTGTTCAATGCACTCTTCCGTGAATGTTTTCAAACTGAATTTAAGTTATTGTTTATGAAGGTACTTAGCTGGGTAGTGTATAGAGCAGTATTTGGTTATTGTTTCTTGTGATTTGGTTCAGCTGGTCCAATCTCTACTTTTCCTTAAACTTGCATTTCTCACCAATGGATTTTGCTTACTTGGTTTTATTTTTGCCTATTTTTTTGTGTCACCGCTTATTATTTATTGTGTTCTGATACAACGTTGATATTCCCTTTAGATTCCTGTTGGTAGGGCTACCCTTGGCCTTATCATGAATGTCATTGGAGAGCCTATTGATGAAAAGGGTGAAATCAGTAAGAAACTGATAAATCCCATTTATACCTGATTAATAGATAAGAGTCATAAGACTTTTGTATATTTTCTGCTATATATATTTTTTTCTGTTGGTGATTCGTGTGAATTGTTGTAGAAACCGAGCATTATCTGGCTATTCATAGAGAAGCTCCTGCTTTTGTTGAACAAGCAACTGAACAGCAGATTCTGGTTACAGGGATCAAGGTATTTCTCTCTCTTATTTTTACTTCCTTTATCCGCTTACATATAAATGTGCTTTATCTCATTTCCTTGATAGCTTATTATTCTCCAATCTCCATTTTTATGTGTGTGTGCGTATGTTATGTTTGTGTACCAATTTTGTTTCCCTTTTGCCCTATAGGTTGTTGACCTACTTGCTCCATATCAAAGAGGAGGAAAAATTGGTTTGTTTGGTGGTGCTGGTGTAGGAAAAACTGTGTTCATTATGGAACTTATTAACAACGTTGCAAAGGCTCATGGTACATGCTTAACGCATTTAGTTTACTTCTGGTAAGAATGTCTTTTACCTTTCTATACTCATATGCTGAATGTTTCATTTGATTAGGTGGTTTCTCTGTGTTCGCTGGTGTTGGAGAATGAACTCGAGAGGGTAATGACTTGTACAGAGAAATGATTGAGAGTGGTGTCATTAAAAGCTTGGGGATAAGCAGGTGAACAAAATGTTGTTGATGTTCATGATAATAGTATATCTTGTGATATTCAATAATTAATGTTTTTCCTAATATATTCATTTTTTAAGCTTCTAAACTGTGGTTGTTTTGTTAAATCAGAGTGACAGCAAATGTGCTCTTGTGTATGGTCAAATGAATGAACCTCCTGGTGCTCGTGCCCGTGTTGGTCTTACTGGGCTTACTGTCGCTGAACACTTCCGTGATGCTGAAGGGCAAGATATGCTTCTTTTCATTGACAACATTTTCCGCTTTACCCAAGTATGGGTCCTCTGGACAACTTATATATGATAATTTTTCTTCTTTCTAGTACGTTGTTTCTGCTATCACTTACTCTACATTTTACATTATGATGTATTATGTAGGCCAACTCAGAGGTGTTTGCTTGGTCGTATCCCATCTGCTGTCTGTTACCAACCAACATTGGCTACTGATCTTGGAGGTCTTCAAGAGCGTATTACGACCACCAAGAAGGGTTCAATTACCTCTGTCCAAGCTATCTATGTGCCTGCTGATGACTTGACAGATCCTGCTCCTGCTACCACCTTCGCTCACTTGGATGCTACAACAGTGTTATCACGACAGGTTTTTATTGTTACAGAGTGCTTATTGCATTGATGTTTTTTTGTTGTCATCAATTAATTTTATTGTGTTGATATTGAATAGATCTCCGATCTGGGTATCTATCCTGCTGTTGACCCCTTAGATTCTACATCTCGTATGCTTTCCCCACTTATTTTGGGGGAGGATCACTATGAGACTGCTCGTGGTGTACAAAAGGTTCTCCAAAACTACAAGAATCTTCAGGATATCATTGCCATTTTGGGAATGGATGAGCTTAGTGAAGACGATAAATTGACTGTTGCCCGTGCACGTAAAATTCAAAGGTTCTTAAGCCAGCCATTTCATGTTGCAGAAGTCTTCACTAGTGCCCCAGGAAAATATGTAGAATTGAAGGAGAGCATTAACAGCTTCCAGGTATTATTTTTCTCAAAAGCTGTTTTAGCTTGCCTTTTTTCTGCAATATGACCCGTTAGAAATCACAGAAACTGGATTTTCTTTTGGTAAGCTTCTCCCTGATATTAAAATTGGGTACTTTCTTTCTAATATTTCTCCATTTTATCAGAAAATTTTAATTGCACCTGTCAAATAAAGCTTATTTGAACTTCGGTTTTAAACATAATATAATAACTAGTATGCCCCTAAGTGAGTGTCAGAAAAATTTGACCTTCTATTATTTTTATTTTGTGCATTTTTATATAATTATATTTTCCGTAAATATCAAAATTAACTGTTTTACATAAGACTTTTAGTTAAAAGTAGCCTAAGTAAATAAAATATTTAAAAATAAAAAATAATAGAAAAGATCCATTAAAGATCCAAAAAAGGATCCAAAAGAGGGGACAGCAATAAATTCTTTGATCTGCTAAAAAATATCACCATTATTTATTGATCAATTTTAGTTTCAGTAATAAAAAAGATCCAAAAGAACAAAAGAAATAATAGAATATGAAAACCCAATTAATTTCAACCTCCTTTTATCTCTTATCTATTAGCTACGTGCATGTGCTAAATGTAGTCTAAATTCTTTGATCTGCTAAACTCAAAAAAGTTAAAAAAAAATTAAAAAATGAAGGCATATAGAATGTCAATTTTTAAAATCTCAATTGAAAAGTGTAGGGATGACAATGAGTAGGGTATGGGTAGGGTACTACAGTATCCGTCCCCATACCCGCGTTTTAAAAAAATATCCGTACCCGGACCTATATCCGTGTGGATAGCAACTGAAGTATCCGTACCCTTACCTGCACTTTAATTAACAAAAAAATCAATAAATAAATAAAAACATTATTAAAGTCTAAAATATTATGATAGTATATAACAAAAAAGAACATTATTAAAGTCTCACGCTAGGATCTATAGGACTAGGAAGAATAGGAACTCAGAAAGGATAGGATCAAGTGATGAACAATTGAACGGCTCTAGGAACTCAGGAATAATAGGAAAGTAATAAGCTAACTTTCATTTCAATTCAATTAATTTTTTTAATTTAATATATATATATATATATATATATATATATATATATATATATATATATTTATCCGCAGTAAATTTTAGTAATTGAAACCTACATAATTTCATAGCACAACAAACCTATGAATTAGCATAGTTTTCGGCCATCGGCCACTCTAACATTGTCTAGGCAATTGTTCCAATTATACAAGAAACAAGTTCACTGGTATAATAACAAGACAATAGTATTTATTTTACATATGGTAGGTTTGAATGAAAAACATCTTTCACACTGAGGAATTAGTTCCAGGATCACCAAAGAAGTAACTCAATATATATATAAAATAATTAAAAAATATTAATATATAAATATGCGGGTATGGGGAGGGGTGGGTACTAAGGTTTCGGTACCCGCACCCATACGCATTAAATCTTGCGGGTAATTACCCGTCCCCGCCTCCATACCCATTGTGCGGATAATTACCCTACCCATCATGATAATTTTTGCAGATACCCATTGGGTAAGATATCCATTGCCATCCCTAGAAAAGTGTGGTTGTTTTGTTAAATCAGGGTGACAGCAAATGTTTTCTTAAAAAATTGTAGAAGTTACGTTCTCAATCTCAAATTTTCAAACAGTATTAGCCCACTCAGGCATATTGCAACTTTCATCCGGACCCTGATTTTTAGGGTAAAATTATAGTATATATCTCTTCTTCTCAACATTGGGCTGGATAATCATAACATTCGTGTTATCCGCCCGATCCCTTTATTACAAACACAATGTACATAATAACGAGATGGCCGCCATCTTCCTCACTCATCCGATTCATTGAGGGAGGAAGAGGGGACAGCAACATCGAAGAATCAGAAACCAAACTCCATCCTTTTGCTTCCCATCTTAAGTATAGATTCAAAAAGGTTATTTGAATAACTATTCTAAACATCTTATCCACAATTTTACTTTTTGTATTTTGAAAAACTATTCTAAACATTATCACTTGATTTTATGCGTTGATCTTAGAAAAACCATGTGGTAAGGGGACTATGAAGAATCATAAGGCAGATCCTGGTTTAATGACTGCCCAGTTTATTGCTGTAGGTGGTTTTTCTTGCTGGATTTGATGTTTATTTATTTCCCTTACTCATCTGAGATCTTCCTTATCACTTTCACATTTTTTTAAAAAAAATTGGTCAAATTTTGTTACCTTGGCTTTCAAAATGCTGCTGCCAATGCCAGCAAGTTTGATTTGTTATTCATTTTTTCAGTATTTTCTAGAGATGATAGGTAAAATAAAAGTAAGTATATTACATGGGCAGTTTATAAAAGTGATGATTAGAAGCAGGTACTTCTGATGTAAACATGTCCAGCATTCTCCTGGTGCAGCACACCACACTGTAGCTGTGCCGAGAGTCTGGAAATTGTCTCCATGATTACATAAACATCTGTTCACTGATTTATTCAATGTCCATGTTACTGCTCATATAGATATACAATAAAAAATCTGCTACTTTAATTGCAGCATGTGCTATTATCAAAGAAATTTCTTTTAATTTTTTAATTTAGATATTGAGTTAGCAATGCTACAACACTATCAGTTTGCTTGAGCTTATGCTTGGGTTCGATTCTCATATATGTGATATGTAAATTCCACTATAAATTAAATACATATGTAAATTCCACTATAAATTAAAGGGCAAGTCATGCTCACTGATTGCTTTAGCACACATCTCACGTGAAACAAACTGATCTATCTTACGAGACTTTAATTTCTCTTGCATGTCTACCATCAATTGACCAATATCTTCAAATTTAATTTGCTTACACTTAGAAATATGATGATTTAAAGATGATGTGCCATATTGTTTACCGGCACATTTATAATCTTGTTTACAAGCATTACATCTTGCCCTATCAATTCCATCTTTACCCAGTCCTATCTTAGTGAAAAACTTCCAACACTCAGATGTTGTTGATTTGGCCTTTTTCTTAACAGGTAATGGTTTGGGATTCATCAACCCCAATATCTAAATTTTTCCCATCAACTTCAGTAGCATCAACTATAATATTATTTGAATCCATTTCTGACAATTAAGCAAAGACTAAGCAATTAGCATGCATAAAAAATTCAAAACAGGTTTTCACAAATTCAAAATATAAAACAGGTTTAGGTTTTCAGTTTTCACCAATCAGAATAGAAAAAAAATCTGAAAATCAGAATATAAAAAATCAAAACAGGTTTAGGTTTTAAGAATTTCAGGACAACAATCAATCAAACAAACAAATCAGAATATAAATAATTAATCAGAATATAAACTAACAAATCAGAAATTAAAAAAGAAAACAGAGTGGAAAGGTGAGGAGATACATATTAGCAATGAAGGAGATGGTCGGAGATACTGATGAAAGGATAAGACAGTCGGTCCGTCACGACTTGCGAAGGAGGAGGAGACGGCGATAGCGACAGTGAGAGGACGCGTTAAGCGAGTCGCGCGTGAGGAGCTCTGGTTGTTCTGCCTCTGGTCGTGACGACGCTGGTGGCTGGTGCACGAGGAACTCTGGCTGCTCTGCCTCTAGTCGTGACGGCGCAGCGGCGCTGGTGTGTGTGAGTGTGAAGGACCTGAAGGTTGGAGAGGAACCCTAAAGTCCTAAATGGCTAAACCTAAAGAGAAGAGACTATGACTCTATGAGACTATCAGCAAGTAAAGAAGCTAATTACTAAAGATTAAACAATAAAAAAAGGTATTTTAAGTATGCGGGTTGGCGGGTCAACCCACGTCCAACCCGTCATGGACCCGTTTTGGATTGGGTTATGCGGAACAGGTCAAAACGGGTTGGTGGGTTGAGGATCCCAATCCAGCCCGTCAAAATAGGCGAGTTAAACGGGTTGATCCGTCGGTACCAACCCATTTTGCCGTACAACCTATATCCTGTTTACCTTGGTTTTCCTAATGAGATGATGCATGATCAATGATTCTCTTGTTGCTCTGTAATTGACAGGGTGTGTTGGATGGCAAATATGATGACCTTCCAGAGCAATCGTTTTATATGGTTGGAGGTATTGATGAGGTCCTTGCAAAGGCAGATAAGATTGCTAAGGAATCAACTTCTTAATCACATTCAGCCTTCCTGTTCAATATTTTCTTTTGATAATTGCGAAAATTAATAATTTAGAAAATCATGTCAATGCAAGATGACAGAATTTTCAAAAAAATTTGGTATCCAAATGTTTCGGTCTTTTCCCTTTTCATTTTGATGTTGCTGAGTGTGAAAGTGATACCGAGCCCTGTGGCCAACTGCCCCTTTTCGTCATGTGTTATTTATAATAAGGGCAAAAGCGCGAGGACAGGTACATTTTATGTTGAGAATGTTGGATGATGTGTCAATTTAAAAACTTTGAACTGTTTCATATGAAACCTAACTTAATTTCTTGCTGACTTTCGAATGCGCGTGCATAAGCTCCATTTGCCCCTATTGTGCCTTGATTGGTTGTACAAGGTTGGGCAACCAATTGGTTGTACTGTACAAAAGATTTTTACAATTTTTTAAGCTTCTTTTATTGGATGAAAATTTGGATATTCTGCAGTTCTTACTCAATTGTTCCAAGCACAATGCAGACTGCAGAGATGGCTGATTTTGCGGGCAGTATCGTCGGTGTTCCGAACACAATGGGCGTGGGCTATGACCTAGAAATTTAGGTGGTCAGAGAATTTTGTGGAAAGGTAATGCAGGGCTGGAGTATGGCATACATAGGGGTTAGGAGAGGATGTTCATTGATTGGGCTTTCAAAATGCATTTGTAACTAAAAAAATTTAGGTATTGTCTATCATATGCATTATACTCTATGGCTGACATGTATGGTATTCTTTAAATATAAGAATATTTTTTTTAATATAAAACTCTTACATGTTCAATAATGAACTTTGTGGATGGAAAAAATATAATTGGGAGGGGAGATCCCACTAAAGGTGGTCAGTCAAGTTTTCCGACGAAGATTAGTTATCGACAAAGTTGGTGGATACTTCGTATCTATGTCATGATAACAAAAAATAAAATAATAATGAAGTAGTTGAGAATTTTTGTGTAACTATCATGTAGGGGATCTTGGTTTATTGTCAGATTCTTCCTTGTAATAGTTACACCCTCTGCAGTCATTAACGGAGCGATAATATTAGGAGCTAGCTTGATGGTGTTGACCTTGTAAAAGAAGGTGCATTGATGCATCTTAAAGAAAATATAATGAATGGCTAACATTTATAAGTTATAGCTTGATAAACATGTGATAATAAAAAAATAAATATTTACCATCAGAGTCCTACAATGGTTAATCATATTTGGTGCTGACACTTAAAGAATCAGATCAGAATTAATGGTTTCTATCGGAAAGAAACCACCACTGATAGGGAAATTCAAAGTCAATGGTCTATCATCTTATTTTGAAGCTCATTGGAATTGAGGTTTTTCGAATAAATCATCAGTGTCAACTGAGTTTTGCTTTGTTCTTTCAATGCTTCTCGCTCGCTTTACAACCATCGTTGACCAACTCCATCGTCATCATTGCTGCCAGTAGATTTGAGTAGTCATGGTCGATAACCTCAACCACTAACCTTGATTGCTGTTGACGAACCGGCAATTATACTGGATCGTTGCAAGTAATAAACAAGGTAGAGATTACCGAGGTCGAACACAGGGATTGGAGTATCAATTTGCCCAATTTATCAAGAAATTTAAGACGTCGACTAAGTCAAAAGGGGAGAGTTATGAGGAGAGAGAAACAAAAATCAAGCACTAAGTCAATAACAATTAAAAGAAGAATAATAAAGAATCAAGATGAGATTTGATGATGATTAAGGCTCTAAGGTCACGAATCCACCTATACTATCAAACAAGCTACCCAAGTGTTTATCTTCTTATCCCTATGTCAATTCTTTGTCAACCAGGAACCCTCAATTATCCTAATGTCACTCTCGCTTTTCAAAAGGAAATATCTCAAATTGTAAGCTGTCAATCTGTCAATATATTCAACTTACAATTAGATTCATTAAGTTCTTGGTTCCCTATAGCGATTGCACCGCTTTCCTACTCTATGCCTAGAGGTATTCAAACAGTGTTCTTAATTCGGGTCCTAAGTACGAATCACCTGCCAGTATCATCGCACTAGACTAGTTAACCATTGAGCATTTGATTAACACAAACAATTCAAAATTTAGAAACAAGAATAGAGACAAAGGAATAAGAAAATATTACTTGAATAACTATGCCATCAAAGGAGGCTTCATTCGTTCCCTTAGAAAAGGGGATTAGTTCCTCATGCTTGTAGTAACAACACACAAACAAAAAGAATTCATCCTAAACTAGAAAGAAAGAGGGAGATGCAGCTCTAAGAGACTAGGATTTGCCAAAATCGCAATAAAAAATCAGCGGAAAAAGCCCCCCTCTAACTGACCTAAAACACAATATTTATACGTTACTGGTTTTTCGCTCGCGCGAGGCGAATTTCAAAACTGAATCTTTTCTGGATTTTAAGTTATCGAGAGGCGAGACAGAGCAGCTGCTGCAGCCTTCTCAAACAGAGCTTCTGGCTCGCTCGGCAAGAATTTCTTTCGCGACGCGAGACAGAAAGGGTGTTTTTTTCCCTGTTCAGACAGCCTTTTGGATCGTGGGACGAGCATTTCTTTCGGACGCGAGACAGAAAAGTTGTCTTTCCTTGTTCAGGCAACCTTCTGGCGCGCGAGGCGAAAATAGGATCGCGAGGCGAGAACCCTGTTTCTGCCTTTTCCCTTATTTTCTTCATTTTCCTAGCACCTTTAAGCTTCACTTTTGACCTGAAAAAGAAAATAAGCAATAAGAAGAGTAATTCTGCTCAAAAATTCCTAAAATTCTTAAAAACCAAATAAAAGACTCAAACATCGCTTAGGAATAAAACAAGCCCAAATAGGGGTTTTAGCGAGGTTAAATTGCTCAATTGGTACTGAAACGTTTGCCTTTTCTGTTTGAAAAATTAGCTAAGTCGCAGACTTATCAATTGCCTCCGAAATCTAAAATTTTCTGGAAATAATTGAGATATGAGGGAATCTAGTTTCTTTAAGGTTGGGGGGATTGTGGTGTGGCATAGTGTAGTAGAAAAATGGTGAAATTGAAAATATAGAATAAATTTGATTATTGATATGTTTGTGTATCTTGTTAGTTGGTAACGAAGTTGTAAAATTGTTAAGGACAAATTTAGGATATATAATGTATAATTAATGAGACATTGTTTAAGGGAGGAATTTGGTTGACATGAGTGTGTAATTGCGTTACCTCCTTTTTCACATGCATTCATTTTGATGCTAACATAACTGAAAGTAATATTCATTTAAAAAAAAAAGAATCCTAAAGAAAAAGAATTCATTAAAAAAAATCATAAAAAAAACATAACTGAAACTAAACGATAATATTAAAAACAAGAGTTGAGGAAGGTGAGAGGGAAAAAATATTTGTGCAAAGAGGGGAAAACATAATGTAGGGTGACAAATGCAAAATGCAGAAAGAATGAAGATAGAATAACCCGATCCAGTTTTTGATTAAGCCCATTAGACAAATTTATAAATACAAATATTTATGAGGCCGTTTTTTAAATTAAGGAAAACAGGTAAATGTAAGTCACTTATGTGGTGCATCCAGGTGGTGCATGGTAGACAAACCCCTACTTTCACTCTTTCAAAATGTTAATAAGATGTCATTTGACACATGAATTAGATTTCAAAATACAATTAGACTTCTCAATTTTAGTTATCTTGTTGAGTGAGAGTATTAAAATTAGAATTTTAATTTTAAGTTTAATTTTACGAAATTAAACAATTAATATATATTATTTTTTAGATCTTAGTCTATACCTTAACAATTTCAAATTCGAAAGTTAAAAATAATGTTTTTTTTTTGTTTTAAGGAAAGGGAAAGCCCTATGAAATCTAAATCCTACAAGAAAAAGAATCACTAATGAAGTCCTGAAACAAAGAGCTCATCGCAACCATTTGGAGGGTGGTCCAATGTAGATTTTGATTTCATTGATACTTTGAGAGTACAATTACATGTTTTATATACAAGTAGCTCTCAAATGAAAGCTTATTTGTAATTGCCTAACTAACTTGCTAATACAATTGTAACCTGTAAATAACTTCCCTTTTGTACAACTAAATAAACTCACTAACTACTCGTATATCATAAGACCCCCCTAAGGCTTGGAATCCAAGTGATGGAAGGGTTGAGGCTGCAAAAGTCTCGGCGAAAAGGTCAGTTGTCTGATCAGCAGAGCATAAGGGCAACAACTTCACGAGGCGACTAAGATACTCTTCCTAGACAACATGAATTTAAATGTTTTGTGCGCTAATGAAAGATCGGGTCAGCAACAATAAGAAGATCACTCCTATTATTGCAGTAAAGGACAGCCATGTTATCACATGAAGCTCCAATATCTTGCAAAAGATAAGCCAACTGTTGCACTTCACAAGTTGTTGAGGCAAGGGCTCTATATTCTGTCTCAGAGGAAGAGCGGACCACTATTGGTTGTTTCTTAGAGCACCAAGAGATAAGGGATTCGCCTAAGAAGAAATAGTAGACATTGATGGATCTCCTAGAATCTGGACACTACCCTAATCTGAGTCAGTAAAGCCTTTGAGATGTAGAGGGGAGTGGCGATTAAAGAAGAGACCTTTTCCTATTTAGACAATGCAAACCCGCTGCGCGGACATGAAATGAGTCATGGTAGGCTTCAAAAGAAACTGACTTGATTGTTGTACAACATGGGAGATGTCAGGTCGGGTAGTGGTTAGATAAAGAAGTCTCCCAATCAACCTCCGGTAACTGGCCACATTAGGAAAAAACGGGGGTCATCATCATGGTGCAAGCGAACACTAGGATCTATAGGAGTAGAAGCTGGTTTTTAACTAAGAGCTCATGCGTCAGCTAGAAGATTCAAACAATACTGTCGTTAACAAAGTGAAATGCCCTTGTTCGAGTGAGCCACTTTAAAGCCTAGGAAAAATTTAAGCACCTCGAGGTCCTTAATCCCAAAGCGAGTATGAAGGGTGGACTTCACCTCTGAGAGAGCATCTAAAAAATCTCCAACCAGCACAACATTGTCCAAGTAGATAAGTAAGGTAGTGTATGAAGTTGCAGTTTTCTTGCTGAACAAAGTGTGGACAACATGAGCTTGCGAGAACCCAAGCTGAATGAAAAGAGTGGACAATCTCTCATACCACTTTCTACCGGCTTGCTTAATTAAGCCCGTATAAAGCTTGCAAACTTTGTGAGGGGAATTCCATTTCATTCCTTGTGGCACATACATATACACATCTTCATGCAATGCCCCATAAAGGAATGCATTATTCACATCTAGCTGGTGGATGAATCAACCCTTCATAGCAGCCAATGAAAGCAACAATCGAACGATGGTGAGGTTGGATACACGGTGGGCGGGGGGCAGTTTGTGTGTAGCCTTTAGCTACCAAGCATGCCTTATACTGCTCTATAGTGTCATCCAGTTTCCTCTTTATTTTAGGATCCATTTGTTTCCTATAGGAGCCATACCCGAAGGACAATTCATAATGGACCAGGTCTGATTAACCTCAAGTGCATGTAACTCAGCTTGCATAGCCTTTATCCAGTTGGGATCTTTGGTGGCTTCAGTAAATGAAGAGGGTTATGTGATGGTGTCAAGAGAAAGGACATAGGCTTTGTTTGAAGAGGAAAGTTTGTCAGATGAATGATAAACTTCAATACGATAGGCTATGAGTGAAGTGGATGTTGCAGTAATTTAAAGGTAAGTGGGACTATGGCGTGGTCTTGTGGAATTTCTAGGTAACGGTAATGAGGGTTCAGGTGTGGATAAGTTGGAGGGTTCAGGTGTAGGCAAATTGGAAGATGCAGGTGGTTCAAGTTATGCAATAGAAGAGTGAATAGGTCGTGGTGGTGAGAAAAATTAGAGGATTAAATCGGAGGGTTAGCTTCTAGTGGTATGAGATCCCAATATTGTGAAGAACTCAGAGGTTGAGTAAAATTGTAAGGAAATACCAATTCTTCAATGACAAGATTCTTTGAGACTAACACCTTCTTGGTCCGTATATCATAAGCGACTACACCCTTCATGTCTGCCTTAAATCCCAAATAAACATAGTTCCTTACCCTTGCTACAAACTTGGTGCGTTGTGCGATGTTGGTGGACATATAATACAAACAACCAAAGACCCCGAGGCTATTTAGATCAGGAAGTGAGCCATGAAGTAGTTGATATGGAGACTTATGATTCGAAAGGGCAGAAAGCAAGCAGTTGATTAATAAAACCACATGCAACACCTAGTAACACCATAGAAACTTGGGCAAATAAGATTGAAGCATAAATGCCTTGGCAATATTGAGAATATGTTGGTGCTTTTGTTTAACCCTACCATTTTGCTCAAGCGTTGCTACGTACAACTCATTTGATGTACCCCATTTGAATAATAGAAACTGAGCTAGTTAAATTTTGGGCCATTGTCACTTCTAACTACCTTCATTGTTTTGCCAGACTGATTTTTTATCAAAGCTACAAAATTCAGTATCTTATTTGGCACTTCAAACTTGCCCCGTAATAAAACTATCCATGTAAAACAAGTATGACCATCAGCTATAGTTAAAAAATATCGATATTTAAGCATTAAAGGCACGAAATATAGCCCCTAAGTGTCCATAGTCAAAATCAAATGATTGTTAAGCTCTAGTATTACTCACTACATAAGGAACCCATTTTGTCTTGAAAACTGGTACACATCACAAATCAAGTGTTTATTGACATGCATATATGGAAAATCTTACACAATGTTGCCAATCTAGCAGGAAACCCGTTTCCAAATCGAAAATGTCAAATTGTTGTTTTTGGAAAACTAAAAGAGGTACCTTTATTCACCATGCTCGACGACTCGAACCTATCTTCTTCCAAGATGTAACTTGAATGATGCAAGATCCATCAGAAAATGTAATGTTGCATTTTACTAACTTGGTAAGTCTAGAAATGTACACCAAATTGAAGTTGAACTCAGGCAAATAAAGCACATCAATTAACAATAAAAACTCTGTAATCTAGACTGTTCCAGCTATACTAGCAAATGCCGAACTACCATTCGGAACATCACATTAACAAGTGCTATATCGTGATAGGAATGAAATAACCTTATATCACGACAAATATGATCCGTAGCTCCAAAATCCACTCTCCAAGAAGGCAGTTTTTCAATATTTCAGTGAGATGAAAACATATAAGCTGTACTTTCTTTGTTATCTGTAACTTGTAACTAATTCAGTGTGTGATCATCTTGAGTGTCAGTCACCAATTTATATGCATATTCAGTTATTGTTATAGTCGATTATAATAGAATCATTTTTATGTTTAAATATGTTTATTGAAAAACGAATTTAAAATAATCTATTTCGTTTATGTAATTGGAAGAATCTATTTCGTTTAGGATATTCTATTTCGTATAATCTATTTTGCAAGGGTGTAATGAGAAGAATGTTATTGATTTCAAAATAATCTAAGATCTTTTTAAATAAGCTTCAAACTTCTAGCTTCTCTAAAAACAACTTCTTTATCATAAAAAAAAAAAGATATTTTGAAATTTAATCAGTTTGCCTAAACATATCAGCTTCTACTGAAAAACAGTTTTAATCATGAAAAACTGTTGTTTTGGGCAAAAATTAATCTTACCCAAACATACACTAAGATTAAATCTTACTCAAACACCCTTTAAACGTAAAAAATGAGGGGCGTGCAGACCAATTCATCAAATGGGTTCAGAAATGAGAAACAAATTTTAATTTGCGAGATGAAGCAAAACCCTAAATTGAAACAGAGAATGAGAAATGAAAAGCTTTTTCAAACGGTGTGTACCATCTCGTTTTCTTGAACAAGGTTGATGTTAGCGCTTCTCAAGTAGAAGAAGAAGGACCTCAAGGGTATCGTTTAGCCTCTTGTAAGTTTGTACCACGACTAGTGGGGCGTCCGTTTTGTAATTTGTTGTAATTTTACGCCATGACTTTCAGGCGGAACTCTGATGTGTAATCTTGGACGGTAATAAGTGCCTATCTGCTTAACTTTTGAATTGAACTTTTTCCGACTGTGTTTTAAGATATTAGAGAGAGTGAGGTTAAGTTTTGGGAGCGTCACATTAGGTGGTATCAGAGCAGTTCGGTTCTATCCGAACTGTGAGGTTATGGTATTGTTACTGGCCGTTTCTAGTTGAACTCGCAGAGGGTATTGACTACGCTTAGAAGTTGGGTAAAGTGTCCGATGCACAAGTTGTCTATTGTTTCGAGGTTGAGAAGCAATGGTAACTGTCTCGGTTATTCATAAGATTTGTATTTACACGTTGATTATGTTATACATCTTATGAATATGATCTAACAGTTGCGTTTACCAGGAACCAATGGTTCAAAGGATTCGCAGCAAAAGGAGTGACAGGGACGAGGATGCTGGTGTTGAGATCAATGGGTCACCTGGGACTGGAGGAGGGGATTATGAAGCCATGAGGACTCTGAGGAATATGGCGGCAACTATGCCACAGTAGTCGCAACAGAATGCACATCTAATGCAGCAACAACAAGAGTTCCTACAGACGACACAGAATCAAGGAAGAGAAGAAGGAGTAGTGGATGCAGGATTGGTTGTATTCATGAAGTGAAAGCCACCTCAGTTTCATAGAGAATACAATCCAGTAGGAGCAGAGTTATGGATATAGGAAGTGGAAAAGATCTTTCTTGCAACGCACTGTAGGGAAGACCGGAAGGTTACCTACGCATCTTTCATGATGGTCGGAAGAGAAGAATACTGGTGGAAGAATTGGCAGAGAATGCTGGAGGCATATGGAAGAGTGATTATGTGGGAACTGTTCAGGGCAGGCTTTATGGAGAAGTACTTCCCTGAAACACTCAGACATGAGAAGGAAAAAGAATTCTTTAGCCTGAAGCAAGGAATCTTATCGATGGGTGAGTACGCAATGAAGTTTGAGTCCTTACTCAAGTTCTCCAAGTTTTATCAGGTATGCCCAGACGAGAGTTGGATCTGTAAAAGGATTGAAGATGGGTGAAGGCACGAACTACAAAAGGCAATGTTACCTTTGAGAGTTTCCAGGTTCCTAGATATGCTCGAAATATGTGCCGCGGTGGAAAATCTTGATAGACGGATGGAAGCACATCAACAAAAGTAGGGTAAAGGACCAATGAGAAACCATAAGAGGGACATAGAGGAGAGGTCTAAGCAAGATCAAAAACCGTATGACCGTCCTAGGCCACAGACTGTGGCAGCTGGAGAAAGAGGCAAGGGAAGTTCAGATGCTTTAGATGTGGAGGGCACATTTGATCAGGGAATATCGAGCAAAAGATTCCCTTTGTTTTCGATGTGGAAAGCCAGGACACATCGCTCGCGATTGCCGATAGCGGACAGCAGCGAAGCCTAACAATGGTGAAGGACAGGAAGAGAGAGCGGAGAGATCGCCTATGACGGGACACATGTTTGCAATACGAGGAGCTAGGACTTTCCAACCGTGAGCAGAAGCTATAAGTGTACCTTTTTGGGAAACATTTTATAACATGCTTTTCAGGATGATCTTTTGTTTAGTTCTGTTGAAAGAATAATAGTATTGGAATATTAAGTGTAAGGACTGCATCACCGTCTGTATATATGTGCCAAACTGATGTAGCAAGCGTATACTTTCATTGAATTTTGTACAGTGTGGTTACTCATTATTGGATTCAGTTAGTGTAATCTGCATACCTATCTGCTGTTGAATTTCGAGGGCGAAATTCTTTTAAGGTGGTGGTAATGTAACATCCCATTTTCTTGAACAAAGTTGATGTTAGCGCTTCTCAAGTAGAAGAAGAAGGACTTCATAGGTATCGTTTAACCTCTTGTAAGTTTGTACCACGGCCAGTGGGGCGTTCGTTTTTTACTTTGTTGTAATTTTACGCCATGATTTCCAGGCGGAACTCTGATGTGTAATCTTGGACTATAATAAGTGCCTATCTACTTAACTTTTGAAGTGAACATTTCAGACTGTGTTTTAAGGTATCAGAGAAAGTGAGTTTAAATTTTGAGGGCGTCACACGGTGGCTTAACGAAAATGTGAAAAGGAAGAGAAACAAAAATAGAGGACCTTTGGAGATTTGGAAGGGAGTAGAGCTTGCCGTCGTCGACAAAGAAGAAATGCACAAAGGCAATAGGAAGAAGAAAAGAGGGGCAACCTTTGTCATTCGAGATTTGTTGCAGAGACATTGTTGTCTAATAGTTTCATAAAAAAGCGCTTGTCCTCACTTTCTATTTTCTACATCATCTTTTTTTAGAAGCTAGAAATTGTAGCGTCTTAAAAAAAACACTGAAATGTGTTTTTTTCTCCGCTTTTGATTTTTTAAAGCCCACCCAAATAATCATATTTTTAAAAAAAAAGTGCTTTCTAAAAAAACTTATCCAAACAGGCTCTAAAAAAATAATTAAAGTTCGAATCAATGGAATAAACCAACCTTGGAATCATGTTAGATGGAGACACACTTCGTCAAACTAAATTAAATTTGTGCTCAAAATTTTTGGACAAAACTTAGGTGTAGTTTCGTAAGTATTTTAGGTGTTATTTTTCAATGAGAATAGAACATGTATAACAGTTTATCAATAAAAATAGAATACATGTAACAATTATTACACACATCCTATTCTCATTAAAAAAAACATCATTTAAAGTACCTATGACATTTTAGGTATGAAAATTTTCTAACTCAATTTATACTTCCTGTTAACCTATTTGACAATATGTGCTTTTAAAAAATTTCTTTCATTGAGGTTAGACAGTCACTTTAGATTTGGAGTGATTTGAGAATATATCATTGCTGTTCACCATATTGCCACCAATTGAAATTAAATGCCAAGGGTTGGTGGTGTCCGTTTGTGGTTAAGCAAAGTGGATCGTGGATGGAAGTTAATCAAGGAATTGCATTGCATCCAACCTTTAAACAAAAGTCATGACATAAAATAAATAATAAAAAATAATTTTAATTCTTCTAACTCATCTGTTTAATAATAATTTTTAATTATTAATAAAATATTTACTAATTTTTTATGTTTTTTTAAAATATAAAATATTTTTTATTTAACATCTGTTTTTTTTTTTTGGTTACAACATCTTCTTTATTAAGTATTAAAAGATTATTAAGAAAATATTACTGAGAGATATAACAAAACTTTAAAAAAAAATCAAGAAATAGAAAACTAATAATTTGGTGGAATAAGATTCATTTGAAGTCTTTATATTTAAAGTAAGCAACTAAATATATATCTACCCTTAATATAATAAAACGTAAATTCACCAAATAATCTAAAATACACTCTTATTTGATCATTTTAAAAATAACCTCATAATGAATTTTATACTTAACGGTTCTTTTGTTTGGGATAATTTTGGGGAGGGTTTCCGGTGGAAGTGGGAAATGGGAGAAAACTTTCCCACTACCACCGTTTATTTTAAGGGTATGTTTGCAAGTTGATTTTTGAAAGGAAAGAGAAGGAAATGAGAGGTTTATTAATGTGTGACCCTTGTTTGGGAGTTGATCAAAAAGGAGGGAAAAGTTTTGAAGGTTTTAATAAACCCTCCGAAACCCTCCTGGATGTCATTTTCATGATTCCCCCAATCTGGGGTATTTTGAAGGAAAATAAACTAAAATTAATAATTTACCCTTATACATTTTCAAAATTTACCAATTTCTTTTCCGGGTTATTCCTCATCACATGACACTCTCTCACTTTCGATAAGAGTAAAATTGTAAAAGTATGTCTTATACCCTCTATTTTCTTTCCCTTATATAATATATGTACTCCCAAACAAGGAGAGGAATAATACTTTCCTTTTCCTTCCCTCCCTCCCTCCCCCTTCCTTCCCTCTTGATCTCCTCCCTTTCCTTTCCCTCCTAACTCGCAAACGGGGCGTAAGAGAAATCAAGGAGGGAGGGAAAAATTTGGTGTGGGTTCTCTACAAAATTTTCTCCCCTCATTAAACAAGAGAACTAGAAAAATGAGAAAAAAATTTAACTTGACAATTCTACTCTTTTTCTTTCAACCTTGCAAATATATTATTAGGAGCAAATATATCTTTTTAACAAAATTCAACTTATTTTTTTCTTCTACTTATTTCAATCCAAATAATTTAAAAATTTACTCATTTTTTTTTTACCAATTCTCTATTCTTTCCTCACTACTTCTCCAGGTACCCAAACAATATATTATTTACTTAATTTAAATATTTATGAACTTCATGGATGATTACTCATTTTAAATGCGGCAAACTCACTACTAAGCTTAAAGAGTTTTGTTCTAAATTGTTCGGGTTCAAACGGAGCTCCGAATCATGGGCTCGGTTCGTTCCTCACGAATCCACGGCAAACTCTAATACCTTCCCCCCTAGCCGCCATTCGAACCGTTCCAGGCCACAGTGGCTGCTGTTCATGGCGTAGCCACCATCACCACCACCACCATTTTGAGATCCTCTGCACGCATGTCCACGCTCCCTACTCAATGACCCTCTCTTCGAGAGCTTCTAGAGCTTTCGCCACACCAGCCATAACCCTCAAAGCTCGCTTCCTCTTTTTCCCCCCTTTCTTCACTTCAACCCACTCTCTCGCTTCATCTCACGACACTCATTATAGAGACCAATACGACGCCGTTGAATACAACAACAACAAAAACCCTTCTTCGGTATTCTCTGATCACTTTCGTGCTGCGGTTGCCGAACCGGATTTCCTCGTTCGGGTTCTTAACTCGGTCCGAGACCGGCCCGTCCTCGCACTCCGGTTCTTTCGATGGGTCGAGGGTCAACCCGGGTTCAAGGGATCTGAATTCGCGTTTGTTGTTATTCTTGAAATTCTCGCGAGGAACGGTTTGATGAGGTCAGCGTATTGGGTTACGGAGAAGGTGATTACGTCGAAAATGGATGGTGTTATGGATTTTTTGGTGAATGGAGATTTTTCTTCTTCCGAGGTATCGGTTAAGCTTCTTGATTTATTGCTTTGGATTTATACGAAAAAATCGATGCTTGAGAAGTGCTTATTGGTTTTTTATAAGATGATTCATAATGGGTTGTTGCCTGATGTGAAGAATTGCAATAGGGTTCTTAGATTGCTTAGGGATAGGAACATGGGGAATAAAGCTAAGGAAGTTTATAATGTGATGGTGGAGTGTGGGGTGAGGCCTACAATTATTACTTATAATACCATGTTGGATTCATTTTGCAAGGAAGGGGAGGTTCAGCTAGCTCTGGAGCTTTTGTTTGAGATGCAACAGCGAGGGTCTTCGCCTAATGACGTGACATATAACATTTTGGTGAATGGTTTATCTAATAAAGGGGAGTTGAAGCAGGCAAGGGAACTGATTGAAGAGATGTTGAAATTGGGACTTAAGGTTTCGGCTTATACATATAACCCTTTGATTCGCGGGTACTGCGAGAATGGGATGCTTGAAGAAGCGTCGAATCTTGCAGAGGAGATGTTGAGTAGCGGAGCTTCGCCAACGGTAGCGACCTACAATACGATTATGTATGGTCTTTGCAAGTGGGGAAGAGTGAGTGATGCTAGGCAGCTGTTATCTGTTATGGTAAATAAGAATCTGGTGCCGGACTTGGTTTCGTATAACACTCTAATTTATGGTTACAGTAGGTTGGGCAACTTAAGGGAGGCTTTTCTCTTATTTGATGAGTTAAGACCCAGACGTCTTGTTCCAACTGTCGTGACCTATAATACGCTTATAGATGGTCTTTGCAGATTGGGGGACTTGGATGTTGCCCGGCGGCTCAAAGATGATATGATCAATGGAGGGCCTAGTCCTGATGTACTTACTTTTACAATTCTTGTTAGAGGTTCTTGCCAGATGGGAAACTTGCCAATGGCTAAGGAACTATTTGATGAGATGCTTTGTAGAGGATTGCAACCAGATCGTTTTGCATACACAACTCGAATAGTAGGTGAACTGAAGCTTGGTGACTCATATAAGGCTTTTGGTATGCAGGAAGAAATGCTAGCCAAAGGCTTTCCTCCTAATTTGATCACATATAATGTCTTTGTTGATGGGCTCTGCAAATTGGGCAATTTGAAAGTAGCAAGTGAACTCGTGCAGAAAATGCACCATGATGGACTTTTTCCAGATCATGTAACATATACTAGCATCATCCATGCTAACTTGATGGCTGGGGATCTTAGGAAGGCTAGAGTGGTATTTTATGAGATGTTGAGCAAAGGAATATTTCCTTCGGTTGTCACATACACAGTTTTGATTCATTCGCATGCAGTTAGGGGGAGGCTGGAACTTGCTCTTATGTACTTCTTTGAGATGCAAGAGAAGGGTGTTTATCCAAATGTGATTACTTACAATGCTTTAATCAATGGACTTTGCACAGAGAGAAAGATGGATCAGGCATACAATTTTTTTATGGAGATGCAAGCAAAGGGTATTTCGGCAAATAAGTATACCTACACTATTTTAATAAATGAGAACTGCAACGTAGGCCATTGGCAGGAAGCTTTGATGTTGTATAAGGATATGCTAGATAGAGAAATTCAGCCTGATTCTTGCACACATAGTGCACTATTGAAGCATCTAAACAAAGACTATAAATTGCATGCAGTTCAGCTTCTCGAAAATGTAGTTGGAGGTGGTGAATAAACTTCTGATGTAAAGACAAAGGAATTATTATCTGTTACTTCCATTTTGGTATTCTCACATGACTAATGACTGAGACATCCCTACATTTGGACGGATTTTGCCTCATCGAGGTTAAAATTTGCCATATAATTATGTAAAATGTTCTGTTTGTCATGGTAAGTAAGAATTTCCACTTTTCCTCAGATTTGTAATATGTTACGTAACATTTATATGCCTTTCACCTTGATACGTTTCCTAATTTTTTACAGGATGAAGATGCCAATAGGTGTTTCTGATTATTTAGAAGGGCGAGCCTCAACTATTTACACTTCTTCACATGTTATATACCCTATGACTAGGTAATACTTGGAAGATTATGTGGATTTTATCAGTTAAGATTCAAAGATCAGTGACATTATGCTGCAACGGCAAGAGGTATACAGATGAAGCTCAATCCTCTATCAAGATATTTCAAATAAGTTTTGACATAGTCATACACCATTTTTTCATTCATTGTTCTTAGCCTTTTGTGGGGAAGAGGAAATTTTTTTATGGGGTGATGCTTATTGTTTGCATGATAATTGTGGTTATTAGTGTTACACTTTTTATTTTCCATCACCACTTGTATAATGAATGGAAAATAAAAGTTTGACCTCGGCTATACTAGGCAGTCAATAAATGCCCAACAACTTTCCCTGCATTTTATTGTACCTTGCTATTCACTTGCCTTTTTCAATTGTAAATTTATTTTTATGCGTTATATACCACAGTTACACTGTATCTCATTTTCTGTAGTTGATGTCCTTTTGTATGATTGTAATTTGATATTATTGAGAACAGAAGTACAGAAAATATTAAGTAAACCTTCAGACAAAATACTAATGGATGTTGAGATGAAGCTGTGTCAAAGATTTATTCTCTGGTATTATAATGGGGGTTACATTGAAAAAACAGATTGTCGTCTGCACTGGAGATTTCCCTATTAACAGGGAAGTGTTTTGATCATAAAATAAAATTCCTTATATAAGGTCTTACTCGTATTTTTTTCAGGACCAAACATAGCTTTAGACTGATTGTTTCAATTCAACATCTGATTATTGTACAATTTCCTCCTTAACAAATACCAACATGAAATGTGCCTGCATAACTTGATATCTTCAGCAACTTACAGCTGATTGATTGAACTCTGCTTTATAAAGTGATGAGCATACACTGCATGAAATTTTAACACAGCACTGAAGTTATGAGTACACTTAAAATGAAAAATGAGATCAATTCACTTCCATCCACTATTCCCCCCTTTAATTTGTTGCTGATGCAAACTGCTGAAATTGTTGTTTGCTGGATCAGTTCTTTAAATCCACTGCTTTGATACCAAACAATGATTTCAATTCATTTTGATTCTTCGCATATTGGTATGTTTGGATGAGACGTGGGGAGGGGAAAAAGAAGAGACAAGTAACTTGTACAGGAAAGAGGGGGAATACTTTCCCCCTCAAAACGGGGGGGGGGGGGGGTAAGGAGGGGGGAAGGCTTTATTTAAGTTAAATAACGGGAATGAGAACTAATTCCCCCTCCTTCTCCATCTTAAATATCCAAACTAGGGTTAATACCTCACCCTTATTTCCTTCCCTTCCCTTTCCATTCCTTCCCCTTTAGTATTTCTGCTTTATATTGTTTATATTGGATGGTTCTCTATTGATTCTGGAGTTGGATACTGATAGAAAACTTTAAGAAAATATGGAGATTAACTCCTTACAGCAGTGGTTCTCTAAGAGACTAAGATTGAATTGAAAAAGAGAACAAACATAGAAAGAAAAAGATAGGTAGACAGTGCAGAACTTTGAGGGTCTGCTTACTCCCTGCCCAAAGGCCCGATCTTCACTCATTGACTAGATGTCTTCTCCCATACCTTTTCCTATCTTATATATTTGCTCCTAACCTTTATCCTTCCTTCCCACCCATTTCCCTATTTACTCCCTTCACTAACTCCCACATAAATGCTGCAGCTCCTCTTCCACCCAGCTCCCAACCCTTTAAAATCCACCTTCTGGTGGTGATACCACAATCATTTATTCCTATTTATTTTTTACTGTTAACAATGTTTTCCTTTTGTCTTTATTTCTTTTTGTATTTACTTATTCTTGACTGTTATGGGTCTATCACTACTCGCCCACAAAATGTTCACCTTGTCCTGAAACTGAACAGCTTGTGTTAGCTGAAAATGATTTCCCTCCGGGGTCCCATCTCTAGCTTGCCGCCTGAATATGTTCCTCCGCTTAAACCAATTCTTCCATCAACATAACATGGAAGTGTTTGTTCTTACAAACATGGTTAGGACTATATTTTTCATTTCATCACACTGAAACATAATCCTTTCTGGATCTTCTCTTGAAACTCTGCATTTCTGAGCCTTTTGATTCTTCCTCCTCTGTTTCAATATATGCCATTTGGTTTGCTATTTGTAGGTTACATCCCCCTGATGCACTATTCTCTGAATTTGCTGATGAGCTAGTTGTAGATGCCATTTCTGACCCACCCACCCAATGGGGCATTTGATGCACTGGTCTTTGATCTCACATCATAGGTGACAGTTCTGGAGAATGGGTGGCTACTGGGAGGCACTCCCGGTTTCCCTCCCAAGTTTAACTCTCCTCTGCTCAAAGCTTGGTTCTTCTCATTAATCAGCTACTACGCATAATCCATCATCTCTAAGATTGAATGAATAAAGAGAACAAAAAATAGAAATAAAAAGATAGGTGGACACTGCAGAACTTCGAAGCTTCCTCCCTGCTCAAAGGGCCCAATCTTCACTCGATGTTTGGATGCCTTCTCCCATATCTTTTCCTCCCTTATATATTTGCATTGAACCTCTCATTTTTTTTTATAGTCACCATATTGCAAAAATTTCTTATTAGTTAGAGCAGTATTTAACAAAGTAAAGATAATACCGCTTATTCAGTTATGTCTAGTAATTTTCTCTGTAATTAATGTCAGAAGATGATCGATGTTGAGTTATCTGGTAGAAAAATATAGCTTCATAGAATCATAGAATGTATCTTCTGTCCTTGCCTGGAGAATTGCATGCCTATCTTCTAATGTGCTTAAATACAAAATGCATATGATAATTGATTATTTGTTCTTATGGTGCTTTCTCTTATACCGTTGCAACTAAAATTCCCCAAAGATAATATTTTGAAAATTTGGTTGAACTTAGTAGATCCTATTTCGTACTCATGAATCTCATTAAAAAAATTTCTGGCCGGGTGTTACGGATATCACATGTGATCATCTGGTAAATTGGAAGGTTTATTGTTGTCCTAAGAACGAGGTGGTTTGGATCTCGGTAATTTGGTATCTAAGAACATTGCTTTGGTAGGTAAATTGGCTATGGCGTTTTCCTTTGGGACCTCTTTCCCTTTAGCCTCAGGTTATCCAAAGTATGGCTTAGATCAAAATGGGTGAGATGTCAACACAGCAATACCAGTTTGCTATTTTAATCCATGGAAATTTATCTCACGTAAATATGATACTTGTACGGTATTGCTTTCCTTGAAGATGATAAATGGTTCTCATGTCAACTTTTAGGAGTACCTTTGGGTAGGGGATCTGTCTTTTGCATATGCTTTTCCCATGTCTTTACTGTCTTTCTTTTATACACAACTGTCCCATCCACAGTTTTTTAGTGCTCAAGATTTTGTTTTCTTGTAGTGATTTCCACTTTTTCCCTAACTTAAATGATAGTGAATTTTCTGAATTGGAGTCTCTTTTAGGTCTCCTAGACTCTGTTCCTTTGTCTCCTACCCAGATAGAAGGAATTGGTCTCCTGACCCTTATGTGGGGTATTTTATTGGAAATATTTTTTCCAATTCCTAATTATTTGTTGAATATAGCTACTTTCCATCTTGATAAACCTCCTTTTGGAAGTCCAAAGCTCCCTCCTAGGTCAAATCTATTTGGACTACTGTGCTAAATAGAATTGCTACTAATAACATGTTTAAGTTTTGTAGCCCAAATAAGGCTCTTTCCTTTGATGTGTGCTATGTGTGGTGCTTGCTCAAGCTTTGCTCCTCATCTGTGCTTACATCGTTCTGCTGCTGTTTCTCTTTGGAACTCTTTGTTTGTATTTTTAGTGAATGTTAGGTGGGCCCTAGGTCCTTAGACCAACTTTAATGATTAGATTTAATTGTTTTGGTAAAAGTAAATAGGATAAATTTCTATGGCAATCTGCAGTCTAAGATACCCTTTGGTGCATATGGTCGGGGCGTAATTTTTCATATCTTTAATGTGTTTTCTTTGGCACAATAGCTGTTTTGAGATCAGAGTTATCTCTAGTGGGATTTCATGCCACAATAGTGGTGGTGTGGTACGAAACAGCCTGTGGCCACTACAGGGGCTCGGTTGTGAAGCAATTTTGTGTCGAACCAGTCACAGGCAGGATAGCTGCTGCTCGCGGGCTGCTTCATGGCTATAGCGGCTTCAATTCTGAACTGGGAGAAAATCTCAGTTTTGCCCACATTAACACGACATAACTTATTCATTACCAACATCTCTTCCATAAAATGTTCCCTGTAGTCGCTCGCTGCCTTTGGCTTGCACGTCTGTTCTCACGCACACATTTTCTGGCCATCTTCTGGCAGCCAATCCCATTTCTGGCCAAAGCCATCCCTTTTTTGTCCACTTTTGCTGTCATCAGTGTTATGCAGTGCACTTGTGTGCAGCCGTTGTTTCACATGCAGCTTGTGAGCTCTTCTGTGCTGCGCTTAGCTTACCAGCTCAGGTGTTATGCCAGCTCATCGTCCGCTGGCCTTTGTTTCCATGATGTCCTCCATCAACCTCATTTTGGGATGTAAGACCCCCCTCCTCTTTCAGCCTATCTGTTTGGGATGCAGTCCTCCTCCCCCGGCCTCTGTTTTGCACGAAGGTCCTCCTGCAGCCTGTTTGGTTATGCTTCTGAGACATGTTATTGGTATTTTAAGTTTACTGTGACTAGGATAAATTATGTATTTGAGTTCTGCTTCTGAGTATTAATGATGAATATGTCTTATGTTCTGAGTTTGGAATTTGGATTGTCAATTGTGTGTATTATATATTTGTGAAGTTTTTATATTGCACTCGCCATCTTTGGAATAGCAGCCGCGCTGCAATCCACCAAGCATTTTTGGAGTAGGCCCCTCAGTGCCGCAATCTGCCATTGACTACTAATTTTGAGAAAAATATAGGTGTTTGACTTCTATTTGGTGTAATGCACATGGTTTCAAGGGGCTTTCCCAAACAGATATGTTGAGGAGATGCGGCAGCTTTGCTCCATTTATTTTTTATTTGTTTGTTGTTGTGTTTTGCAGTTACACTGAGGAGGATTCCTTATCCTCCAAATTCTTTGTAACTTATTCTGTCTTAATGAATTTTGTTACTGAAAAACAACGCAGTTAAAGGTTTTTGCTCTATATTTCAGTATGGAATTGCTATCAAGGCTCATGTGCTGTCTTGTATTGGCACCATTTTGGAAGCTACAGTGCTATTATGATTGAGATTTTACTTTTGTGGGTGGAGAGGGGTGTTTGGAAATAGTTCACACCTCTATACCATTAAAATGTAAAATTAAAACAATCGAGGAAAAATATTTCTACCAAATAATTGAAATATATGGTGACACGTAATCTGAGAAGCTCATTTTTTTGCCTTGTATTTAGTTGTTTTCTTTTGTAGAGATGAGAAAAGCTTCTACATCTGCGACCATAATCCTGGTGAAATCTTGCTTCACATGGATTTCTGTTTGGCTATATCCTTTTGTGTAGGAAAATGAGTGGAAGGCTGGATTATCCTCTACTTCACCACTTGGTCATGTGTAAGTCATGGTTTGATGATTTCCACCCTTTTTGCTTGTGGGCTGATACCAGGAACGGATATGGCCTTTAAATTCTTAATGTTGGAAGACCTGCGGAAGGCTTTTGCTACATACATCCTATCATTTACTCATCCATCATCATATTTTTTTTTCAATTTTTTTATTCCCAAGATATCCCTATCTGGAATATATGCCTTTCCGAATGTGTTCCGGCAATTAGTTTCCGGAATGTAAAAAAATTGTGTTCTGGCAATTAGTTTCCGGAATACAAAAAAGTTGTATTCCAAAATTTTTCAAGTTTTTTTATCTATCGGCATTTAGTTTTCGGAATATAAAAAAAAAATGTATTCCGGCAATTAGTTACTGGAATACAAAAAAATTGTGTTCCGAAATTTTTCAAGTTTTTTGATCTACAGGCATTTAGTTTTCAGAATACAAAAAAAATGTGTTCCGGCAACTAATTTTCGAAATAAAAAAAAAAAACATATATGTATTCCGGCAACTAATTTCCGGAATACAAAAAAAAACATATGTATTCCGGCAACTAATTTTCGGAATACAATTTTTTTGTATTCCGGTAACTAATTGTTGGAATACATTTGGAAGGGGGATTTTTGGTCTTTTCACCTATAAAAATGAAAAAGTGAGTGGGGGTTGAATGTTTAAATATAAAGATGTAGGTAATAATACCCTCTCCCGAATACACGCAAGCTTTTTGTACTGGTTTTGGGCTCTGGTCATTACTTATTAATGCACCGGAGGAGTGCCTACGGCTACACTTTTATTTGTAGAGCAATGCTATTTTGCTAGCATCTCTTATTTTTAACGTTTCTTTATTCAATAATTTTAGCTGATATAGAATTTCAGTGGGAGCTCCAGACATCTGAAGCGACAAAATGTGGTTTGGGAAATGTAAAATACTTCTTGAGGTTAGTATAAAGGTTCTTTATGCACGCCACGCTTTTATTGTAAGATAAAAATAGTTCTTGTCATGTGTTGGTTAAATATATACTTCCTCGACTAAAAAATATTTGGCGTATAAGAGTATGCAAAGACTAAGAAAACTATTAAATAACCGCAATTAGACGAAAATACAATTATATTTGATTAAATTACCTTTTATTAAAATGGTTTAAACATTGTACCAAAAAAATGGTTAAAATATACTGTTCTCTCTTATTTTTTTTAATGGCGATAAGTTATATATCTTGTGCTCTATTATTTATTATTACATAAGACGATCGTGGAGGCATTCAAGGCTTAAAAAGAAAACTTGTTCCAAAACTTTTAAACTAAGGATTTGGGCCAGGTACGATATTTTCTTAGCTTAGTTCAAAATTGGCACTGCTGTCTTTCAAAAGAAGTATGCCTGATGTTTTTGGAAGAGATTGGGAGACCTTTAGATAAAGCAGAGTTTGTTTAGGAAATTGAGTTAATCCCTTGCTATCAACAAGTTAAATAAACAAGTAATGATTAAAAGATAAATGATGAGAGAATCACATAGAAATATTATCCTAATTCATCTTTCAACTTTAGGCTACATTCAATTCTTGGTTTCATCAAGATTTTTCATTATAACTAAGTTACAAGAAAGTATTTTTTGCATCCCTAGCCTCTCCAGGGTCAACAAAACAACAAGTATTATTTGCATACAAAACCTTTTCAGGATCAACACTCGGAAATAATGAAAGTATAAGTATTTAAGTTATAGCTTGAAGAGTGAATTTAATATGAAGGTTGGAAAGATTGTATATTAAATTCTCTAATGAATGCAAATGATTGAAGAGAAGAATGAAAGATGAAGGAATAAATACACAAAGTAAATGCTTGTTCTTGAATGTGCGTTCTCTATCGGCAACAATTCTTCAATGTCTTTTATATATAGGCTTCAATCAATTCATCCGTTAGATATATTTTTCAGCGGTGAGATGCTTTAGTTCAAACAAACTAAATTTCCATTATTGCCAAAGAGTCGTTCTGAATATACATTAAATGATGGTGAACATTGAACTTTGTCTTGTCAGTGGAGTTCTCACTTTTTCTAAAGAGCAGAGATATCAGAGTTGACAATAGAGTTGCTTTTGTCCTTGTGTAGCGCATGTTACTCTTTCTGTGCAACACTAATGTTTAACAAATATAAAGTACTTTTGTTGTATTCCAAAAATGTGATACAATGTTTCTTTTGTGCAGTACCACATTTCAACTTGATTTGACTTTAGTTCAGCAACAAATATCCTTGTAAAGTTGTCCACTTCATTAAACGCTTGAAAACATACGGGGATTGCTTTTATCTTTGACAATCCATCTCATTTAGACGCTTGAGATGTATGTTGACTAAGTCATTAGATACTTGAGCAGGCGTTGGTTCTTTCAGTCTTTGACAGGTCATTTGGCCATCAGTCTTCATTATATGCTTGACTGAGCAGACGTTTGGTTTGTTGCGTTATTTTTTAACACGCATTGTCTTGAAATATTAATTCTTTTCTAATGAATCAAAGAGACGACTGCACGCTAAGTAGACTCATTAGGAAGCTTCACAAGGTTCAATTAAATCATTCTACAAATGTTTGGGTTCATCAAAACTTAAGGTAAAAAGGCTTATCAGATGCTCGGAGACTCAACACTTCTTTCTAAATGGATCAACATAGAATATCATATTTGCAAAATGAGAGGTCATATGTGATACTACAAAAAGATAGAACATTTGGTCGAGCATTGTCCTATTCATCCACAAAGGCCTGGTTGAAAATAATTCTTAAATTTCTCTCTCCATTAGTGATCTGGAGTTCCTTCTCAAACAAGCTCTTCTCATTCTAGCTAGTAATACCTCTATTGCTTTCGCAACCATACTAGTAGTAACTGTTGGCATTTTGATTTTGCTTATTGTAATCATATAATTTCTTCATCTCTTGTCTTCTCCTTTTTCCCATCTAGAGATATCATTCACTGTATTCACATGTTAATTTGTAGAAGTACTAGTGTAATGACTTGTGCCCTGCACGGGTTATATATTGTTTTAGGAATAATTGTATAAAATTACAATTGAAATTTAAAGAATGAGTTTTTTCTTTAAATTTGTATGATAAAATTTATAAACATGACATTTTTAACTATATATTTTGCATAGTGTTTAATGAATATGTATTGCGATTGTTAAATTTTATCATAAGGATTTCATCTCTCTTGCTGCACTTACTTTATTTGACCCCAAAGGCTATTTAAAAGTTTATATTACATAAAGGACTTAATATATAGGCAAAAAAAACTTACTTTTAAATTTTTTTAATATGAATATAACTTTTAACAAATATATATTATATTGTATATATACAAATATATTATACTAATATACAATTAGTAAATCACGTTAACATTGTAAATTCTTAATTATATATTAATATTTAATTTAATAAATAGACATAAGCTTCTCTAGAAGTTTAAGTCTTAGTTTATAGGGTCCGTTTAGATAAACGGCTTAATTAAGCGCTTATAGGATAAACGCTTATCATATAAGCGCTTATGTGTAAGCTATTTCTATAATCAATGAGAAAATATTGTCAAATTGTTATCATATTAGTTATAAGTTGTTTTCATAAGCTATCCTGGAGAGCTTATCAAAATAAGCTGAAAACAGCTTATGGACATGTCATAAGCTGTTTCCATAAACTCTCTCAAACACTCTGGCAATCGCATATGTCAGTAGATAAGCCTAAATAAGTTGTTTATAAGCTAATCCAAACAGACCCATATTGTTAAATAGAATTTTTAAAAAGTTTAAGTCTGACTTATTTGCTAAATAATCCATCTAAAAGTAGACTAAATCATAGATCCTCAATGAATCGCTCCACTTATTCATGCACTTAAGATTGATTTAACTTTAAGTATTAGTTGGAATCATATAATTTGAATATCATTCTAATTTGATATTCATTTGGTTATTTTTTTTTTAATTCTTTTGATGGTAATTTAAATTTAAATTTAGGATAGTTTCATTATTTAAATAATTTAAATATAATTTAAATGATAAATCTCTATTAAAGTTTAAACTTTAAATAATAAATAATTTAAAACTTCAGTACCAAAAAATAATAATTTAAAACTTCATTAAAATAACATAGTTACTAGATCTTGGACCCGTGCGATGCACGGATAAATTATGTGTGGTAGGAATATTTCACATTATTTTGAAAGAATATTCAAATTTAAATCTAGGAAATAACAAATTAAAAGAGTAACAATAGCGCTCTGCTAGGGTTTGAGAAAGGCGATTCTGACTGCAAATGATGGAAGGTGGTGGGGGTGCCTCACCGGAGGATGGTGATCCTCCATTAAGGTATAAGGCGAAGGTTAGGAAGCATAGAGGGGACTTCTCTGTGAAGGATCTAGCGCTTACTACTAGACTAAAAGCTATAGCTTTTAGTCAGGGCGCAACTTTATTTCCTTAAGTCTAGTAGCAGTCGGCGCCATGTTTCGATCGGACTACGGCCCCACCTGGCCTCGCCACACCCCAATGCGGCCCACCTAGGCCTCGCCAAGGCAGGATACTGGCCCACCAACAACAATCCCCCTCCCAGCACATGCCGCTCCTTACCGAGAATCGACCTCGATCTAACTCCGACCACATCTGGCCTTGCCAAGGCAAGATATTGGCTTACTCCCAGCGCTAGCAGTGCATTACATGGGAATGGAACCCATGACCTTCTCTGATACCAAGTGAAGGATCAAGTGCTTACCACTAGGCTAAAAGCTATGGCTTTGAGTAAGGGCACAATTTTATTTCCTTAAGCCTAGTAGCAGCTAGCGTCATGTTTCGATCTGACTACATCCCCACCTGGCATCGCCACACCCGATTGCAGCCCCACCTAGGCCTCACCAAGGCAGGATGCTGGCCTACCACCAACACTTTGGGGATTTGTCTAGGGTCCCAAGGGAGGAAGACTGGATGTTGGAGGGTGGTGCAAAGAAATCATATGCTCAGTTCTTGGCTCAAGGCTCGTCTGGTGGAGGATTGATTGAAGATGAATATTCAGAGGAGGAGGAGGAGTCATTCTGAGATTGTGAACTTGAGTTTGAGGGTGAATCTGCTGAGGAAAAAAGAGAAAGAAGAATGAAAGAAAAGCAAGGTATGAAGGACAAGGAGGACGCTGAGGATCCTTACACTGTGACAATAGATGAGAAGGGCCGGGCTTGCATCACTATAGCCAAGAAAGAAAAAAGAAGACTTGCAGAACCATGGAAACATAACCTAATAATTAAACTATTGGGCAAAAAAATTGGTTTTGCAGTGCTTCAAAGAAGTTTAGAGTCCGCCTGGGCGAGAAGTGGGTCATTGCAGATTACTGATGTGGGGAACACTTTCTTTTTTGTGAAATTCAGTGATGTGGATGATTATGATCATGCTCTTTCTGGTGGTTCCTGGTTAATATTTGATCATTACTTAACAATGCGAAAGTAGACTCCGAGGTTCAAACCTTTTGCTAATCGTATCACTAAAATGGTAGTATGGATCATACTGCCTTGGCTCTCGGCGGAATGCTATGATAAAGAGACCCTGAAGAAGATTGGTCACCAACTTGGTAGAACTCTTAAAGTTGATTTCAATACAGCTGACAGAGTCGGAGGCCAATTTGCCAGGGTGTGCGTGGAGGTTGACCTGGGCAAACCTTTGGTGGCGGAATTCCTATTGGATGGGGAGATGTTGGGGGTTGAACATGAGGGGATCCATATGGTTTGTTTTGGGTGTGGTGTGGATGGTCACTCTAAAGAAAACTGTCATGCGAGAAATGATAATCCTAGTACTGATGTGATCCCTGATGCTCAAATGGAAGTTGGGGAGGCTAACAAGATTCCTCAATAGCCCAAGGAGTCTTTTGAAGAGGGCATCTATGGGCCCTGGATGATGGTACAAAGACGTGGTCACCGTCCTGCTGTGGCGGCCATCAGAGAAGGTAAGAAGGAGGAGGGTAGAAAGAGCCTCCTACAGTTTCACCTAAATTTCAGGGAAAAAGGGATAGAGCTATCCGTAAAGTGGTGGAAAATATTGCTCATGATCCTTAATCAATTTTTGCGCAACAGAAAATGGATAATGATTTGGATGGAGTTAATGGTCAATAAAAAAAGATCTTTAAATCTGGTAGTCAGATGAGGAGAGAGAAAAGGGCTGAGGTGATCAACTCGGATGATTGGGATGCGGAGATTTTAAAAGGCAAGGGTCAAGTACCAGTTAAAGAGAATACTGGGCTCCCTAAATATGTGGCTACTAGTGGGCCTGCACCTGCTCCAAATTTTTTCCTAAGCCTACTTCGCCTTTTATTCGAGTGCCTATTCCGGTGGGCCCTAGCATTGAAAGTGATGTTCACATAGGTGCAAAAGAGGAAGACCCCATGCATGTGAATGTTACGCATGTTTCTCCTTCCCCCATGCATGCAGTTTCACGTACTCCCTCCCGAGCCTCCTGATGACCGAGAGATGGAGGCTTCATATAATATCCCTGAAGGAGAAGACATGGTAACTCAAGAAAATATAGTGAATGATACTGTTTTATCTCCTAAAGTTGAGATGATTCCATCCAGGGAAGAGTTTGTGGCACCCCTTGGGTATCTTTGAGACTCTTTTTATCAGTTTTTTAATGATAGTCATTAATTGTAATGTAAGGGGAGCTCTTGGAGAGGATTTTGGAAGAGCTTTTAGACTAATGGTGGTGAATAATAGACCTGATAAAGTGATTGTTCAGGAACCCCCGGTGTAGCGCTAATAGAGCTATTGTTACAATACGTAAGTTGGGCTTCTAGTTGCGTGTTATTTCTGATGCCAGAGGTTTTTTGGGTGGTATTTGGATTCTCTAGAATAACCCAAATCTCTCCATTAGAGTCATTAGAATTGAGGAGCAATTTGTGCATGTAGAAGTTTCTCATAACCAGGAAGTGTCTTGGTTGCTCTCAGCAATCTATGCTAGTCCTAGAAGAAATGAAAGATATGCCCTGTGGGATGAGTTGGAATTTCTTTCAATTAACACTTCACAACCTTGGTTTATTGTGGGAGATTTCACGTCATTGCTTCGCATTGTTAGCAAAAAGGAAGATGTGTGGTGGATGTTAATGCTTGTGCTGGTTTTTTGAATTGGATGAATAGATACCATCTCCTTGATTTGGGGTGGGTTGGATCTCGGTTCACTTGGAGGGCTCCAAAGCTTCAAGATGGAGATAGACTTTTTAAAAGGCTTGACAGAGCTATTTGTAAAGTGGAGTGGAGAATTAGATTCCAGGATGCTTTTATTAGAACTCTCCCTAGAATCCAATCAAACAACCACCCTATTCGCATCTTTGGTGATGGGCTTCCCCCTTCTCAGGGTTTTCGATCACCCTTTTTCATTTCCTTGCTTTTTTGGATGTCTCATGAAGACTTCTGTAGCATTGTTTCGGAGAGTTGGGTTGCTACTGATAGTATTCGTGAGAAACTTGTTGGCCTTGCGGATACTTTAAAAGTCTGGACCATATCTCTTTTGGCAACATTTTTAAGGAGAAGAAGTCGCTTATCAGGATAATTAATGGTATACAAGTTTCTTCTCAATATGGCAACAACAGTTTCCTTGATAGATTAGAGGTTCAATATGGCAAAGGTTGTAGATTATTCTTGATAGGGATGATTTTCTTTGGCTTCAAAAATCTAGAAGACAATGGATTTGTGAAGGTGATAGAAATATTAGATTCTATCATGCTAAAACAATTACAAGAAGGAGTTAAAATACAATTCGTGCTCTGCGTGATATGGACGGAGCTTGGATAGAGGACTAGACAATGTTGAAGAAGTTAGCGTGTGATTTTTATAAGGCACTATTCACTGGGGATGTGCCTATGCGCCCCTCCCTTATTACAAATGCTTCTTATCTTATTAATGATGTTAATTGGTGCACGGAAATGGAGGGGCAATTTTCTTTCTTGGAGATCCGTAATGCCATGTTCCAAATTGGTGCCCTAAAAGCCCTAGGTGATGAGGGTTTTTCGGCATTATTTTTTTCAAAAAAATTGGGATCAAGTTGGCTAGAGTATGATTGATTATGCTTGCGAAGTCGTTAGCGGAAAAATCCCTTTACAAAAGATCACACATTGCACTTGAATCACAAGAATTAGTGTTTACCTTTTGAAGCGTAGCTTTACCGCGAACACTGTAAGTACGTCGACAACACTGGTAAATCACGAACACTGTTACAGAGGGAGTAGCAACTTGATCAACAGAACTACAGCGCAGCAGATCCGATGAACACTGCTGCTACAATCACGAAAGGAGAGGCTCTTCTACCACCAGTATTACAAAGTAGCAATACCTCTACCCAGTTCACACGAGTAAACCACCGTCAGAAATAGCGTAGTGCTAGCTATCAGGATTGAGAGAGGCGCGACACACAAAGAGAGAAAAGGAGGCGTGGCTGTCTGGGGTGTACAACGGCCGTTATGACTGCTCTATATTGTGTATATCGCTTAAGTGACGTGCACAACTTACTTGTAGCTGTCACCCACTTAACCTAACCCTGTTGGGTTACTGTACGTTACATGCTCAATGTTTAATCAATTGAACTGATAACATTTAATTTTTAATTAAATCATAATTAATTAATTAATTAAATTTATTCTCCAAACATTTGCTCTATGCGTGTGACCCTATAGGTTCTCAATTAATTGACAATAATATTAATTATTATTAATCATATTAATAATTAATTAATATTATAAACAATAAGCGGCATCTAGCAATGTATCGTTGTTCCCAATTAATTAGAATATTGGTGATACAATTAAAACCATATTGTAACTATATATAATATGAAGTCAACGTCCTTTTGTCTCAATGTCTTAATTGGACACAAGGCATAAATGTGTCATCTTTGTTAAGTCCAATTATTTATTTCTTGATCTAGTAATAGACGTACAATCATGTAGGCCCAATATCTCATATTGTCTCACCTTAGCATGACCATGCATTTCTACGTCGCATACCATCAAGAGGCCTATAGACATTACTCCTCTTATGTAGGAGGGACGAATCCTATCTACATCACTCATATTCATCAACATGTTTCATTGCAGACCCAATAACTATCCTTATAATTATCCTGTTACACACAACATTTACTAGTATCAAAGCCTATGACTACATACATTAGGAATCGTAGTGACTTCAAGTCGAAAGACTGCTTCACTATGGTCACCATGAGAATCGTTTATGACACTTACATAACTATTATGCAGAGTTCTCATAGTGGGTCACTCAAGTATAAATATTCCACTAATATTTATACCTATATGAAGACTTGATATCTTATATCTATGACCCGTGAGATGTGGTCATCAATACACTCACATAATAGTCTCAATGTATTATTATTGTCCTTATTAATAATAATACTTGACTATGGATATTTTAATAATAGTGTTGTGTAATTTAATGGTATCTCATAATCTAATCATACTTGACGTTTCATTAAATGAACTACCTATTTTAAGAATTTTATTATACTATAAATATGATCATCAAATACAACATAATAAATGAATGCCTCATATATATAAAATATATAAATAAAGTCATGATACAATATATAAATCCAATAAATATATTGGCGAATAGGGCTTACACCAACAAAGTATGGGTATTAAAATGCACTGACTCCTCTCTAACCTTATCAAGCTTGCTTGCCACCGCCTGGTTCGGCTCATTCCAGGCTGAATAGACAACTGGCTTATACTCTTTATGGGACAACCAAGCAGCCCGAAAGCGTAAAGGCCTATCCCGTTTGTCACAAGTAAAACCCTTTCCTCTCAGGAGAATAGGAGAGTGATCAGAAGAGCTCTTACACAGATTCTCAACATAAGCCTCCGGAAATAAGTTTCTCCAATCACAGTCACAAAGAGCTCTATCAAATCTTTTAGATATTGGGCGAACCCCGATAGCTTTCCTAAACCATGGGTCTTCACAATCTTAATCATCCATTAAAAACATGTTATCTTGCCAAATTCTTCCTTCTTTTTTCGCTCCATAATAAAATTGTGTGGCCTTTGGTCCAAAGAGCACCATCTAGAGTAGAAGAAAGAAGCTGACAAATCAAACCATAAAAATAAAGAATACATAAATATATAAATATTTAGCACTTAACATTTTGATAGAATTAGAGTTGAAAAAAAAAATACTAAAACAATAATGAAAGCATATATTGAAAAATATATCTACTTAAGAAAAAATTCGGTTTTAAGTTTAAACATATTTTTTCAAAAATCAATATTGTGACATTTAGAAAAAAGTATGATCCATACAATAGGCAAATTATTTATTTAATAAACCTTAGATATCAAGTATAGATAAACCTCAGTATCAATAACAAATATTTAAAACAATCCTAAGAAAAGCAACATATTAATTTCAAAACACATTTAAACTAATATTATATTGTCATAACCTATGTTGTCAATCCCAAATAGCGGCGCGGAGCGGCCGAACCCAAAAACGCTATAGCGGGATAGCGGTAGCGGGATGGCCGCTATTGCGAAGACTAGAAAACAGCTTACATATTTTATATTATATACATAATTAATCAAAAACAGAAAAATACACAAAATTAAAGGGGTAGTCATAACATTCAAAATACTAAATAGTCACTAACATTAAAAAAGTATGATGTCTCCACTTCAAAACGTATAACATAAGTACTTAACTATTTCTAAAAGTATTCAAAAATCAAAATAAGTACAAGTGATCTTAATTAGAATCAGAATCATTTCCAGCAACTTCAACCACATCAACTTCAACATTCTTTTGTTCATCACTTGATTCAAAGAAATATTCTTCCTCCTCCTCTTCAATAGGCGCAATTGTAGAAGGTGTAGCTCTAGTATGTTGTCTAGTAAGTCTTGCTAGCTCACTAACGCCTACTGCATCACCAACAACTCCCAATGTCAAGCTATCATCGCCAAACACAACCTCATCTTCAACTGCTTCTTCTCCATCTTCACCCAATTCCCTTACCAACCACTCATTGCAATCATCAATGTTGTCTACGAGAATGGGATAAGTTAGATCCTTGCTATCAAAGCGTTCTCTAAGAGCTTGGTTGTACTTCACAAAGACCAAGTCTTGCAGCTTTTGATGCTCAAGCTTGCTTCTCTTTTTGGAATGAATCTATATTATAAAGTTTAAAAAAATGGTTAGTTTCACTATATTACACTGCATAAAATAAAACCATTTAACATTTACTCAATTGTTCAAAGGTACTCCAGTTGTGCTCACACCCTGATGAGCTACATGTCATGCTTAACACCTTGACTGCAATAGGGGTTAAAGAAATGGGCAGCCGCATGTAATGGATGATGGAGTTGACACTGCCATCTTCTATCAATGATTTCAAAAATCTCTGAGCACTTCTCTGCATTGTTGTTGAAAGAGGCTGCAATAGATTCCTTAGCATTATCCTTGGCCTCATATATATAAGTCATGGCCGGCCTTTTCTCGTTATCAATTAGTCTCAAAACTTGTACAAGAGACCTCATTGCCTTCAAAGAGTACATTATATCATTCCAGAATGATGGCATGAGGATAATATCATTACATCTTTTCCTCTTACGCTCTTTTGCCGTCTTTGAGTTAAGCCACTCCTCTGATAGAAACATCCTTCTTAGGTTGTTTTTCTATTTGTGCAACCTTTGAAGAGTGAGGAATGTTGTGGCAAACCTTGTCACTCCCCTCCTAACTAATTCCATTTGACCAGTATACTTCCTCATCGTGTTTAGGGCCAAGGTATGATTATAGATGAAGCCAACAAGAAATTGTCCTCTTCCTATGGCCCTCTTGACTCTTGGCAGCTTTCCAATATCCTCCAACATCAAATCCAAACAATGCGAATCACATGGAGTCCGAAAGATCTTTGGATACTTCTCTTTAATATGACCACCTAAGACCAACTTAAATGAAGTAGATGATTAACAAATTAGAATGTGAATATAGTATTATAAAATTTAAACAGTAGTAATAGCATTCTTACCCGCCATTTTATAGTTGCGACCATTGTCAGAGATAACTTGCACCACATTTTACACTCCTATCTCTTGAATAAAGGAGTCCAAAAGCTCAAACATCTTTGGCCCAATCTTACAATATGTGGAACCATCAACGCTCCTAATGAACATTGTCCCACTTGGAGAATTGCCCAAGAAGTTGATCAATGTCCTATTTTTTTTCTATCCGTCCATGCATCGGACATGATAGAGCAACCATATTCAGCTCTCTCTCTCTCTCTCTCGAACCCCGCCAACATAGTATTTGTGTACTCTAGTTCCTTTTTAAGCAAAGGAACCCTCAACTCATGGTAACTTAGAGGTTTCAAGTGTTTACCATAATTGCCTACAACTTTAATCATCAACTTGAAGCTTCTAGATTTGGCAACATTGAAAGGAATACAATTCCTATAAAAGTATTGAGCAATGTATTAAATGCATTTGTCCTTTGCTTCTCTCTCACAATCTCTAATTGATGTTTGTCTATACTTTGCCTTTGTTATCTTTATAGTTACTTCTGGAGGTTGCCACATAAAAACATCAATAGGGCCTTTAACATTACTCTTTCCCTTGGCAGCAGCTGCACCAAAAAAACCTACAGTTGCAGGTCTTTCCTTCAGCCTGGACAATATCAGTAACTGACTTTTTTTTCTCAAAGGCATCCTTAGTTTCCTGTTTGATATCAGATGGTATTTTTTGGCAAGAGATATGTCACCTTTTACCCCCATTTGATGCCTCTTTGCTCTTGTAATTCCACCTATTGATTCCTTTTCACAAAAATCACATATGATAGCTTTGTTGTTATTAATGTCTCTCAAAGAATTCCATTCCCAAGCTATATCTAGGTTCAGACCTGTAGGCTTCACCAGTGCTTTAGAACCAGTGGAGGAAGCGGTCGTAGTTTTGGGTGTTGATGGTTTAGTGGGAAGGTTGAGATGATGCCATGGTGGTTGAATGGATGCAACTTACTAAGACAGGAGTCAAGAACAGAGGAAGAGAGAAAGGAGCCTTCCAGCCCTCGAGAAGAGAAGAGAATAGAATGTTGTCGCCGCCGGAAACGCTTGAAGGAACCTGTTTGAAACACAAGAAGGGGGTTGAATTGTGTTTCTTAAGTTTTTAAAACTTTTCGCAAGCAGATATATATGTTTTCGCAAGGTTGGACAATAAAACGTTTAAAAGACGCTAGAAGCGTTTATAAACACTGGTTGGACGCTCACTTAGTCCGATGAAGATAAAGAGACAAGCGTAAGGAAAGCAATTCAATCCCAAGACGTTAGTAAGAAAATAAATTAAAGCGAAGATAAGGGAAAGAAGGGAACACTGAGATATTATCCTGGTTCACTCTTCACCAAAGAGCTACGTCCAGTCCCCTCTATTTGAGAGCTTTATCCAATATAACAAAAATCCTTTGTTACAAGTATTCAGCACCTCTTCAGGCAAGTATTGTACACCTCTTCAGGCAACACTAAGTATTCTTTTACAGACAAACCTTTTCAGGCTCAAGTATTCTTTCTAAAAAAGCCTCTTCAGGCTCAATCAACTAAGGTTTTGAAAAAGGTTTTGTTCTACTGATTCACTAAGTGTGAGGGTTAGAAATTAAGCTCAGAACTCTAAACAATACTCTTCGCAGAGAGTTATATGAAATTTTAAGATCAGAGTAAGCTTGTAAGCTTTGATTTTTCCCTTGATTGTTTGTGTTTTCTCGTATGCTTGTGTTTTGCTTAAGATCGATCTTTTTCATCTTCAAAGGGTGGAGGTATTTATAGCCTTTTGGCTTTGAGCAATCTTCAGTCTTCAACGGATGGAAAAAGATCCGTTCTGATCATGTATTAAATGCATTGGTCCGTTGAGTCTGATAACCTCTTTGAAGCTTCTGAACAGCAAAGTAGACTATGAGGCTTGATAGCTAGAAATGGGACTGACATATCCTCTTTGTACTCGAAAGTTGCCTTTTGTCTTTCTCAAAGAAGAAGGTCAACTTCTTTTTATGTCAGGGACAGTCTGACTTTTGCTTTTGTTTGAACGAGAGTTACAAGGAATATATGTCCAAAGGATATAAGCTTTTTACAAAGAATAATAATTTTAAAAGCTTTACAAATGAATTCGCGCTTAAACGAATAAAGTATCGTTGGACTAGAGCGATTACATAATAACGAGAAGAGTCTTTGGACTCAAGACCTTATAGATACAACTTATTATCGTCTGGTCTGAGTTTGGACGATTCAAAGTCTTTAGACTTAGATAGTCTTTGGAATTTTATATATTTTATCCTGCACACTTAAGATAAAGCGTTAGTCCATAACAAATCTTTGTTCTTATGAAATTAGTCCTTTGTTAACATCAAATCATAAGGGATTACTGGACCATAACCACTTTGGTTCCAACAATCTTCCCCTTTTTGATGATGACAAAACATATTAATTTGATTGAACAAAGTGTCCTAAAGAGCTGAAAAGCTCCCCCTAAGGCAAATATTCTAAGCATGTAAAGCATGTAAGATAGAGCAAGCAATCAAGGATATATAACAAGACGTATAATGAATATGCAAGCAAGATATACTATGAATTAATAAATTCTATTTCAATCAAACCCTTTTTCTCCCCCTTTTGTCATCAGACAAAAGAAGGAAAACCACATCATAGTCAATCTTAAAATAATAAAAAGAAGTTTTAAGATGAAGGTGGAGGAGGAGGAGGAGGTTTAGAATTGGTAATCTGGTGGTGGTATAGGGCTTTTGGGATGTTGAGAGGTAGAGGGAGGTGAGTGTTTGAGAAAGAGAGCAGGGAACCTTCTTTGAACGTCAGCCTAGTTGGAGCTTTCATTTTTGAAGGTAATTCTAGGAATGCCTATGTATTTTCTTTTTCTGTAAATCATGTTGGGGTAAGGTGCACCATGTGGTTGAAAGGGATGATCTCCCCATGGTGTGAACCAGTCTTCGGGTTCAGATGGTGAGGGAAGGGTTTGTGTGTGAGGTAAGGTGGATGGTGAAAGGTGTAAGGACGGTTGAAAGTTTAAGATTAAGTCTTCAACCTCAAGGGATTGCTCAACAACAGGAGTAATAACTGAACTAGACTGAGGTTCAGTATTACCTTTGGATTTGGATCCGGTCGTCCTTGCCCTTGTAGCAATAGGTTTTGGTTGAGAAGCTTCAGAAGCAGTTTCCTTCCTTGGACCTTTGATCACCCTAGAGATAGGTTGATCGTCCTCATCTTCCTCATCAACAGAAGCTAGAACCAGCTTCCTTTTTCTTGAGGGTTGGACGGTAGGGTTTGGACTAGCAGAGGAAGTCTTAGCTATTGGACGAGCAAGCTCAATTGAGCGTTCAGCTGAGACTTGTTCGATAGACGCTTCGTTAGAACCTTGCGTCAGAGCACCCTTCAGCTTTCCTTCTTGTTTGGACTTCTTGAAACAGTCCAGTTGCATCATCACTAAGGTTTGTTTGCTGAACTCAGGTTGATGCACACAATCTATTCCATGAATACCATAGTATTTGGGCCTTTGTTCTGGAGTCAGATGAATGAGATCTTCATAAACCATAAATTTCTCGAAGATTCTTGAGAGAAGAGTAGCATAGATGATGGAGGTGTTCTTTCCAGAGCCTTCAATGGCATCTTTGAAGAAGGCGAACAGAAGGTGTGGAAGATTAATCTGCCTCTCCAGAATCAGATGAACTAGGCAGAACTGATGTGCATTAGAAACATTATCCTTCTACTTAGCTTTGTGAAGTATAGCCTAGTTCAAAATCTGATGAAGAACCCTAGCCTTATCAGTCATTTTTGAGGCTATTAGCTTGTCTGACAAGTTCTTTAAGAGACATTCTTTAATGGCGTCAGGACCTCTGAGTTCATCTTCCCATTTGTCCGCACAAGTTATTCCCGATTGAGCACACCCAATGGCGTTGGAAATAGTAGCTTCAGACACGATAACCTCGGCGTCAATCACTTTGTTACGTATTTCCCTAGCAGAAATCATAGGGTTTGTCCAGAACTCCCTAACCAGAATAGGGTAGATAACAGGGGAACCGTCAAAGAAACTCGACCACCCAGCAGCGTGAATGTTTGGGAAGACATCTATCCCATTATCAGCAAGAAATTGAAGGTTGAACTTGAACTCTACTAGAACATCAGCAGTCTGAGCATTAAAGGTCTGTCCTTTACCCTTAGCAGCAATGGTGGAGGAAGAAGTTGCCATTGCTTCAGAGAAGAGATTTTTGAAAAGAGGGATTTTTGCAAAGAGAGGTTTTTCAGAAAGATAGAGATTGTAAAGATGCAACCTTTAACAAGTTTTGGTTTTTATAAAACAGAAGAGAGAAAACCTTTTATATTTTCAAAAAGAGAGAGGGTAGTGAAAAGACGTGCATTGAATGACTGACACACGTTCCAGACCTGAAACCGTAAAAAGTGTAACATCCCAATTTTCAGATCGGTAAAGTATCCAAATCTTATTTGAGTCATAGTGGCAAAGTTATAAATATCAAGATATTTTGGAGAAGTAATCATGATTACTTTAGAAAAGTAAAGCAAATTTGAAATTTATTGAAAACTAAACTGACTCAATTAAGGAAATGAGAATTAATTTCACACTCGACAAAGATTTAGTTCAATCAATGCATTGGACGAGCAAGAGATGCATATTAGACGATCATGCAGTGGACAAAGCAAATATTGGACGCATGCATTGGACTCACATTTAATCAACGAAATGCATATTCAGATATTTTCTTATGAATGTGAACCAATCTTCAGCTAGAGGTTTAGTGAAGATATCTGCCCATTGATGGTCAGTATCTACAAATTATATATCAATTACTCCTTTTTGCATATAGTCTATAATGAAATGATGCTTGATTTCTAAATGCTTTGCTCTAGAATGCAATATGAGATTTTTAGACAACTTAATTGCAGTAGTGTTATCACACATAATTGGAATGTTACTTATAAACACGTTGTAGTCTTCCAACTGATGTTTAATCCAAAGCAGTTGTGAGCAGCAACTTGCAGCAGCAATGTATTCAGCTTCAGCAGTTGATAGAGCAATTGTGCTTTGCCTTTTGCTTGACCATGAAACTAGATTAGCTCCAATGAAGTGACAATCTCCATTGGTACTTTTTCTTGCTATTCTGTCTCCAGCATAGTCAACATCACAGAATCCAACTAATCTGTATTAATCAAATTGTTTATACAATAGACCCAGATTAGTAGAACCGTTGAGATATCTAAAGATTCTCTTTACTGCTGAGAGATAAGACTCTCTTGGATTAGATTGAAATCGAGCACATAGACAAACACAAAACATGATATCTGGTCTAGACGCAATCAGATATCAGAGAGAACCAATCATACCTCTATATACCTTTTGGTCTACCTTTTTATCTTTGTCATCTTTGTTTAGTATGGACGTTGTATGCATTAGGGTATTCATTGGTTTGCAATCGTCCAATTTGAAGCGTTTCAGAAGCTCCTTTGTGTACTTCGTCTGATGAATGTACACTTCGTCCGGTGTTTGCTTTACTTGAAGTCCGAGGAAGAATTTCAATTCTCTCATCATACTCATTTCAAATTCTTTCTGCATTAGCTCAGAAAACTCTTGACAAAGAGATATATCAGTTGCACCAAATATTATACCATCAACGTAAATTTGTGCAACAATAAAATTGTTTTTGTTTGACTTTCTAAAAAGAGTTGTATCCACTTTTCCTCTTGAGAAACCATTCTCCATTAGGAAAGCGCTGAGTCTCTCATACCAAAATCTAGGAGCTTGTTTGAGTCTATATAAAGCTTTCTTAAGCTTATATACATGCTCAGGATGGTTTTGATCTTCAAAACCAGGTGGTTGAACAACATACGCTTCTTCATTAATAAAACTATTTAAGAAAGCACTTTTTACGTCCATTTGATAAAGCATGATGTTATGATGTGCAATATATGAAAGTAATATGCGTATGGCTTCCAGTCTAGCTACTGGAACAAAAGTTTCAGTATAGTCAATACCTTCCTCTTGAGAGTAGCCTTGAGCAACTAACCTTGCTTTATTTCTTACAACTTTACCATCCTCGTCCACCTTGTTACGATAGACCCACTTGGTTCCAATGACAGATTTATCCTTTGGTAGAGAAACCAGCGTCCAAACGTCACTACGTTGAAACTGATTGAGCTCTTCTTACATAGCGAGAATCCAACATTCATCCATTAATGCTTCGTCCACAGACTTTGGCTCCATTTCAGAGATGAAGGCTAAGTCAGCTTGCTCTTTGAAGGTTGACCTTGTCTGGACTCTATCATTTGATTTGCCAATGATTTGATCCTCAGGGTGATAAGTTCTGAACTGCCACGAACGAGGGGTGTTGACACCTTGCTGAGACGATGAAGCGTCCTGAGTTGCGTCTGATACTTCGTCTTTGTTAGGCGTTGGACGATCTTCTGTATCATTCAGATTCTGATCTGCAAAAGAATCATCTAGCTTCGATAATCTCTTATCAGGCTGTTTGTCATCAAACTTAACATGGATGGATTCTTCAACAATCAATGTTATAGATTTATAGACTCTAAAAGCTTTGGACGTTTTAGAGTACCCTAACAACATTCCATTATCTACTTTGGCATCAATCTTATCAAGTTGATCCTTAGTATTTAAAATAAAACATTGACATCCGAAGGGGTGGAAATAAGAAATATTGGATTTGCATCCTTTCCACAATTCATAAGGAGTCTTATTCAAGATTAGTCTTATGTATATTCTCTCTTGAATGTAGCAGGCAATATTTACAGCTTCAGCCCAGAAGTGTTTAGGAACAGAATTATCACTGAGCATTGCTCTGGCCATCTCTTGAAGAGATCGATTCTTTCTCTCAACAACACCATTGTTGTGGTGTTCTAGGGGCAGAGAATTTGTGATAAATACCGCTTTCATCACAGAACCATTAGAAAAGCTCATTTTCAAATTCATCTCCATGATCACATCTGATTTAGCTTACAGATATGCCTTTTTCATTCTGGACACGCTTACAGAATATAGTAAAGACCTTGATATAGTCATCCTTGTGAGCAAGGAACTTAACCCATGTCCATCTAGTATAGTCGTCTACTATGACAAGCCCATATTTCTTACCACTGACAGAAGCTGTCCTTGTTGGACCAAACAAATCAAGATGCAATAGCTCTAGTGGTCTTGAAGTACTAACAATGTTCTTGGACTCAAAAGGGTTCTTAACTTGTTTTCCTTTTTGACACGCGTCACAGAGAGCGTCCGATCTATACACGATCTTTGGTAGACCTCTTACGAGGTTATGCTTATTTAGTCTTGAGATTAATCTCAGACTTGCATGACCAAGTCTTTTGTGCCAGATCCATCGCTCATCTTCAACAAACACTAGGCATGATACACTTTGATTTGAGAGTTCCCTCAAGTTAATCTTATAAAGATTATTTTGCCTCTTGGCAGTGAATAAGATAGACCCATCAGGGTTCTTGACCATACATTCACCTTTATTAAAGGAAACATCAGATCCACTGTCACATAATTGACTTATGCCAAACAAGTTGTGTTTTAATCCTTCAACCAGAAAAACATTATCAATAGAAGGAAAAGGATGCTTACCAATCTTACCTATTCCAACTATCTTTCCTTTCTGGTTACCTCCAAAGGTGACTCTTTTCATGTAGTTCTTGGAACATACACCTTTCTCTCGTCATGTGACGTGAGTATCCACTGTCTAAGTACCAGGACTGGGGTCTCCTTTGTGTTGCTAAGCAGATCTGCAACAGGGATTATCATGTTCTTAGGTACCCAGATAGACTTGGGTCGTTTTTGGTTAGTTTGTGGTCTTTGTCCATGCATTTTGGTTTTCTTTTTGTGTATGCATTTTGAAGAGATATGACCACTCTTTCCGCATAAATTACAAAATGTATTGGATGCGTGTTGTTTGTTTTCTTTTTGCTTTCCATAATTTTGAAAGGTCTTATGAATTGGACCTTGATACTTTTTGAGAAGCTTCTTGTTTCTCAGAGTCATAGCCTAGGCCAGACTTATCGTGAGGTGATCTTGAATACCTCAATATCAAGTTTAGCTTCTCTGAACCTCCAACAAGCTTTGACACGCTTTTGGTTAGGTTAGATACGTCTTGTTTTAGTCTAGTTACCTCGTGAGGTGCATTTACCCAGAGGTAAGTCTGTCAGTTAGACTAACATTCTCAGCTTTCAGGTTATTGTTTTCTTCAATGAGCTGCTTGTTTTGTTTGTTGGAATCTTCCAACTCTTTATTTACTTTTGAAAACTTTCTTTTAAGCATAATATATTGAGGATGCAATAAAGAAGAATCATTTAGCAGTTCATCATATGCTTCTTGAAGAGAATCAGAAACAGATATCTCTTCTTCTTCTTCTTCTTCTTCTTCTTCTTCTTCTTCTTCTTCTTCTTCTTCTTCTTTAGATTCAGCGTCTGATGAGGTGTTTGCCATTAGACAGAAGTTAGAGGCAGACAGACTCCTTGGACTGAACAGTTGTTCTAATGCGTCCAGCTTTTCCTTAGCAGTTTGGAATTGCAAGACCATCTCCAGTCTTGTCCGATCAAGAGCATTGATGAGACACCAGTTGGCATGAGCATTCAGCTAATACCGTCTGATATCCTCATTCGTCCAGTCAGCTTTAGGTTTGGACGCTGTTGAGCCGTCCTCAAAAGTGGTTGTTGGACGATGATCTCCATTGGTAAATATATTCCACAACTCATAATTTTGAGCTTTGACGTATATTTGAAAGATTGATTTCCATTAAGGGTAGTCCGTTCCTTTAAAGATGGGTAGAACATTCCATCCTCTTTCAGAGGTAGACTCTTGAGTTCTTTCTTCGGGAACAACTTGTTCATCATCCGAAGAATCTTCATTCTGATTGTCGGACCAAAGGCATAAGTTAGCCTCCTCATTTGTTTCTTCTTCTTCAGACGAGTTAAGATCCTCCCAAGTAGCCATGAAGTTCTTTTTATTTTTTTTGAAGAACTTCTTCTTGTCCTTTAACATAGGACGGTCAGCTTTGAAGTGACCTGGCTCATTTCACTCGAAATAGACTAGCTGACTTTTGTCTTTTGGTTCAGCGTGATCTTTGAAGTTTTTCTTTTGGAATGACCTTCTTTTCATCCCGTTTTTCTTTCTCCACATGTTTTGAATCATTCTGGAGATGAAGGATAGTTCATTATCGTCTGACACTTCATTGTCAGATTGATCAGCATCATCACTGGACTCATCAGCTTTTAAAGCTTTTGAGTTGTTGGACTTCTGAGCTTTCAAGGCAATACCTTTATTTTTCTTTCCAGGATTGTCAAGATCAAGCTCCTGCTCATGAACTTGAAGCGTTCCAACCAGATCATCCAGAGTCAAAGTAGAAAGATCTTTGGCCTGGGTGATTGCAGTAACAAGAGGTCTCCACTTCTTAGGCAAGCTCCTAAGAATTTTGGTGACATTCTCCTTGGTAGAGTAAACTTTCCCAAGGGACTTTAGATTGTTGATAATCGTCTGAAATCGACTCATCATGTGTAGGATGCACTCTTCTTCAGCCATGGTGAACAATTCATACTGGCCAACCAGCATGATGATTTTTGAATCTTTTACCTTGGTGGTCCCCTCATGGAGATTTGACAAAGTATCCCAGATTTCCTTTGCTGATTCAAATGCGTGAATCTTCTGAAATTCATCAGGACTGAGAACACACATTAAATCATATCTGGCTTTATGATTTTGTTCCATTCTTGCTCTTTCAGCATCAGTCCAGGCATCTTCTGCTTTGTTTGTCCCATCAGAGTTGAAACACACATTTGGACCATTTGTGATTCTGGCCCAGAGTGCTGAGTTTGTACTTAAGATGAAGCCTTTGAATCTCTTCTTCCAGTACAAGTAATGGGTTCCGTTGAAGAACAGAGGTCTGGTCATGGACGTACCTTCCATAACATGTTGACTCCCGCTTGGCATATCTTGTCCTGCCATATCTACTGTAGGATCTTTTTCCTCTACACGGCTAAGTGCTCGACCCAGAGGCTGAGCTCTGATACTAATTGAAGGAACCTGTTTGAAACACAAGAAGGGAGTTGAATTGTATTTCTTAAGTTTTTAAAACTTTTTGCAAGCAGATATATATGTTTTCGCAAGGTTGGACGATAAAACGTTTATAGGACGCTAGAAGCATTTCCAAACACTGGTTGGATGCTCACTTAGTCCGATGAAGATAAAGAGACAAGCATAAGGAAAACAATTCAATCCTAAGACGTTAGTAAGAAAATAAATTAAAGCTAAGAAAAGGGAAAGAAAGGAATACAAAGATATTATCTTGGTTCATTCTTCACCAAAGAGCTACGTCCAATCCCCTCTATTTGAGAGCTTTATCCACTATAACAAAAATCCTTTATTACAAGTATTCAACACTTCTTCAGGCAAGTATTCTACACATCTTCAGGCAACACTAAGTATTCTTTTACAGACAAGCCTCTTCAGGCTCAAGTATTCTTTCTAAACAAGCCTCTTCAGGCTCAACCAATAAAGGTATTGAAAAAGGTTTTGTTCTACTGATTCACTAAGTGTGAGGGTTTGAAATTAAGCTCAGAACTCTAAACAATACTTTTCGCAAAGAGTGATATGAAAGTTTAAGATCAGAATAAGCTTGTAAGCTTTGATTTTTCTCTTGATTGCTTGTGTTTTGCTCAAGATCGATCTTTTTCATTTTCAAAGGGAGGAGGTATTTATAGCCTTTTGGCTTTGAGCAATCTTCAGTCTTCAAAGGATGGAAAAAGATCCGTTCTGATCATGTATTAAATGCATTGGTCCGTTGAGTTTGATAACCTCTTTGAAGCTTCTGATCAGCTAAGTAGACTATCAGGCTTGATAGCTAGAAATGAGACTGACATATTCTCTTTGTACTCGAAAGTTGCCTTTTGTCTTTCTCAAAGAAGAAGGTCAACTTCTTTTTGTGTCAGGGACAGTTTGAATTTTGCTTTTGTTTGAACGAGAGTTACAAGGAATATATGTCCAAAGGATATAAGCTTTTTAAAAAGAATAATAATTTTACAAGCTTTACAAATGAATTTGCGCTTAAACGAATAAAGTATAGTTGGACTAGAGCGATTACATAATAACCAGAAGAGTCTTTGGACTCAAGACCTTATAGATACAACTTATTATCGTCTGGTCTGAGTTTGGACGAGTGAAAGTCTATGGACTTATATATATTTTATCCTGCACACTTAAGATAATGTTAGTCCATAATAAATCTTTGTTCTTCTGAAATTAGTCCTTTGTTAACATCAAAACATAAGGGATTACTAGACCATAAGCACTTTAGTTCCAACAACGCTATTGCCGCCGCTGCCGGAAAACGACCAAGAAGGGGCAACACTTGCAAGTGAGAAGAGGAGAAGGGGACGTGAATGTGGTCCTCTGATGGGTGTGACCCAAACCTAAAATCAAATGGGTGGGAGAAAAGACCAAAAGCCCTAAAAAAATATGACTGTTAGAAGGGCCAAACTGAGCTTTCATAACTGGTTCACAATAGCGGCCGCTAAACCCGCGATTCACCATTCCGCACCAGTGAGTCGCGTAGCAGAGGGGGTGCAATCCGCACCGCACCTCCGTGATCGCGCGCGATAGCGCCGCGGTCGACAACATAGGTTATAACATAAGTTCACACCAATGACACAACGTAGGGATATAAAGCAATTGTATCTAAGATTTTAGACCAGCTAATAACTTATGAAAATTGTCTACCAACTTGCTACTATAATCTTGGACATGAAAATAAGCATACGCAAAATCATCTATCAACACTTCCAATATTGGTCTCATCTTCACTGTCGCAAGAAACCATTCCCAAAGCTTACATTCTTTATAAAGTGGCCTTTAAATAGAGTTGTATTGAATTCTAATGTTAAACCACTATTCTAATAATCAACTTCTCCTTTTGAAAGAATAAAGATTGAAGTCACTTTTGTAAATAAACATTGAAATCTTTTTTAAGGATTCATTATGTGCTTCAAAATACAAAATGGAATATCAATGTTTATTTCTTCTAAAATGATCCACAATTATCCTTCATTCTATTTACTATGGTAAAAAAAAAAATATAACACTAAATGGACAAAAGATGATGCAATCAAGCATAGAGCAACAACCATAGTACTGCAATGCTTACCACTTTCTATATTGCATGTTTAGCTAAAAGAAAAGTAGCATATAAGAACAAAATGAAAAAAAAAAATAAAACTTTACCCTTTCTTTAATATTTTTCATTAATGTTTTTTACACTTAAAATGTCACCCGTGCATTCCGTTAGGATAGAGAATCTCTGAACTCAATGTTAGGGTACACATCTATATTTCTGAAACAAATGTTAATTATGATAGAAATAACAATGTTTAAAACTTTTGTGCTCCTCTAAGGAAATTCCAACTTTTATTTTCTCTGGTAGGTTTACAACTTTTGCATGAGAGAGTAATTCCTCACTCACTACTCCTTTCACATTGCCCTTCAACCAGTTTTGAAGTAGTTCTGGACTTATTATGGACCTCAGATGCATAGAAGGTTGCATCATTGCAGAGCCGATTTTACATGGGGTCCTTCTCTTGGTATTCATTTTTATTTGCCTTACACACACCCCAAACCAAGTTCCTGCCACTTCCTACGACTTTTTTTTCTATTCTTGATTGCTCACTAAACACTTCCCTTTCAAATAAAAGGTTCCATTGCTTTTCCAACATTGACCTCTGCAGCAAAAGAAGAGGGTCCACAGAATAACCCATGTTGGAGCTTTCCATCTCTAAGTCATTAGAATTATATCCCTTAAACCATGGACCTTCAATAGTGGGGGCAACATCAACATGTTCCTTAAGAGCCTTAATGAACTGGAATCTTTCTTGAAGGAATTTTTGGGCGGCATATGGACTTTAGACTCTGAAAATATTTATACCAACAAACTCACCAATTTAGATTTAAGGACTAAACTGTAGGTATAGAATAAATCCAAAGACTAAGTTGCTAATCTACTCTAATCAGTATCACTATTGTCAAAACCTAAGCTTGAAAAATGGCATACTCTAACTCTAAAATTAATCTATAATTAAATTATGACATGTAGTTAAGCTCATCTTCAAAATATCTCATAAGAAGAAAAGAGTGGAAGAAATAGAAGAATCTGTGAGGGAGAGAAACCTCCTTTTGGCACTCAAGCAAGAACCTCAAGAAATTGGTTTTGATGAACTTGTGAAGCTTATCCTAATCATCCCCAATGTCACCTTTAAATACAAATCTCTAAGGCTTTGCAAAAACAAATTCTGCTCCTTGCAATAGTAAACTGGTCTATACATATGAGCAACTTCTATTCTGTTAAGAAACTATAGTTATTTTCAAAGCCATCGTTTCCATATTTACTAACATATACTAACAACCATTGTCTTTCTCACATGCCAACAGAAAATAGAACATAAACAAATAATCATGCAGTAAGGATTACATCAAATTGAAATCTGAATATAGCATATATTATAAACATCAGTTGTACAGTGAGATATAAATCTAACCATGGACCTTAAGCTAAAGGTTAAACATGGATTAATTACATGATATCACAGGATACGTGCCTACATGCTGCTAAATAAAGTTCAAATTCACGTCAAGGTAAGGTGCTTATTGTATCAGAGATTAAGCTTTTTAAACATTTTTTAAGAAACAGTTTCATCATTGTTAGTCTATTGATAATCACATAACTGACTTCATCCTTTGTGCACAACTGATTATCAGGTTGGCTCCTTTATTTTTTTACCAATCCTTAATAAGAGGTATAAGAGGATGAAAGCTTTTCCAAGTTATTGTGTATGTCCATGGATGTTTTCCTGGGGGGTCCATATCAGCCAAATGATTAGTTTGTGAAATTTGTGCATGTTGACGTTCTTTATTGTTCAAATAATTTTCAGTACTTCTATGACATTATATAGAACATGGAGAAAGCTATAAATATAATCATGCAGTACTTATCAACATGTTTTTTCAAAGTTGTAATTACTGTCGCGGTCCTTCAAGTCTTTATTTCACCCACAATACATGGAAACATTAAGCATGAGGAAGGGATGGCAAAAAGAACCTGCTACCATGTTGGAAAAGATAGATGAACATTAAATCATGCACCTAACTAAACTAAGGAACAATACATTAAGTAACAGGTGCAACAAAATCCATGGAAGAACCGTAAATAGATTATTCTCTGAAGAAGTGGATAAGGAGGCATAACTAATTTGAAATCGATGGAGATGATGAAAGAGGAAATGGGGTTTTAAGAAGAAGTTTCAAAACGTGGAACACAATTAACAAAGAAAGTTTTGCAAAAAGATCTTTTAATAGTCCATTTATAAAAGCATGTTCTCAGTATCCTAAACTTCGCAACAGACATATGATCATTTTCTCTTATTTCTAATTTTAAAAGACCAAGATCAACAATTGCTACTAAATCTTTGAATTTCACATGTAATGAACTAACAATAATTGCTTATATTAAACATTTGTCATAAAAGGAAATCTCAAAAAAAGATACCTACATATATAACTAAGTATTCGTTTTGTTGGTGGGATTGACAAAGTTATGCCTTTTGAGCATTAAGATTACAGTCTTGAGCATCTGTCAATGCACATAAAACACGAAAACAATTTCAGCTACTTAATGTCAAATTGAAAGCAGAGTGTAGAAAAAATGAAATAAAATTTCACATATCCAAATTACATGATTAGGTATATTATTACACACATCCAAATTACATGATTAGGTATATTATTACAACCACCTTTCTATACCTCTCCCATCATTATATTAAAAAACACTATTATGCAATGATTAATTGGGATTTAGAAAGAGCTACAATATCATAACATGAATTTTTAACTCAATTTACTCCTTTACTCACACATCTAACCTCACTTACTTTGTCCTATTGATTTCCTATACACATAAGAAAAGCTCACCTTCTGTGGTAGAGAAATGATTTGTCAAAGCATAGGAATGGGTGGAATTTAGACTGACAGTTTATAGTAATGGAATGGGTGGTATAACCAAAGATCAAGAATTCATCAAAGTGTCACACGAACAAAAACAAACCTGGCAGTAGCTTCTCAAAGTATTAGATGATTTATATATCTCATGCTCTACAGACAAACCAACAGGAAGACAAGTCTTGAAGAGCTGCATACAATGGCTCAACAGCTTTGGTCTCTCCACCATCCCTAATCGAATGTCAGATGTGATGTGATAAGGATCAGATTCTGTTCATCAATTAAAAATTAACAATTTGCATGTATATAGATAAATGAAGACTTTGGCTTGATGTGAAAATCCAGATTAGTAGATAAAATTTCTAGCTATCTCACATAGGTCACAGGCTGAGAGCTTCCATACCTGAAGTGCACATATTTATATTATACATAATCCCTAGAATTAACAAAGAAAATATTTAACCAATTTCTATCAACCACCCCAAAAGAAGGGATAGTGAGGAATGCTTCACTTACCAGAAAGCAAACCTTTGCTGCAACACCATATTCTTGTAGGAACGGCATGGCGTTGGTATTGGTTGAGTGTCTTGTGTTTGACGTGGCATTGTAAACAATTGGCAGTTTATTGAGGACGGTCTTAGTTGGGCTATTCAAGATGGGCACCATGCTCGATTCTAGATGGATGTTTGGGTTCCCGGATGTGGCAGACTTGTTGATTTTTGCTCCAGGAATCTTCACCCTGAGGATTTACAAGCTACAGTTTCGGCCTTTGCTTCAAACGGTGGTTGGATGTGGGATGTCATTCAGAATATCCTTCCAAGTCATGTTTGTGCTAGGATTGCTTCGATCAAACCTCCCTCTGCGGGTAAGGAGGTTTTCCCGATTTGGACCTTTTCTTCGATTGGGGTGTTCACGATAAAACCTGCTTACTCCTACCTTTCTGGTAATGATCCCGCATCAAGCATGGTCCCTTTTCAGTTTTCCTCTATCTGGCACTGGCAGGGGCCGTAGCGAAATCGCACCTTTCTTTGGATGGTTGCTCATGGCCGTTTGCTAACAAATGTTGATCGTTGTAAACGTGGGTTAGCTGTGCAGGAAGATTGTCCTCGGTGCTGTGCTCAACCCGAGTCCCTCATGCATGCTCTTCGTGACTGTGATGAGGTTAGATCCTTTTGGTCAAAGGTGCTCTCTAAGGAGGTTTGGAGTAAATTCTTTAGTCCGGGCCTCCATTCTTGGCTTGCTTTTTAATCTTTCATCGAGGGAGTTGAGTAACCAGTTTGCTAATTGGCCCGTTGTTGTTGGGGTGGCCTTCAGGGAAGTGTGGTTAGAAGGAATCGGCTGGTTTTCAATGGTAAGAGGGAGGTGATCCAATTTTTTTGGAGCCAACTTCTGATCCTCAATATTAGCTTGTTTCTTCTAAACCCATCACCTTCATCATTCAGCAAGAAATAATAGCAGAATTAGATTTCAACATTAGCTTTGTAGCCCACATCTCCAAGTAAGCTCCAAACCATGAAGAAAACCCCAAAATTCAGCTACAAAAGTTCAACTACAAAGGAGAAGTGCCTAAATAACATCCAAAACCCGAAATCCACTCCCCTCTATCATTTCTAATAAGACCACCACAAACACTATCATTTGTATTTAATAAGACTTGCATTGACTAGCTTTTATATAATATGTTGATGTTCATATATAGATGGTTTTAATTTTAATTTTAATTTATATTATTTAAATTTTATCTTAATTTTAAAAAATCAGTGTAATATATAACTTATATTTTCTGGTTATAAGTTTAGTGATAAAAAAATAAGAGTTTAATTGCTATGCACTATCAGTGTAACGTTTTTTATATTGTTAACCAATCAGAAATCATGATATGAGTGACTTTTAAGGTAGTTAGGATAAGAGTCAAGCATTTTAGTTTATGTGATAATTTCTGATTGGTTGATTGAATAAATTTTTTTACACTGACAATACATACCAATTATATCCAAAAAATAATTATGTTTTTTTTACACTTTCTAATCGGTATAATATTGATGGTAACTTCTTCGATACTCTTAATAATTTTCAAATAAAAATTATCATATTCAATTAAAATATATTATTTTAATTAAATGAATCATATTAATCATCAAATTAAATGATTTTCATCTTATAGTTGAATTACCGGATGAAGTTACCTACCCGAGAATTCATCAATATTCATACATCATAGCACTTTATACTCGAGTATACTCGATTACAACGTCAGCGAAGGCATCCATACTTAATAGTACACGGCGGTTGGATTTCGTGAGAATCCAGTGATGAAACGGACTGACGTGGAAACATTACAGACCACGCGCCATCATGCGCGTGCTCACTGTAATAGGAAAATCAGCAGACAAAGAGCGAAGAGAATGACACTGAGCTAGTGTTACTAACCTCACCAGCAACTGCAGCGACGTGGTGGCCCTCAAAAACGACGCCGTCGGGTCTTCTCGTCTCTATTCTGATTCTCTTCTTTCTACTCTGCAACCCTTAATCGCGCAAAATCATCTTCCATTTTTCGCCATGAAGGAACTGCCTCCTCAACCATCCTCATACGGCGCCGTTTACATTCCGACGCACCACCGCCTAACCTCCTCCGAGCAAGTTCCTAATTCGCGCCTTGTTTCTGCTTCTGACGATGGGTTTTCCGACAAGGGTTGCGTTCGTAAATTTGAGGCTTCGTCACAACCGGTGAGATTACTTGCAATGCTTGTTTATATTTGGTTTAATTAATGTGTAGGTCCTAAATTTTTTGAGAATTTTTAAATAGGTCTCAAACTCTAAATGTTTATAATTGGATTCGCGAACTTTTAAAATGTTTGTAATTGAATCATACCAGGTTTCTTAAGTTTTGCTTAGGGTCACTCGTGCATTTGTGGTTATGAACTTTATGAAAGAATCAAATATGTCCTTATATTTTTTCTTTTAAAAAAATTCAAATAGGTCTCTATATTTTTTGGTACCCTAAAGGAGATTTAAGGACCCTATGAGGACTCAATTACAATTTTTTTTAAAGTTTAAGGACTTAATTACAAACTTTTAAAGTTGAGAGACCTATTTGAAAATTCTTAAATAGTTAACGAATATACTAATTAATTACACCTTTATAGTTCTGCATTTTTCTTTTGTTTTTTCAGTTAAATGTTTGTTTCTTTTTGGTTCATTTTATAATTTGGTTGTTAATGATGGTTTGGCTTCATATTCCTGTTTATATGGTTGGATTGTTTTTTTTTATTTTTTTATTTTTATGTTTTTGAATATTGTATATAGTGCCTATTCCCTCTAATTCAATTGGCGCCACCCCAATTTTCCATTTTGTTTTTTAATTCTCTTTAAAACATTTATCTGCATCGTGCTTGTGAACTGTGATATAGTTTTTTCAGCATGCTTTTTGTTTTTCTTTCATTTCTTTAAAATTTATTTTGTAAGTTTCCTTTGTGCTGAGTAATTTGAATTTTGAAGTAACCTTTCATTTAGTCGGATCAGCTTGAGAGATAGAGGATTATGCTTTACCAGTAGCTTGTCTGTCTTTGCTTATAAGGTGCCATCAATGTGCTTTGTGTTGATGTGTAGGATTTCTTGTTATTGAAAGTTTAGATTTTTGTAAAGTAGTATTTGAGTTTCATGCATATTTTCTTAATTCATGTTGAAGATGGTTTTTTTGTTGCTTCAAAATTTGGTTATCAGAGTGCATCCCCCAATGATAACACTGCTGAGTGGAAGCAGAAATTAACCATGCTTTTAAATGACAAGAGTAAGCAAGAGCTGATCTCAAGGGAGAAAAAGGATAGGCGTAATTTTGAGCAATTAGCAGCTTTGGCAAGCAGAATGGGTTTGTATAGGTACCTTTTCTTTTCTCATGGTCTGACTATTATCAATGCGTGAACCAGTGTTGCTCTTTATTGTGGTGCGGCGGATCTTAATTACACTTATATATTGCAGCCATTTGTATGCAAAGGTTGTTGTCTTCAGCAAGGCCCCACTTCCAAACTACAGATATGATTTGGATGATCGACGCCCGCTGAAGGAGGTATATTTACCATGTTCCATGATATGCTCTTTGCTTTCCTCAATCAAATTAACCATGTTACCCGAAGTGTTCTTCCTTTCTTCCTTCTATTATCTCCACCACAATCTTAATTCGTAAAAGAATTTAAATCAATTTTCTAAACTCTAATTTTATTTTGTTGGAAAAGTTATTTCTCTCATTGAGAGACACTTAAGTAAATCTTTCCGGAATTGACAGGTGAACCTGCCTATTACTACATTAAGGCGAGTTGATGCATATCTTGTAGAATACCAAACCCAAAAGTCCAGGATGAAGGAAAGCTTTTCTGATTTGTCCTTCGCAAGATTAAGCAGTAGCATTGATACAGATGAAGTGCTTTTGGAGCAGCATATGCCACTAGCATCAGGTAAGGCTGTTGTGGAGAAAATTCTGAGGCAGAGAAGCTTTCAAATGCGTGATCAGCAACAAGCCTGGCAGGTAATCTTCGCTGATAATAAAAAATGATAGCATATGTGTTCTCATTTTGTGATAGAGTTTGTGTGCATATTTTATTGTATTACTTTATATTTACTTCTTAATTCAGAGTTGAAGGCATTTTCTTTGGCAACTTCTTGTGTCTGTTTGTGTAAGATGGTGATACAAACCGTATTCCTAGTTACTAGCCTACATTCCTTGTAAGATGTTAAAGGTCTTGCATTATTTTACGGGGATAAATGAAAAAGAGAAGCTCTTGCCATGTATAATGTGTGGATTTCTTTATGCATCCAATTTTGAGGGGTTGAATATGAAAGGGTGGTATCGTAAATTAAAGTGCTGATCTATTATGATGTGATATGAAGAAGATAGTATGATCTAGGATGAGATGGAGGGTGTAAGTAGAGTTTTAAGATTGCTCGTGGGAGGTGAGATGAAAAATCGTAGGATATGATTAAAGACAGACAGTATGTGAGAATTGAAGTAGGTTTGGGACACGCTTGATAGTTATGATCTTGATCTTCAAGCTTCCAAGGGAACCTTTCTTTCCCTAAACCAAGAGCTGCTCTCTTTAGAATTGGGGAAAACTCAGAATGAGAGACTAATTACATTATTTGGGTCTAAAAATACAAGAAAAGGTATTCATTGTTGGAACCAAAGTGGTTATGGTCCAAGTTAGCCCTTAGTTTTGATGTTAACAAAGGACTAATTTAAGAAGAACAAAGATTTCTTATGGACTAACGTTTTATATTAAGTGTGCAGGATAAAACTTATTTGAGTCCGAAGACTATCTAAAATCCAAAGACTTTATCTCGTCCAACCTGGTTCAACGGTGATTTACGTCCTTCTTAGACGGAACGGTAATAAATAGAACCATGAGTCCAAAGACTCTTTTTTTGTTACCTTTGTAATAGCTAATCCAATAGTGCTTTTATATTTTAAGCGTGAATACCTTGTAAAAGTATTTGAACTTATTATTCCCTGTAAGGTTTATATCCTTGGGACAAACATTCTTTGTAATATTCGTTCAAATGTAAAAGCATAAGCCAGAATGTCTCTGACACATAAAGAAGTTGACAGTTCTTTTAGAAATACAAAAGGCAACTTTCGTTCTGCACAGAAGATATGTCAGCACCATTTTTAGCTATCCCTTGATAGTCTATCCTGCTGATCAGAAACTTCAGAAGCTATCAGACTCAACAGATCAAATGCATTCAATGCTCATCAGAACGGATCCTTTTCCATCCGTTGAAGATCAAAGTTGATCAAGGCTCCAAGCTGGATATGTATATATACCTCTCTTCTTGTAGACACAAGGTAGAGAAAAAAAACTTGCACAACAACAAGCGAAGCATACTCAGTGATTCAAAAATCTCTTAAGAGAAAAACAAACAAACAACTACTCAAGCTATCAAGAGAAAATCTCAAAGCCTGCAAAGCTACTCTGATCCTCATTTTCATATCACTCTCTGTGTAGAGTTTTTAATAGTCTTAGCTTTAGTTTCGAATTCTCATATTTAGTGAGTTAGTAGAACAAACTCTTTTCAAAACCTTAGTTGGTTGAGCCTGAAGAGGCTTGTCTGTAAAAGAATACTTAGAGAACCTGAAGAGGTTGAGAATACTGCCTGAAGAGGTGTTGAATACTTTGTAACAAAGGGTTTTTGTTATAGTGGATAAAGCTCTCAAGTAGAGAGGACTGGACGTAGCTCTTTGGTGAAGAGTGAACCAGGATAATATCACTGTGTTATTTTCTCTCTCTTATCCTTGCTTTAGTTTATTATCTAACTAACTAACTGGGATTGAATTGCTTTTTCCCTGCGCTTCGTTCTTATCTTAATCAAACTAAGTTAGCGTCCAACTTGGTGTTTGAAAGAGCTCTCTTTGCTTTTAATCCTTTTAGCGTCCAACCTTGCGAAAATTATTATCTACTTATGAAAAGTTTTTAAAATCTTAAGAAACACAATTCAACCCCCCTTCTTGTGTTTCAAATAGGTTCCTTCAATTGGTATCAGAGCTCAGCCTCTAGGTTGAGCATTTTGCCGTGTAGAGGAAAAGATCCTACTGCAGATATGTCTGGACCAGGTATGCCAAGCGGGAGTCAACCAGTTATAGAAGGTACTTCCATGACCAGACCGCCGTTCTTCAACGGTACTCACTACCTGTACTGGAAGGAGAGATTCAAAGGTTTCATCCTCAGTACAAACTCAGCTCTCTGGGACAGAATCACAAACGGTCCTAATGTTTGTCTCAACTCTGACAGGACATACAAAGCAGAGGACGCCTGGACTGATGCTGAACGGGCTAGAATGGAACAGAATCATAAAGCAAGATATGCTTTAATGTGTGCTCTCAGCCCTGACGAATTCTAGAAGATTCACGCATGTGAATCAGGCAAACAAATATGGGACACCTTGTCTAATCTCCATGAGGGGACAACCAAGGTGAAGGACTCTAAAATCATCATGCTGGTTGGCCAGTATGAACTATTCACCATGGCTGAAAGAGAGTCCATCCTAGACATGATAGGTTGCTTTCAGACGATCATCAACAATCTGAAGTCCCTTGGTAAGGTCTACACTACCAAGGAGAATATCACCAAGATTCTTAGGAGCTTGCCTAAGAAGTGGAGACCTCTTGTCACTACAATCACCCAGGCCAAAGATCTTTCTACTTTGACTCTGGATGATCTTGTTGGGACGCTTCAAGTTCATGAGCAGGAGCTTGATCTTGACAATCTTGGAAAGAAGAACAAAGGGATTGCCTTGAAAGCTCATAAGTCCAACAACTCAAAAGCTTTAAAAGTTGATGAGTCCAGTGATGAAGCTGATCAGTCTGATGATGATGTATCAGACGATGATGAGCTATCCTTTATCTCCAGAAAGATTCAGAATATGTGGAGAAAGAAAAATGGAATGAAAAGGAGGCAATTCCAAAAGAAAAGCTTCAAGGATCATGCTGAACCCAAGGATAAAAGTCAGCTGGTCTGTTTTGAATGCAACAAACCAGGACACTTCAAAGTCGATTGCCCTACGCTAAAGACAAGAGAAGTTCTTCAAAAAGAAGAAAATGAACTTCATGACGACCTGGGAGGACTTAAACTCTTCTTCTGAAGAAGAAGAAACAAATGAAGTGGCTAACTTATGCCTTTGGTCCAATGAACAAGATTAAGACTCTTCGGACGATGAACAACTTGTTGTTTCCGAAGAAAGAAGTCAGGAGTCTACCTCTGAAGGAGGATGGAATGTTCCACCCATCTTCAAGGGAACAGACTATCCTCATTGGAAATCAATTTTCCAAATATACGTCCAAGCTCAAACTATGAGTTGTGGAATGTCTTCACTAACGGAGATTATCGTCCAACGATTACCCTTGAGGACAGATCAACATCGTCCAAACATGAAGCAGACTGGACGAGTGAGGATATCAGACGGTGTTCTCAAAATGCTCATGCTAACTGGTGTCTTGTCAACGCCCTTGATCATCCAAGACTGGACATGGTCCCACGGTTCCAAATAGCTAAGGAGAAGCTGGACGCTTTGGAACATCGGTTCAGACCAAGGAGCCCGTCTATCTCAAATCCCTGTTTGATGGTCAAAAGCTCTTCGGACGCTGAATCAGAAGATGACGAGGTATCTGTTTCTGACTCTCTTCAAGAAGCATATGATGAACTGTTAAATGATTCTTTTCTATTGCATCATCAATACATCATGCTTAAAAGAAAAATGTCAAAAGTAAATAAAGATTTGGAAGAGTCCAACAAACTAAATGAGCAGCTTGTTGAAGAGAACAATAAGCTTGAAGCTGAGAATGTCAGTCTAACTGACAAACTCACCTCTGAGTCCAGTGAACCCCACGAGGTAACTAGACTGAAACAAGAGGTATCTGATCTCACCAAAAGCGTTCTAAGCTTGTTGGAGGATCAGAGAAGCTAGACCTGATATTGAGGTACTCTAGATCATCTCATGATAAGTCTGGCCTAGGCTATGACTCTGAGAAACAAAGTGCGTCTCAGAAAATATCAGGGTCCAACACACATCACAAGGCTTTTCATTCCTATGGAAAGCAAAAAGAAAATAAATTGCATGCATCCAGAACTTACTGTAAGATTTGTGGAAAGAGTGGTCACAACTCTTCAAAATGCATTTACAAGAAGAAAAACAAAATGCATGGACGAAGACCACCAACTAACCCAAAAGGACCCAAGTCTATCTGGGTACCTAAGAATATGATAATACCTGTTGCAGATCTGCTTAGCAATATTAAAAAGACCCCAGTCCTGGTACTTCGATAGTGGTTGCTCGCGTTACATGACGGGAGAAAAGGTGTATGTTCCAAGAAATCCGTGAGAAGACTGGTGGATGGGTCACCTTTGGAGGCAACCAGAAGGGAAAGATAGTTGGAATAGGTAAGAGTGGTAATCATCCTCTTCCCTCTATTGATAATGTGAAGGAACATGTTTGAAACACAAGAAGGGGGGTTGAATTGTTTTTCTTAAGATTTTAAAAACTTTTCGTAAGCAGATAATAATTTTCGTAAGGTTGGACGCTAAAAGGATTAAAAGCAAAGAGAGTTCTTTCAAACACCAAGTTGGACGCTAACTTAGTTTGATTAAGATAAGAGCGAAGCGCAGGGAAAAAGCAATTCCATCCCAGTTAGTTAGTTAGATAATAAACTAAAGCAAGGATAAGAGAGAGAAAAGAACACAGTGATATTATCCTGGTTCACTCTTCACCAAAGAGCTACGTCCAGTCCTCTCTACTTGAGAGCTTTATCCACTATAACAAAAACCCTTTGTTATAAAGTATTCAACACCTCTTCAGGCAGTATTCTCAACCTCTTCAGGTTCTCTAAGTATTCTTTTACAGACAAGTCTCTTCAGGCTCAACCAACTAAGGTTTTGAAAAGAGTTTGTTCTACTAACTCACTAAATGTGAGAATTCGAAACTAAAGCTAAGACTCTTAAAAACTCTACACATAGAGTGATATGAAAATGAGGATCAGAGTAGCTTTTTCCAAGCTTTGAGATTTTCTTTTGATAGCTTGAGTAGTTGTTTGCTTGTTTTCTCTTGAGAGATTTTTGAATCACTGAGTATGCTTCACTTGTTGTGGTGCAAGTTTTTTCTCTACGTTGTGTCTTCAAGAAGAGATGTATATATACATATGCAACTTTGAGCCTTGATCAACTTTGATCTTCAACGGATGGAAAAGGATCCGTTCTGATGAGCATTGAATGCATTTGATCTATTGAGTCTGATAGCTTCTGAGGTTTCTGATCAGCAGGATAGACTATCAAGGGATAACTAAAAATGGTGCTGACATATCTTCTGTGTAGAACGGAAGTTGCCTTTTATCTTTATAAAAGAAGAAGGTCAACTTCTTTATGTGTCAGAGACATCCTGACTTATGCTTTTACGTTTGAACTAATATTACAAAGAATGTTTGTCCCAAGGATATAAATCTTTTATAGGGAATAATAAGTTCAAATACTTTTACAAGGTATTCGCGCTTAAAATATAAAAGCACTATCGGACTAGCTATTATAAAGGTAACAAAAAAAGGGTCTTTGGACTCATGGTTCTATTTATTACCGTTCAGTCTAAGAAGGACGTAAATCACCGTTGAACCAGGTTGGACGAGATAAAGTCTTTGGACTTTAGATAGTCTTCGGACTCAAATAAGTTTTATCGTGCACACTTAATATAAAACGTTAGTCCATAAGAAATTTTTGTTCTTCTTAAATTAGTCCTTTGTTAACATCAAAACTAAGGGATTACTTGGACCATAACCACTTTGGTTCCAACAATCTCCCCCTTTTTGATGATGACAAAACATACTAATTTGATTGAACAAAGAGTCCTAGAGAGCTGAAAAGCTCTCCCTAAGACAAACATTCTAAACATTTAAAGCATATAAGACAGATTTAAGCATGGAAAGTCAAACATGTTATAACACGCAATCAAGATATAATCAGTCAACCCATTTTCTCCCCCTTTTTGTCATCAGACAAAAGAGTGAGAACCACATCATAGTCAGTATTTTTGAAAACAATAAATATAAAACAATTTTAAAGAGGAGGAGGAGGAGGAGGTTTGGGCAGGTAATCTTTAAACATAGCCGCAATTTGCTAAAGAAGCATCGCATTGTTGGCTTCTATGGACCGTTGGACGAACTCTTGAAACTCAGGAGGAATAACAGAGGCGTAGCTCTCAGCTGTGGCCCTGGTTGTGTCCATATCTCTTTGATCAGGATCTACACTGAGAGCCTGAGAAGGAGATGGATCAACAGGATGGACCACTGAGAGTGGGATAGGTTGAGACTTAGACGGGGCTGAGTATGCAACTTGTTCCACTTCCTCAGCATGTGTTTCAGAAGTAGGGTCCTCATAAATGATTTCGGTGTCCCCAGTTTCTTCAGGAATAACCGGCTTAGGAGGGGCAGGAGGAGGGGCAGGAGAAGGCAACACATCTCTAGGATAAAGAGTTATCCCAAAGATATCATCTATGATCATGAAGTCAGCCTCATAGATTCGATCCTGTCTTGGGTAGACACGAATCGTTTCTTTTTCCTCAATAGTCAGGCCAGACGATGATGCTTTTTAAGAGCATCTCCAAACATGATTTTCCCAGTAGACCTTAGCATTTGGGTCATATCTGAATCTGGGGTCGTTTTTCCAAATGCTTGCTAGAGCCACAGAGTCATCTCGAGGTTTCTTCCAAAACAAGGGATCAAAGAAATTTCTGAGGCAGCGTTCACGTCTCAAGCTTTTTGCGAAGGTCCTTATTCTTGTTGGGATCCAGAATAGGAATCCTTGGACAAGCTCGAGGAGGAACAACTCCTACTCTTGTGCCGGAAGTCCTTGACGAAGGTTGTGATGAATCTTAGCTTCCCGAGACATGTTACACTCCTTGCGCACAGCATAATAAGGAAGAAAGTCACGAACATCAGAGTACTCCTTCCATGCTTTTGGATAGCTTGGAATAAACATCAGATCAGGATCAAGGATATAGTTGGTTAGACCAAGCATCCTTGCTCTCCTTTCGTACTCAGTTTTGCAGCCTTTCTTGTCTTCGTTACGAAGGGTTACGTGCCTTTTTACATTGTAGTGGCACCATTGGAATGCCTTATCCTTGATGAGGTTGGGATAGACTTTCCTTGGAGGAAACGTCTTCTTCTCAAGGCAGACAACCAAGGGTCCAAGAGCTGTGTACATTTCAGTGGGCAGACGCTCAGTGGAAGTGTGAGGGATGGGGTAGTATCCATGTTCTGGGGGTGGTCCAGAGGTAGGTGGAATGGAAGGTTGTTCATATTCGTATTCAGGTGGTGGTGAAAGACTTTTGGGGTGAGGTGATGTAGAGGTGGGTGTGTGTTTGAGAAATAGGACAGGGAATCTACGTTGGACGTCCGCCCAATTTGAACTTTCATTTTGGAAGGTTTTTCTTGGAATGCGTCTATATTTTCTTTTGCGAAAAATTTTTCTGGGGTAGGGAGCACCATAAGGTTGGAAGGGGTGATCTCCCCATGGTGTGAACCAGTCTTGGGGTTCATTTGGTGAGGTAAGGGTTTGTATTTGTGGTAGGGCAGTGGGTGAGGGTGGTAAGGAAGGTTCAATGGTTAAGTCCTCAATCTCAGAAGATTGGTCAACAATGGAAGTAATAACAGAACTAGAGATGAGTTCAGTATTACCTTTTGCCTTTGCTCGAGCAGTCCTTGCCCTTGTTGAGATAGGTTTAGTCAGGGGTGCAACAGACGAGGTCTCCAATCTTTGACCTTTGACTACCCTGGAGATGGGCAAATCGTCCTCTTCGTCCTCATCATTGGGAGCTAGAATCAGCTTCCTTTTTCTAGATGGTTGGACGGTGAGCTTTGGACGAGAAAGAGGAGTCCTAGCTGTTGGACAAGCTAGCTCAGTTGAGCGTCCAGCAGTGACTCGTTGTTCAGACGCTTCTTCTGAGCCTTGCGTCTGAGCTCCTTTTTGTTTCCCTTCAGGTTTGGACTTTTTGAGGCAGTCCAACTGCATCATCACCAGGCTTTGCCTGCTAAACTCAGGCTGATGCGATCGTTCAATACCATGAATACCATAGTATTTGACTTTTCTCTTTGGAGCCAAGTTCTTGAGGTCATCGTAGACCATATGCTTCTCGAAGATTTTTGAGAGAAGGGCAGCATAGATGATCGAAGTATTCTTCCAAGAGCCTTCAATGGCATACTTGAAGAAAGAAAAGAGAAGGTGGGGAAGATTTATCTGCCTCTCCAGTATCAAATGAGCCAGGCAGAATTGATGAGCCTTTGATACATTATCCTTCGACCCAGCTTTGTGAAGGATTGACTTGTTCAGTATTTGGTGAAGAACCCTAGCCTTGTCAGTCATCTTTGAGGCTATGAGTTTGTCATCCGAGTTCTTCAAATGGCAGTCTCTGATGGTTGTAGCATCACCAATTTCTTCCTCCCATTTATCCTCAACAGTTATTCCAGATTGAGCGCACCCAATCGCATTTGAAATGGTTGCTTCAGATACTATCACTTTAGTATCAAGCACTATGTTGTGAATCTCCCTTGCGAAGATAGTAGGGTTTGTCCAGAACTCCCTAACTAGCGTAGGATAGATTACTGGAGAACCTTCGAAGAAGGTTGACCATCCAGCAGTATGGATGTTTGAGAAAATATCAATCCCATTATCAGCCAAGAATTGCAGATTAAATTTGAACTCGACCAAGACATCAGCAGTTTGAGCAATAAAGGTTTTTCCTTTACTCTTAGAAGCAGCAGCAGAAGAGGTTGCCATAGTTTTAGAGAAGAGGTCTTTGAGAATAAGGGTTTTTCAGAAAGAGTTTTCCTTTTTGAAGATGAAAGAAGAAAGATGAAAGTTTTTGTAAAGGTTTGATTTTTAACAAGACTTAGGTTTTAAAGAAAAGAGAAGAGAGAACGAAAACCTTTCGTATTTTCAAAGAGAGAGAGAGAACGAAACGACGTGCATTAAATGCCTGACACGCGTTCAGACTTTGAAACCGTAAAAAGCAATTTTGGCAAACAATGAAAACAAAAACTGACTCAATTAAGGGAATGAGAGATAATAGATCATTCGACAAAGATTGAGTTCCATTAATGCATTAGACGAGCAAGCAGAGTGTAGAATGGACGAGCATATGTTGGACGTAATGCAAATATTGGTCGCATGCATTGGACTCTTAGTCAATCAATAAAATGCATGTTCAGATATTTTCTTATGAATGTGAACCAATCTTCAACTAATGGTTTGGTGAAGATATCTGTTCATTGATGGTCAGTATCAACAAATTGAATATCTATTGTCCCTTTTTGCACATAGTCTCTAATAAAATGATGCTTTATTTCTATATGCTTTGCTCTAAAATGCAGTATGGGGTTCTTTGACAAGTTAATTGCAACAGTGTTATCACACATGATAGGGATGTTACTTACAAACACGTTGTAGTCTTCCAATTGATGTTTGATCCAAAGCCGTTGCGAACAGCAACTGGCAGCAGCAATTTACTCAGCTTCAGCAGTTGATAGAGCAATTGTGCTTTGCCTTTTGCTTGACCATGAGACAAGATTAGCACCAATGAAGTGACACCCTCCACTTGTGCTTTTTCTTTCTATTCTGTCTCCAGCATAGTCAGCATCACAGAATCCAACTAATTTGTATTCATCAAATTTCTTATACAAAAGACCCAGATTAGTAGAATCTTTTAGATATCTAAAGATTCTTTTTACTGCTAAGAGATGAAACTCTCTTGGATCGGATTGAAAACGAGAACATAAGCAAACACTAAACATGATATCAGGTCTGGATGCAGTTAGATATAAGAGGGAACCAATAATACCTCTATATACCTTTTGGTTTACCTTTTTATCTTTATCATCTTTGTTTAGCACGGACGCTGGATACATTGGTGTATTCATAGGTTTACAATCGTCCAACTTGAAGCGTTTCAGAAGCTCCTTTGTGTACTTCGTCTGATGAATGTACACACCGTCTAAAGTTTGCTTTACTTGAAGTCCAAGGAAGAATTTAGTTCTCCCATCATGCTCATTTCAAATTCCCTTTGCATTAAGTCAGAAAACTCTTGGCAAAGAGATTCATCAGTTGCACCAAATATAATATCATCAACGTAAATTTGAGCAACAATAAGTTCCTTTTTAATTATTTTTCTAAACAGAGTTGTGTCCACTTTTCCTCTTGAGAAACCATTCTCCATTAAGTGCTGAGTCTCTCATACCAAGCTCTAGGAGCTTGTTTGAGTCCATATAAAGCTTTCTTCAGCTTATATACATGTTCAGGACGGTTTTGATCTTCAAAACCAGTTGGTTGAATAACATATACTTCTTCATTAATTACACCATTTAAGAATTCACTTTTTACATCCATTTGATAAAGCGTGATGTTATGATGTGCAGCATATGAGAGTAAGATGCGTATAGCTTCTAATCTAGCTACTGGAGCAAAGGTTTCAGTATAGATTATACCTTCCTCTTGTGAGTAGCCTTGAGCAACTAACCTTGCTTTATTCCTTACAACTTTGCCATCTTCGTCCAACTTGTTGCGATAGACCCACTTGGTTCCAATGGCAGACTTATCCTTAGGCAAGGAGACCAGCGTCCAAACGTCACTACGTTGAAACTGGTTGAGCTCCTCTTGCATAGTGAGGATCCAGCACTCGTCCAGTAAGGCTTCGTCCGCAGACTTTGGTTCCATCTCAGAGATGAAAGCTGAGTCAGCTTGCTCTTTGAAGGTTGACCTTGTCCGGACGCTATCATTAGGTTTGCCAATGATTTGATCCTCAGGATGATAAGTTCTGAATTGCCACGAACAAGGAGTGTTTGCAGCTTGCTGAGACGATGATGCGTCCTGCGTTGCGTCTGATGCCTTGTCTTTGTTGGTCATTGGACGAGCATCTGAATCATTCAGATTCATATCTGCAAAAGAATCATCTAACTCTGATAATCTCTTATCAAGCTGTTTGTCATCAAACTTAACATGGATGGATTCTTCAACAATCAAAGTACTAGAGTTATAGACTTTAAAAGCTTTTGACGTTTCAGAGTATCCTAACAATATTCCATTATTTACTTTGGCATCAAACTTTCCTAATTGATCCTTAGTATTTAAAATAAAGCATTGACATCCGAAAGGGTGGAAATAAGAAATGTTGGGTTTGCGTCATTTCCACAATTCATAAGGAGTCTTATTCAAGATTGGTCTTATGTTACATATTCTGTTTTGAATGTAGCAGACAGTATTTACAGCTTCAGCCTAGAAGTACTTAGGGACAGAATTATCACTGAGCATCGCCCTAGCCATCTCTTGAAGAGATCGGTTCTTCCTCTCAACAACACCATTCTGTTGTGGTGTTCTAGGGGCAGAGAAATTGTGATGAATACCACTTTCATCACAGAACCTTTGGAAAAACTCATTTTCAAATTCGCCTCCATGATCACTTCTGATCGAGCTGATGAATATGCCTTTTTCATTTTGGACTCGCTTACAGAATATAGAAAAGACCTTGATAGACTCATCCTTGTGAGCAAGGAACTTAACCCATGTCCATCTAGTATAGTCGTCTACTATGACAAGCCCATATTTCTTATCACCGACAGAAGCAGTCCTTGTTGGACCAAACAAATCAAGAAGCTACAATTCTAGTTGTCTAGAAGTACTACCAATGTTTTTGGACTCAAAAGAGTTCTTAACTTGTTTTCCTTTTTGACATGCATCACAGAGAGCGTCTGATCTCAACACAATCTTTGGTAAACCTCTTACGAGGTTATGCTTGTTTAGTCTAGAGATTAATCTCAGACTTGCATGACCAAGTCTTTTGTGCCAGATCCATCGCTCATCTTCAACAGACATTAGACATGATACACTTTAAGTTGAGAGTTCCCCCAAGTTAATCTTATACAGATTATTTTGCTTTTTGGCAGTGAATAAGATGGACCCATCAGGGTTCTTGACCATACATTCACCTTTATTGAAGGAAACATCAAACCCACTGTCACATAATTGACTAATGCTAAGCAAGTTGTGTTTTAACCCTTCAACTAGAAGAACATTATCAATAGAGGAAAGATGATGCTTACCAATCTTACCAATTGAAGGAACCTGTTTGAAACACAAGAAAGGGGGTTGAATTGTGTTTCTTAAGATTTTAAAAACTTTTCGTAAACAGATAATAATTTTCGCAAGTTTGGACGCTAAAAGGATTAAAAGCAAAGAGAGCTCTTCCAAACACCAAGTTGGACGCTAACTTGTCAAAGAACCCCATACTGCATTCTAGAGCAAAGCATATAGAAATAAAGCATCATTTTATTAGAGACTGTGCAAAAAGGGACAATAGATATTCAATTTGTTGATACTGACCATCATTGGGCAGATATCGTCATCAAACCATTAGTTGAAGATAGGTTCACATTCATAAGAAAATATTTGAACATGCATTTTATTGATTGACTAAAAGTCCAATGCATGCGTCCAATATTTGCATTACGTCCAATATATGCTCGTCCATTATACACTCTGCTTGCTCGTCTAATGCATTAATGGAACTCAATCTTTGTCGAATGATCTATTATCTCTCATTCCCTTAGCTGAGTCAGTTTTTGATTTCATTGTTTGCCAAAAATGCTTTTTACGGTTTCAAAGTCTGAACGTGTGTCAAGCATTTAATGCACGTCGTTTCGTTCTCTCTCTCTCTCTCTTTGAAAATACAAAAGGTTTTCGTTCTCTCTTCTCTTCTCTTTAAAACCTACGTCTTGTTAAAAATCAAACCTTTACAAAAACTTTCATCTTTCTTCTTTCATCTTCAAAAAGGAAAACTCTTTCTGAAAAACCCTTCTTCTTAAGATCTCTTCTCTGAAACTATGGCAATCTCTTCTGCTGCTACTTCTAAGAGTAAAGGAAAAACCATTAATGCTCAGACTGCTGATGTCTTGGTCGAGTTCAAATTTAATCTGCAATTCCTGGCTGATAATGGGATTGATATTTTCTCAAACATCCATGCTGCTGGATGGTCAAGCTTCTTCGAAGATTCTCTAGTAATGTACCCTGTGCTAGTTAGGGAGTTCTAGACAAACCCTACTATATCTGCAAGGGAGATTCGCAACATAGTGCTTGATACTGAAGTGATAGTATCTGAAGCAACCATTTCAAATGCGATTGAGTGCGCTCAATTTGGAGTAACTGTTGAGGATAAATGGGAGGAAGAAATTGGGAGGAAGAAATTGGTGATGCTACAACCATCAGAGACTGCCTTTTGAAGAACTAGGATGACAAACTCATAGCCTCAAAGATGACTGACAAGGCTAGAGTTCTTCACCAAATACTGAACAAGTCAATCCTTCACAAGGCTGGGTCGAAGGATAATGTGTCAAAGGCTCACCAATTCTGCCTGGTTCATTTGATACTGGAGAGGCAGATAAACCTTCCCCACCTTCTCTTTTCTTTCTTCAAGTATGCCAGTGAAGGCTCTGGGAAGAATACTTCGATCATCTATGCTGCCCTTCTCTCAAAAATCTTCGAGAAGCATGTGGTCTACGATGACCTCAATAACTTGGCTCCAGAGAGAAAAGTCAAAGTGTTCATGGTATTGAACGATAGCATCAACCCGAGTTTAGCAGGCAAAGCTTGGTGATGATTCAGTTGGACTGCCTCAAAAAGTCCAAACCTGAAGGGAAACAAAAAGGAGCTCAGACCAAGGCTTAGAAGAAGAGTCTGAACAACGAGTCACTGCTGGACGCTCAGCTGAGCTAGCTCGTCCAACAGCTAGGACTCCTCTTTCTCGTCCAAAGCTCACCGTCCAACCATCCAGAAAAAGGAAGCTGATTCTAGCTCCCATTGATGAAGACGAAGAGGATGATTTGCCCATCTCCAGGGCAGTCAAAGGTCAAAGATTGGAGACCTCGTCTGTTGCACCCCTGACTAAACCTATCTCAACAAGGGCAAGGACTGCTCGAGCAAAGGCAAAAGGTAATACTGAACCCATCTCTAGTTCAGTTATTACTTCCACTGTTGACCAATCTTCTGAGATTGAGGACTTGACCATTGAACCTTTTCTACCACCCTCACCCACTGCCCTACCACAAATACAAACCCTTACCTCACCAAATTGTTATGCGGAAACAGGACAAGAAACTGAGTAAGACCACCACTGCAAGAGCAGTGATGTGATGCAGAAGAACACCAGTTGCAGAAAGCTGGTTGTAGCAGAAAAATTAGAACACAAGAATTATCGAGGTTCGGAGCAATTGATCTCCTACGTCCTCACTGAGATAGCCGTTCTTATTGATCACACACGAAACACACAGAGATACAAGAATTTGGTTGAGTAATGGCTCAACCGAATCACACACCTCACAATGTTTATCACTCAACAAGAATCTCTCTGAAAAAGCCCAGCTACAAGTAATTATTTCATGTGCCTACAAAAGCACCTAGCCAAGACTTATATAGCCTATGCTACCCCTATACAAGTTAGTTCCCAAACGGTTACAAGCTATACCCGAATAACAAACTAACATGATGGATAAAACAATAACTAACAATCGGCTAACAAACATAACTAACTAACTACCAATCATTGAATATCCACTAGATACAACAATCTCCACCTTGGATCTTCAATCTTCAGGCCATAGTTAGAAATGCTTCAAAGTCTATGAGACTTTAGTTGTCACAAGTTCCTACATTCACCAAACTTAAGCAATGATTAAATTTGGTGCAAGGAACCGGTTTTGTTAACATGTCAGCAGGATTATTCTCTGTTGGAACCTTCTTTACATCCACTATCCCTTCTGCAATTATATCTCGAATGTAGTGAAGTCTAGTATCAATGTGCTTTGTCCTTTCATGGAACACTTGGTTCTTTGAGAGGCATATGGCACTTTGACTATCACACCAAACAATCACTGATTCAGATTTGCCTTCCAGCTCATTAACTAAACCTTTAAGCCAAATTGCTTCCTTAATTGCTTCTGTCAAAGCAATGTATTCAGATTCAGTTGTGGATAGAGCAACAATAGCTTGAAGGTTTGCCTTCCAACTTACAACACTTCCATGTAAAGTGAATAAGTAACCAGATATAGATCTTCTTTTATCTAAATCACCTGCAAAATCAGCATCAACGTAACCAATCAGCCCACCTTTTTCAGGTTTAGACTTACCATAAGTAATACCAATTGATTTGGTTCCCTTAAGGTATCAAAATAGCCACTTCACAGCAACCCAATGTTCCTTCCCAGGGTTGCTCATGAACCTGCTAACAATGCTGGCAGCATATGCTATATCTGGCCTGGAGCAGATCATAGCATACATGACACTACCCGTGGCATTGGAGTAGGGTATGTCCTTCATGTGCAGTCTTTCTTCATCAGTTTTAGGACATTGTGCTGATGACAACTTGAAATGTGCTGCTATGGGAGTAGACACAGCTTTTGATTCCTGCATATTAAACTTTTTCAACACTTTATCAACATATTTGGACTGACTCACATACAAGAGTCCTTGAGACCCGTTTCTGATGATATCCATGCCTAAGATTCTTTTAGCAGGGCCAAGATTCTTCATATCAAATTCTGAATTCAGCAAGTTCTTCAGATTGTTGATGGCATTGATGTCTTCACTAGCTATGAGCATGTCATCTACATAAAGGAGGAGGTAGATGACACTAGCAGGTCCCTCTCTGTTGAAGTATACACAGCTATCAAAGAGGCTTCTCTTGAATCCTTTAGAAATTACAAAGGAATCAAATCGTTTATACCATTGTCTAGGTGATTGCTTAAGTCCATAGAGTGACTTTCTAAGCAAACAAACCATGTTCTCCTTTCCAGCAACCTCATGACCCTCTGGTTGTTTCATGAAAATTTTTTCATCTAAATTTCCATGCAAGAATGCTGTCTTCACATCTAATTGCTCCAATTCTAGATTATTTTCAGCCACAAGAGCAAGAATTACTCTTATGCTAGTGTGTTTCACAACAGGTGAAAAAATTTCCTTGAAATCGATTCCTTCCCTTTGTGAATACCCCTTGGCCACTAGCCTGGCCTTGAATCTGCCCTTCTCAACTCCAGGGATCTCAGGTTTCCTTTTAAAAATCCACTTGCAGCCTATGACCCTTTGTTCATCAGGTTTTTCAACAAGTTCCCAGGTTTGATTTTTCATGAGTGAATTGTACTCATCTTCCATGGCAGCCTTCCATTCTTCACTTTCTTTGCATGTGATAGCATCCTTATAACTGATAGGATCTGACCAATGATCATCCATCTCAACATTTAAGGCATATGCAATGAAATCTGCATAGCCATATCTGTCAGGTGGCCTGATCTCTCTCCTTTCTCTGTCTCGGGCAAGGCAGTAGGGATTTTCACTTGCATCTGCTTGAATTTCTGGTTCTGACTGAGTTTGATTAACCTTCGTAGGTGTACTTCTAATAGGTGATTGCTCCACCTCCACATGAGCTCCCTTGTCCTGTTGCTCTACAGAATGTACCTTAGTTGATCCCCTCACTTGACCTTCAAGCAAATCATCTTCTTTAAAAATAACATCCCTGCTTGTCACTGCCCTTCCACCAGAATCTTCTTTAATCCACACTCTATAGCCTTTGACACCTTCAGGATAGCCTAGGAATACTCCTTTCTTTGACCTTGGTTCTAACTTCCCTTCATTAACATGAACAAACGCATGACAGCCAAATATTCTTAAATGATTAAGGTTAGGAGGCTTGCCTGTCCACATTTCTTCAGGAGTTTTAAATTGGATTGCTGCAGAAGGTGACCTATTTATTAGATAGCAAGCAGTGGACACTGCCTCACCCCAAAACCCTTTGCTTAGTTGAGCATTTGACAGCATACATCTTACTCTTTCAAGGATGGTTCGGTTCATCCTCTCAGCTAACCCATTTTGTTGAGGTGTCAGCCTTACAGTCTTGTGTCTAGCTATGCCATTGTCCCTGCAAAACTCAGCAAACTCACCACTAAGATATTCAAGACCATTGTCAGTCCTTAATACCTTAATTTGCTTTCCAGTCTGATTCTCCACCAGTGTTTTCCATTGCTTGAAGCTCTTGAATGCCTGATTCTTGTGCTTCAACAAATACACCCATACCTTTCTAGACCAATCATCAATAAAGGTAATAAAGAATCGAGCTCCACCTAGAGAATTAACCCTTGCTGGCCCCCAAATGTCAGAGTGAATATATTCTAGTATTCCTTTAATAGTGTGTGTAGCAGATTGAAATTTTACCCTCTTTTGTTTACCATATAAGCAATGTTCACAGAATTCCAATTTATTTAAGACTCCATTACCAATTAGCCCTTGCTTATGCAATTCCTCTAACCCCCTTTCACTAACATGTGCAAGTCTATAATGCCATAGTTTTGTAGACATGCAATTAGCATCAGAAATTAGATTTGCAGAATTGATAATAGTCATACCTTGTAATCTGTATAAGCCTCCTATTCGGATACCTTTTATGAATTGCTTTGAATCTTTGAAAACTTTGAGAGCACCACCTTCTGCCTTGATTATGCAGCCTGCTTGGTCAAGCATTCCAAGGGATATTAAATTCCTCTTAAGTTCAGGAACATGCCTGACTTCAGAGAAGATTCTAATGGATCCATCCTCCATTTTAATCTTTACAGTGCCTATCCCCTTAACTTTGCAGGCTATATTGTTACCCATCAAAACTCTACCAGCATCAGTTTTGACATAGGTATCAAACCATTCTTGATTCGGGGTCATATGGAAAGTGCAACCCGAGTCAAGAATCCATTCCTCACAGCAAGCATCATTAGTAACTGAAAGAACATCACTGTCTTCATATCCATCAGCCACTATAGCATCACTGTCTTCTTTACTTTTACCTTGGTTCTTTTTCTTCCTCTCTGGACAATCTTTTCTGAAGTGTCCCTCCTTATGGCAATGAAAACAAGACTTCTTGGTTTTTGGTTTTGACTTGTTGTCCTGCTTGTTCTTGCCATTCTTCTTTTCAGCTTTCCCTCGAGCAAATAACCCCTCAGCATCAGGACTTTCTTCCTTGATATCATTGATTTTCTTCTTCATTTCTCTGGCATTCAGAGTCACCTTCACATCTTCTAATGTAAGAGTCTCTCTACCAAACATCATTGTATCTACCAGGTTGTCAAAAGAAGATGGCAGTGAGCATAAGAGCATAATGGCTTGATCTTCTTCACTGATTAAGACATCCAGGCTCTTTAGATCAAGAACAGTCTTGGTAAACAAGGAAACATGATCTTTGATCGAAGTGCCTTCCTTCATTTTCAATTGGTGCAGTGCCTTCTTCAGATAGAGTTTATTTGTTAAAGACTTGGTCATATAGAGACTCTCAAGCTTTAACCACATTGCAGCTGCTGTGTCTTGGCCTGCCACTTCCCTCAAAATTTCATCACCTAATGAGAGAATAATCGTGCTATGTGCTTTGCTCAACATGCTCTTCTTCTCCTTATCAGATAAGGTAGCTTGCATTTTTGATTCTCCCAACAATGCCTCTTCAAGCCCTTGATGAACCAACAGTGCTTTCATTTTGATCCTCCAAAGCCCAAAGTCATTGTCTCCGGTGAACTTCTCAACATCAAACTTTGCTCCTCCCATCGAGAATCAAGATTCCCTTTCTTGGACCTAGCTCTTGATACCACTTGTTATGCGGAAACAGGACAAGAAACTGAGTAAGACCACCACTGCAAGAGCAGTGATGTGATGCAGAAGAACACCAGTTGCAGAAAGCTTGTTGTAGCAGAAAAATTAGAACACAAGAATTATCGAGGTTCGGAGCAATTGATCTCCTACGTCCTCACTGAGATAGCCGTTCTTATTGATCACACACGAAACACACAGAGATACAAGAATTTGGTTGAGTAATGGCTCAACCGAATCACACACCTCACAATGTTTATCACTCAACAAGAATCTCTCTGAAAAAGCCCAGCTACAAGTAATTATTTCATGTGCCTACAAAAGCACCTAGCCAAGACTTATATAGCCTATGCTACCCCTATACAAGTTAGTTCCCAAACGGTTACAAGCTATACCCGAATAACAAACTAACATGATGGATAAAACAATAACTAACACTCGGCTAACAAACATAACTAACTAACTACCAATCATTGAATATCCACTAGATACAACACAAATGAACCCCAAGACTGGTTCACACCATGGGGAGATCACCCCTTCCAACCTTATGGTGCTCCCTACCCCAGAAGGATTTTTCGCAAAAGAAAATATAGACGCATTCCAAGAAAAACCTTCCAAAATGAAAGTTCAAATTGGGCTGACGTCCAACGTAGATTCCCTGTCCTATTTCTCAAACGCGCGCCCTCTTCTACATCACCTCACCCCAAAAGTCCTTTACCACCACCTGAATACGAATATGAACAACCTTCCACTCCACCTACCTCTGGACCACCCCCAGAACATGGATACTACCCCATCTCTCACACTTCCACTGAGCGTCTGCCCACTAAAATGTACACAGCTCTTGGACCCTTGGTTGTCTGCCTTGAGAAGAAGACGTTTCCTCCAAGGAAAGTCTATCCCAACCTCATCAAGGATAAGGCATTCCAATGGTGCCACTACAATGTAAAATGGCACGTAACCCTTCGTAATGAAGACAAGAAAGGCTGCAAAACTGAGTACGAAAGGAGAGCAAGGGCGTTTGGTCTAACCAACTACATCCTTGATCCTGATCTGACGTTTATTCCAAGCTATCCAAAAGCATGGAAGGAGTACTCTGATGTTCGTGACTTTCTTCCTTATTATGCTGTACGCAAGGAGTGTGACATGTCTCGGGAAGCTAAGATTCATCAGAACCTTCCCATGAAGTTTTGGTCAAGGACTTCCGGCACAAGAGTAGGAGTTGTGCCTCCTCGAGCTTGTCCAAGGATTCCTATTCTGGATCCCAACAAGAATAAGGACATTCGCAAAAAGCTTGAGACGTGGACGCTGCCTTACAGAAATTTCTTTGATCCCTTGTTTTGTAAGAAACCTCGAGATGACTCTGTGGCTCTAGCAAGCATTTGGAAAAAGGACCCCAGATTCAGATATGACCCAGATGCTAAGGTCTACTGGGAAAATTATGTCTGGAGATGCTCTCAAGAAGCATCATCGTCTGGCCTGACTATTGAGGAAAAAGAAACAATTCGTGTCTACCCAAGATAGTATCGAATCTATGAGGCTGACTTCATGATCATAGACGATATCTTTTGGATACCTCTTTATTCTAGAGATGTGTTGCCTTCCCCTGCCAAATGGAGAGAAAACAAGTATGATGATACCGAGATCATACTTGAAGTGCTGCCACCTCCACTCAAACCTGTCATTGATCCCGATGCTCTTCCTCCTGCCCCTCCTAAGCCGGTTATTCCTGAAGAAACTGGGGACACCGAAATCATTTATGAGGACCCTACTTCTGAAACACATGCTGAGGAAGTGGAACAAGTTGCAGACTCAGCCCCGTCTAAGTCTCAACCTATCCCTCTCTCAGTGGTCCATCCTGTTGATCCGTCTCCTTCTCAGGCTCTCAGTGTAGTTCCTGATCAAAGAGATATGGACGCAACCAGGGCCACAGCTGAGAGCTCCGCCTCTTTTATTCCTCCTGAGTTTCAAGAGTTTGTCCAACGGCCCATAGAAGCCAACAATGCGATGCTTTTTCAGCAAATTGTGGCTATGTTTAAAGATTACCTTTCCAAACCTCCTCCTCCTCCTCCTTCTTAAAATTGTTTTATATTTATTGTTTTAAAAAATACGGACTATGATGTGGTTCTCACTCTTTTGTCTGATGACAAAAAGGGGGAGAAAATGGGTTGATTGAATATATCTTGATTGCGTGTTATAACATGTTTGACTTTCCATGCTTAAATGCTTATATCTGTCTTATATGCTTTAAATGTTTAGAATGTTTGTCTTAGGGGGAGTTTTTTAGCTCTGTAGGACTCTTTGTTCAATCAAATTAGTATGTTTTGTCATCATCAAAAAGGGGGAGATTGTTGGAACCAAATTGGTTATGGTCTAAGTAATCCTTTAGTTTTGATGTTAACAAAGGACTAATTTAAGAAGAACAAAGATTTCTTATGGACTAACGTTTTATATTAAGTGTGCAGGATAAAATTATTTGAGTCCGAAGACTATGTAAAGTCCAAAGACTTTATCTCGTCCAACTTGGTTCAACGGTGATTTACGTCCTTCTTAGACTGAACGGTAATAGATAGAACTGTTGGAAATAGTAGCATTTAAGGCTTAGATTCATGTATCTTTAGATTCATGAACACTAGTTTAATTCATTCATGTATTTAGGTTGTTTAGGGGGCTGCACTAGCATTTAATCCCCTTGTAATCATAACATGTAAATTGATTATGGAGTGTATATAAATACCAAGTATGCTGAGTGCTAATCACTCAAGCTATTCAGGAATACTTGTGTCTTTTATTATTTCACATGGTATCAGACCCCGATCTAGGGGGCTCTGCTTCCGCACTTGGTTGCCTTCATTGCAACCCTTCTTAGAACTCTGTTCTGGCACCTTCATTGTGCCATCAGAATACTGTTAACCGCCGCTGACCGCCGCTGACCACCGCTTTTCAGCCCGAAACTTCACTAGAAAGATCGCAGTTCATAGATCGGCCAAAACCTAGAAGGAAGTTGCCGGAAACTCCCTCACGCTCCCTCACGCGCCTCCTCAAGCGTACTGCATCTCCGGCGCGTGTTGACCACGCGCCACCTTCTGGAACTCCTTTTGCGACGCCACTTGCACAGAACAAATCGCCGGCGCCTCCTGGACCTGTTTTGGGGGTTCTTTTCTGGATTGGACTCCTCTTTTTTGGATCTCTATTTGGCTTGGTGTTTGTCCTTCTATTTGGTGTTTTTCGGTTCTGCCATGTCAAGCAGTGAAGGGATGGTAAACCTAGTCAACCAGAAGGAGATAGAAAGGATGAGGGCTTTACTCCGCTGTCTTGGGAAACCATCAGGTAATTGTTCCGTGGTGTATTCAGGTAAGCTTCCTTTTTCATTTGGATTTAATGCCTCAAAAACACCTTCTACTTCATTCTGGATATTAGACTCTGGAGCCACCGACCATATGACACCTTTTTCTACCCAATTCTCCACGTATTCACCCTGTCCCAGTAGTAAGAAAATTATCACTGCAGATGGTACCCTTGTGACTGTAGCCGGCCTAGGAAATATTCAACTAAATTTCTCCATAACCTTAAAAAATGTCCTCCACGTCCCAAAACTATCCACAAATCTTGTCTCTATACAAAAACTTACCAAAGATTTATCCTGTAATATGATTTTTCACAGCGATTGTTGTGTATTTCAAGACAAGGAGTCGGGGAGGACGATTGGACGTGCCAGAGAAGGGAATGGCCCTTACTATCTTGAAGAATCAGGTCTGTCGACAAAAAACCACTTGTCACACTCATTCATGTCAGAGTCAGTTCTTTCTAATAAAGAAAAAATACTTTTTTTCCATTGTCGATTAGGTCACCCTTCTTTTGGAGTCATTAAAATTTTATTTCCATATCTGTTTACTAAGGTAGATGTTGAGAGTCTTCATTGTGAGGTGTGTGAGCTTGCAAAACACAAGCGTCTACCTTTTCCCTCAAGCAATAAAAGAAGCACTTTTCCTTTCTATCTTATTCATACGGATGTTTGGGGTCCCTCTGCTGTTCCAACTGTGTCTGGTGCTAGATGGTTTGTGACTTTTATAGATGATTGTACCCGAGTTACTTGGATTTTCTTACTTAAAAACAAGTCTGATGTTAGTACTATTTTCCCAAATTTTTTCTACATGATTAAAAATCAATTTGGTGTGAACATCAAAACACTAAGGTCTGACAATGGCAAAGAATACTTCAATTATGTCCTTACTTCTTTCTGTCAAAAGGAGGGAATTATCCATGAGTCCTCTTGTGTTAAAACACCACAGCAAAATGGGATTGCAGAAAGAAAAAATGGGCATCTTTTAGATCAAACCCGAGCACTGTTGTTTCAGAAAAATGTTCCCAAAAAATTCTGGGGGGAAGCAGTTCTCACAGCCACCTATCTCATTAATCGATTACCCTCTAGAGTCTTAGGGTTCAAGAGTCCAATAGATGTCCTTTCTTTATTCTATCCAAATTTGTCAGCCACGAATCATCTCAAACCTCGTATCTTTGGGTGTGTGTCTTTTGTTCATATTCATAGTCAAGATAGGGGAAAACTGGATCCTAGAGCCTTAAGGTGCGTTTTTGTTGGTTATTCCTCCACTCAGAAGGGATATAAGTGTTACCATCCTCCATCTAAAAAATTTTTTGTGTCGCGGGATGTAACTTTTCATGAAGGGGAAGCTTATTTTTTTCAACCTTATCTTCAGGGGGAGAATCTCAGGGAAGATAAGTTTGAAACACTTGATCTTCCTAGTCTTGAGTCAAATAAACCTGTGTCTAGACTTGAAACTCCACCTGAAGCTGAATCAGACCCATCAATTGAACTTGAAACACTTGATCTTCCTAGTCTTGAGTCAAATACACTTGTGTCTAGGCCTGAAACTCAACCTGAAGCTGAGTCAGACCCATCAATTGAACCTGGCCCAGAAGTGGATGTCAGATGGGGAAAGAATCAAGTTTTCACAAGAAAGTCAAAGGACATTCCTGAATCAACACACGTTCAAGAGCCCAATTCGACTCCTTTGAATGAGGATGAAATGAAAGCCCAAGCACCAGATGATGATCTAGACCTCCCAATTGCCATCAGAAAAGGAACCAGAAAATGCACCAAACAACCAGTATATCCCCTTTCAAACTACCTCTCATTTAAAAAATTCTCACCTACCCATAGAGCCTTCCTTACAAACCTAAACACTACTTCCATACCCACTAGTGTTTTTGAGGCATTGTCCGATGATAAATGGAAGCAAGCCATGAATGCAGAGATGGAGGCTTTGAAGAAGAATGGAACTTGGGAGTTAGTGACTTTACCAGAAGAGAAGAGAGCGGTTGGATGCAAATGGGTGTATACAGTAAAATATAAGGCTGATGGATCGATTGAAAGATAGAAAGCCAGGTTGGTTGCCAAAGGGTTCACACAAACCTATGGAATTGACTATTCAGAGAGATTTGCTCCTGTTGCAAAGATGAATACAGTCAGGGTAATTTTGTCTCTTGTTGCCAATTATGGTTGGGAATTACAACAATTCGATGTGAAGAATGCTTTTTTACATGGGGAACTTGAGGAGGAAATCTATATGCAGGTACCGCCAGGGTATGATAAAAATATAGCTACCAATACAGTTTGCAAGTTGAAAAAGGCATTATATGGCCTGAAACAATCACCTCGGGCATGGTTTGGAAGATTCAGTAAGGTTATGACAGCTTTGGGGTACAAGCAAAGTCAAGGAGATCATACCTTGTTCATCAAGCACTCAGCATCAGGGGGAGTAACGGTGTTGTTAGTATATGTGGATGACATCATCGTGACCGGAGATGATTGGAAGGAGCAACAAGTCTTGAGTCAGTGTTTGGCTAAAGAGTTTGAAATAAAAACTCTTGGAAAGCTGAAGTACTTTCTGGGAATTGAGGTGGCACACTCAAAGAAAGGCATTTTTATATCTCAGCAAAAATATATTATAGATTTACTCAAGGAGACAGGGAAAACAGCATGTAAACCCACGAGTACTCCTATGGATCCGAATGTAAAATTAGGAAATGCTGAAGAAGATGCTATAGTGGACAAAGAAATGTATCAGCGCTTGGTAGGGAGGTTAATTTACTTGTCTCACACCAGGCCAGATATTGCGTATGCTGTAAGTTTGGTTAGCCAATTCATGCATAGTTCGAGGGAAGTTCATTTACAGGCAGCTCATAGGATCTTGCAATATCTCAAGGGAACCCTAGGAAGAGGGATTTTATTCAAAAGAAATAGGAATACAACACTTGAGGCCTACACTGATGCTGACTATGCGGGGTCAATTGTTGATAGAAGATCCACTACAGGATATTGTACCTTTCTTGGAGGAAATCTTGTGTCTTGGAGAAGTAAAAAGCAAAGTGTGGTTGCGCGTTCTAGTGCCGAAGCTGAATTTCGAGCTATGGCACAAGGCATTTGTGAATTACTTTGGCTAAAAATTATCTTGGAAGATTTGAAGATTAAATGGGAAGGACCTATGAAGCTCTACTGTGATAATAAGTCAGCAATCAGTATAGCACATAATCCAGTTCAGCATGATCGAACCAAGCATATTGAGGTTGATAGGCATTTCATTAAGGAGAAACTCGATAGTGGTTTGATTTGCACCCCATATGTGCCCTCACAAGGACAACTTGCGGATATTCTCACCAAAGGGTTGAGCAGCTCGATTTTTGAACGAATTGTATCCAAGCTGGGAATGGAAAATACCTATTCACCAGCTTGAGGGGGAGTTTTGGAAATAGTAGCATTTAAGGCATAGATTCATGTATCTTTAGATTCATGTACACTAGTTTAATTCATTCATGTATTTAGGTTGTTTAGGGGGCTGCACTAGCATTTAATCCCCTTGTAATCATAACATGTAAATTGATTATGGAGTGTATATAAATACCAAGTATGCTGAGTGCTAATCACTCAAGCTATTCAGGAATACTTGTGTCTTTTATTATTTCACAAGAACCATGAGTTTAAAGACTCTTTTTTTGTTACCTTTGTAATAGCTAGTCCAATAGTACTTTTATATTTTAAACGCGAATACCTTGTAAAAGTATTTGAACTTATTATTCCCTGTAAAAGGTTTATATCCTTGAGACAAACATTCTTTGTAATATTCGTTCAAACATAAAAGCATAAGCCAGAATGTCTCTGACACATAAAGAAGTTGACCTTCTTCTTTTAGAAAGATAAAAGGCAACTTTCGTTCTACATAGAAGATATGTCAGCACCATTTTTAGCTATCCCTTGATAGTCTATCCTGCTGATCAGAAACTTCAGAAGCTATCAGACTTAACGGATCAAATGCATTCAATGCTCATCAGAACGGATCCTTTTCCATCCATTGAAGATCAAAGTTGATCAAGGCTCAAAGCAGGATATGTATATATACCTCTCTTCTTGAAGACACAAGGTAGAGAAAAAAAACTTGCACAACAACAAGCGAAGCATACTCAGTGATTCAAAAATCTCTCAAGAGAAAAACAAGCAAACAACTACTCAAGCTATCAAGAGAAAATCTCAAAGCCTGCAAAGCTACTTTGATCCTCTTTTTCCTATCACTCTCTGTGTAGAGTTTTTAAGAGTCTTAGCTTTAGTTTCGAATTCTCACATTTAGTGAGTTAGTAGAACAAACTCTTTTCAAAACCTTAGTTGGTTGAGCCTGAAGAGGCTTGTCTGTAAAAGAATACTTAGAGAACCTGAAGAGGTTGAGAATACTGCCTAAAGAGGTGTTGAATACTTTGTATCGAAGGGTTTTTGTTATAGTGGATAAAGCTCTCAAGTAGAGAGGACTGGATGTAGCTCTTTGGTGAAGAGTGTACCAGGATAATATCACTGTGTTCTTCTCTCTCTCTTATCCTTGCTTTAGTTTAATATGTAACTAACTAACTAACTGGGATTGAATTGCTTTTTCCCTGCGCATCGTTCTTATCTTAATCAAACTAAGTTAGCGTCCAACTTGGTGTTTGAAAGAGCTCTCTTTGCTTTTAATCCTTTTAGCGTCCAACCTTGCGAAAATTATTATCTGCTTATGAAAAGTTTTTAAAATCTTAAGAAACACAATTCAACCCCCCTTCTTGTGTTTCAAACAGGTTCCTTCATGCATCTGGGTCCATTAAACACGCCTAGGCCTGATTGTGCCATGCCTAGGCATGGAAATGCTAGTACAATGGTTGTTAAGTCCATGCCTAGGCATTCATAGCCCCAGTCGGGCATTCCATGCTCAACCTGCTGAAAAACCATGATCTAGCTATGATCCAACTCCTTGTTGCTGATTTTCGGAAACTCATCACTGGTCCTCCTCTTGGCATCGGTCGGCCATGATCGGCCACTCATCAATTATCAGGCGTCGATCGCCTGAAACATGAAAAAGTAACTAGTGTGTTGTGCAAGCCTTGAGATGTGACCTAAGTCATGATTGTGCTGTCTTCTTTTTTTTCCTCTTGTTCAAAACAGTTACTCTTTTTTTTTTTTTTTACTTTTTTCCTTTTTTTCAAACTAAGCTAACAAGAGAGGAAAAGTAAGACAAAAACTAAAGAGGGGGGGGGGGGTATACTTCCAAGTTCCATGAACTCGAAACAGTGGAAGGGAGGAACTCTCCTCGAATAATATTGATAAGAAATAAAGTGATGCAAAAAACTAACATAATACGGCTATTTTGTTTATACTAATAGTTATGTCAAGTACTAGTACCACTTACAAGTCCAAGCCCACTATAAGACTAAACCTAATAAGTAATGACCCTAAAATTAACATTGTTGTTGTTGTTTTTTGTTTTTTATTATGGAGGATTTATTATCCTTCAATTTCCTGGTAATTTTCTTCTCTTCAACTTAATGAATTTCTTTTATTCGAAAAATAAAACTATTGTCTGTGCCTGCTACAGTTAGTTGTCCTCTCCCATTATCTGTACAAGTGCTTGTAGATAAAGGTTTTAGCACAGTTATTTTGTGTATAGATGGCTTGCTAAGGCTCCTAATTCTTTATTAATGATTACAAAGACATCCAAGGAAGTTTTTGAAACAAAAGAAAATGGTTTAATGTTCTTGATGTCTTACCTTCCCATTTCAGGAATCTCCGGAAGGAAAAAGAATGCTGGAATTTCGTAGTAGTCTCCCTGCTTATAAAGAAAAGGAAGCTATATTGTCAGCCATATCATTGAATCAGGTTTGTTGAACTGAATTATTGTATTCTGTTATTTATTCAATTCGCCTTTTGTTTTCATTAGGGCTATTTTTATGGAAAGATGCTAATTCATTTGAGAGACCACTAAGCCTCTTTGTTTTATTAATTGTAGTATAGTTTGTGAGTTATGTATTGCCCAAAATTTTCTTTTGATCGAGGAAGAAATGTCAAGAGAAAAGAGAAGTACAAACAGGGGGAGGATAAGAAATCCTTCAAAACAGATAAGAAAAAAGTACAAGAAACCAAAACGCAAGGGGGTTGGACTAAGTATGTAGCAAGGGTTCTAAATCTCTGCAAATTTGAGATAGCAAGATACTAGTGCTCCTCTCCAACCACTCACCAAAGGTCTGATAAACTTTGACTTCCATAAAATTGTATGCTCCTTTTTTTTTTTTAAATAATCAAAACCTTACAACCAATCATTAAAAATATGCGGAGAAAGCCTAGTTATCTGATATTCAAGAGTTGCAAAGAAAGGGGTAACAGATATGGGCACACGTTACTAAGTTTAATTAGATCCCCTTTTGAAAATTGAGTTCTCTTACTGTTACGCACCCAAAATCAGAAAACGGGAATAGAGAAAGAAAAGAATGAGCTTTATTGAATTCTTGAACAGAAACAGAACAATAATAGGAGAGTGATCCCACAAACTACAATTCTCAATCCTCTTCCCTTCTATCCTTTTCCCCTATTTATTAACTGGTCCCCTTCGCACTAACTAACTAGCGCAACCCCTTCTAACTAACTAACTAACCAGACTAACTTCTCTTCATATCTTAACAATTACTTTCTCAGCCTCTCTGATCTCATTACTGATGTCTCCATTGGTGTGGTTTGTTCCCTCTCACTCTTAGGTGAGGCCAGGTGATGACAATTGGCATGCCATGATGGCTGGTGGTGGCCATTCTAGTGGTGGCAGGGGTACTCTTCAATTCTCTCTCTTTGGTGATTCTAGTGGTGGTTCGTGCTCAGTTCCCATCATGGTTTTAAATTGTAGTTGAAGTTGAGGCTGCATTGTAGTTACAACTATAATAGGCGTTGCGGCTATGAAATTTTTTCAAGTTTGCAGTTTGCCCAGAATTTTGTTTTACTTAAGAATAAACAAGAGAAGGATTTTGTGAGCTGCTTAAGGAAAATCTCCTTAGCAGCAATATATTTATATACATGAATCAAAGAATTACATCCCGTAATAATTGGAAGCAAATCAATAACAAATATCTAAGTTTTTTTTATAAAAGAAGAAATTCATTCAGATGAAGAGTAATAATTACAAAGAGTAAGGAGGATAAGGATTCCTCCTAGACAAAAGAACAAAACATAAAACAAACATAAAAGAGAATCAAAGAATATTATAAATACATTAAGGATAAATCAAAGAATATAAACACTCACCCTCAAGTTATATGATATATGTTGTAAGAATCCTACTTGTTACATATTTATGTTATCCTTGGAGCCTGGACAGATTTAGTGAATAGATTGGCTAGCTGATGCGAACCCAGCACCCGACCCAACTCTTAACAAGGCCCCAAGGCCCATTAATGTCTCTAAGGTTTATGTGAGGACTAGGATAAGGGGCAGGGCACCTGAGCTGGAAAAAGGGGAGGGAAATATTGTAACTAACTCTGCCTAGCTGGCAGAGTAAGGTAGAGGGAGTGTGCGTGAGGCATGTGATGATGTAAAGTGAGGTATAAGTGGAGAAGGGAGAGGGATTCGTTTAGACTAGGATTGGGCTGGAACTTGGGAGAGACTAGGCACTCTCCAATTTGCCTAGGCTACTTTTTTTCTCTCTTGCTTGTAACCTTTTCTCACCATTTTTCCTATCCAAGCACTGTTATCAGCTGATACAGACTTGTGACAGTAATAATACAGTATAATTTCCTTTTCTATTTCCTGTAATTCTTGGTTCCTATCACTAGCTAATAATAGAGTTTACAAATGAGGTGGTGATTTCTCCTAAGACAATCATTTGTGTGGATGAAATGACAATATGTTTAGTCTGTTCATGAAAGAATTGAAAGATTGGATTCGAGGCAATGTGCAATGTAGCTTGATTATCACAAATGAGTTTCATGGGGCCTATCCTCCAAAACTTCAATCCTAAATTGTTTTAACTGTACAAGTTCATACATATAAGAGCCATACATGGCGCTCTGCTTTAGCTCTTGAACTTGCAACTACATTCTGCTTTTTGCTTCCATGAGATGAGATTGCCCTCAATATTAAGAACATTATACCCAAAGGTCATTCTTCTATCACTTGATTTCGGGAGAACCCTTATATATCAAGATCTGAACCACTACTCCCCAATGTCTGCCATAAGGGGGATTGAGAAACTGATTCACATCACTGAAAATGATAGATATATCTGGCCTGGTCATAGTGAGATGATTTAATTTTCACTAATCGCCAATATCTTCTTGGGTTTGAGTATATCTCCCTTGGATATGGGAGTATTGATTTGTTTACAATCTAGCATCCTAGTTTCTTTCACATCCTTTTGAGAAATGGCAATGCCGGTTTTTGATTGGGCTACATCAATTCGAAGAAAATACCACAAATGACCTAAGTCCTTAGTTTGAAAGTGTCGGAACAAGTATTGTTTTAGGCCTTGAATGCCTTCATGATCATCTCTTGGGATAACCATATCATTCACATAAACCATGAGATATATTCACTAATTAGAGGATGGATATTTATAAAAATTAGAGTGGTTTGCCTCACTATGGACAATATGAAATTGCTGTATGACTTTGCTAAATCTGTAAAACCATGCTCGGAGGGAGACTGTATAAGGCCATAAGGACTCGTGCAATCTTCAACAAGACCTGATAACCCTTGAGCGACAAACCCAAGTGGCTGCTCCATGTAAACCTCCTCCTACAAGTCATTATGTAGCAAGGCGTTTTAATCTCTAGCTCATTGGTGCATGGCAGCCATGGATAAGAAAAGCCAAACAAACACTATTTTAGCAACAGGGGAGTGTCATCATAATCAAGGCTTAAAATTTGAGTATAGCCTTTAGCCACAAGGTGAGCTTTCATCGATCCATGAGAAACTGAATTGATGAGTCATGCCATGAGAAAGCAGAAAAGAATTAATTGGGGCAGAGAAATATTCTTTTTCATCATCACTATGTAAAATGCGAAGTGTGCTCAAAATGAGTTTGAATTTCGATACAAAAGTTTTGAAATCATCTATTAAAAATATCGAAGTACACCTTGAAAAATCATCAATGAAAGTAACAAAGTACCTATTCTCTATCAGAACTGACATGACTAAGACCCTGAACATCAAAATGAACAATACTAAATGGAGGCTCTACTTGATATTACCTTGCTTAGAAAGGTTGCTAGGACATGTTTTGAAGCTGACATGACTCACATCCTAAAGACTGTAGATGAGAGAGGTGAGGTACAATCTTCAGTTTATTCAAACTCAGATGACCCAAATGACAATGAAGGAGACTAGGTGACTTTGTGACATCGCATATGGTAGAGGGTGGAGGTGGGGGATAATAGTCCACATGATTCAACTTCTGCGCCAATCGTTTGTCCTGTACTCTGGTTGTGTATAAGAAATGAATAAAAAATTAAGGTTATGATGTAATAAAGAGTGCGAGTAAGTTAACTAATAGAAATTAAATTAGATGGACAACCGAGTATAAAAAGAACATAATTTAGGGATAAAGATGGGAAAGGTGTAGTTTGAGCAATGCTAGTGGCCTTATAGCTATCAGCTAGGATGATGTCATGATTGTCTTGGGAGATGACGATTTTGAGAAAAGGATAGGATTACCAACTATATGATCCGGAGCACTAGAATCCAAAGTCCTGGATCCTATTGATGAAAAATGAAAGGCAAACCATCGAATTCCTAGTATGTTCTACAATGCTGAAGATGAAGCTTATCGAGCTGCTTTGAGCTGAAGGTACTCCTTATATTCACTGTATGATACCCCCAAACTCAGTCTTCCTTTCACTTGGTCCTCATCAGTATTCATTGGATCCTTAGGACCTCTGAAGTGATATGAAATTTTTGGCCTTTTATATGCCCATTGCTGGTGCCACCGTCAGTGTCTACTATTTTTATGCTGAGTCACTGATGTTACATACTTCGATTGTGAGATAAATGCTTTTATAAACAATCTTTGCAAATTCCAGCTTGCATCTTAGTTAAGTTCTGGTGTATTCGTCAGCATGCATCTCTGGTTCATATGTACCCGATAGTCTGGTAATTATATTGTTTGAAAGTATTTTGTAATCTTTATTTGAATCTTTTTAAAGCTTGGCGGCTCAAATTGAACTTTTAATTATTAAATGACATATTTTGCAGGTAATTATCATTTCGGGTGAAACAGGTTGCGGGAAGACAACACAACTTCCACAATTTATTTTAGAATCTGAGATAGAATCAGTTCGTGGAGCTGTTTGTAATATTATATGCACACAACCAAGACGCATTTCGGCAATCTCTGTTTCTGAAAGGGTTGCCTCTGAGAGGGGGCAGGCATTGGGTGAATCTGTGAGTTTTCTGTAGACAATTACTGTTAATTATTCTCCCAACACATTACATTTCTCTGTTGTATGGTTTCCTTTCCTGGGAATTTAAAGAAATCTCTCTCTCTCTCTCTCTCTCTCCATGGCTTCCTTCATGAAAGGTTGGTTATAAAGTTAGACTGGAGAGTATGAAAGGGAGAGATACCCATCTTCTCTTTTGCACCACAGGCATTTTATTGAGAAGATTACTAGCTGATAGAAAGTTAAAAGGTGTAACTCATATTATTGTGGACGAAATTCATGAGCGCGGGATGAATGAAGGTAGAATTCTGAACTTGACTAAATCTTTGGTTTCTTAAAGATTTTTGATGTTCATGTTCTTGCATTTTTTTCGTGACAGATTTTCTGCTTATTGTCCTTAAAGATCTCCTGCCCCACCGACCAGAACTGAAACTAATTTTGATGAGTGCTACCCTTGATGCAGAGCTCTTCTCCTCATACTTTAATGGAGCTGCAATTATGAAGATTCCGGTGTGTCACAGAAACTGAACAACATTTCTTGTTTGTGTTGTGAAGGGGATAGTTATATCTTTGGGAATTTACTATGATTAATGGTTCATGAATCTTAAGGGATAAAACATTGTTTTAACATTTAATGGGAAGGCATTATCTTTAGGGTTTTGCTTGATATAAAACAATTCTTAACTCTTCACTTGACATGGCAAGCTTTTAAGAGAGTTGGTTTTTGACATAGTATTAGAGCCATTATGACCAAGTGGTCAAGAGTTTGATCCTTACCGCCTCCATTCTTCTAAATAAGAGTTGAATTTCAGCACATGGTAAAATGGACCTGCTCATTGTCCATGCTTCAAGTCAAAAGGGCTAATGCGTGAGGGGCAAGTTAGCTATAAAACAATTCATAAGCTCTCACCTAATCGCTTAAGCTTTTTTGAGAGTTGTTCTTTGACACCGTTGAAAGAGAGAAAACAGAGGCATAAGATGCTGAAACCGTGTGTTTCAATTACACAGCGGAGTCTCTTTTATATAGGCTTAATGAAATAATTACAACATAAATATAGGAAATTCTATTCCTATTTACATATATGATACGATATGATATGCCTATATAATCACAAAGATCCTAAACATATTTTCAACACTCCCCCTCAAGATGGAGCATATAAATCATATGCACCGAGCTTGTTACATAGATAACTAATTCGAGAACCTCCCAAGGATTTGGTGAAGGCATCTACCAGTTGATCATTGGAGTTGACAAAGCTAGTGGTGATGTCCCCTGATTGGATCTTCTCCCTGATAAAATGACAATCTATCTCAATATGTTTGGTCCTCGCATGGAAAACTGGATTAGAGGCAATATGTAGTGCAGCTTTATTATCACAAATTAGTGTCATTTGCATAGTCTCTTCAAATAGAAGCTCTTTAAGTAACCGTTTCAACCAAATGAGTTCGCAAGTTGCTCATGCCATAGCCCTGTATTCTGATCTGTACTAGATCTTACAACTATATTCTGTTTCTTACTTTTCCAGGATATCAGATTTCCTCCAATGAGTACACAATACCCGAAAGTGGATCGTCTGTTAATAAGTGAACCTACCCAATTGGCATCCGAGTAAGCAACTATCTGAGTGTGTCCTCGGTCTTCATAAATGAGACCCTTTCCTGGAGCACATTTAATGTACTTCAAGATTCGAATCAAAGCATCCCAATGGTCTTGGCAAGGAGAATTTAAGAATTGGCTTACCACACTGACTGCAAAAGAGATGTCTGGATGAGTGACTGTAAGGTAGTTCAATTTCCCAACCAATCTCTTGTATCTCCCTGGATCTGATAGTGGCTCCCCCTAATCAGGCATAGGAGTGTCAACTGGTTTGGCGTTCAATAATCCTATATCTTCAAGAGTATCCATAGCATACTTCCTTTGTGAAATCACTAGACCATCCTTAGATTGAGTTACCTCGATTCCCAAGAAATAACGGAGTTTACCAAGGTCTTTAGTCTGAAACTGATGAGAGGGATGTTTCACCTGTAGTATGCCATGCCGATCACTACCATTTATAACAATATCATCCACATAAACAATAAGATAAATGCATCCTTGGGCAGAATGACGATAAAATACAGTGGTCAGCTTAGCTGCGAATCATACCAAACTGTTGCACTACAGTGCTGAATCAGCTGAACCAAGCCCGATGGGACTATTTAAGACTATAAAGAGACCTGTGAAGCTGACAGACCTTGGTAGAAGACTCCCCTGGAGTAGCAAACCCAGGTGGTTGCTCCATATACACTTCCTCTTCGAGATCACCATGCAAGAAGGCATTTTTAATGTCAAGTTGATGAAGAGGCTAGTGGCGGATGGCAGCAATGGATAGGAGGAGCCGAACAGAGGCCATTTTGGCCACAGGAGAGAAATTATCACCATAATCAAGCCTAAATATTTGAGTGTAGCCCTTGGCCACCAAACGAGCCTTAAACCGATCAATCTTACCATCGGGAGCCACCTTGACCGTATAAAGCCAGCGACAGCCAACCAAAGACTTCCTAGGAGGTAGAGGGACAGTTCCCAGGTACCACTGGTTTGAAGAGCAGATGAATTACCCGTGTGTGCGACCAAAGCAGTAGATCCGGAGGTCTGGCGATGCTCAAACTGCTGGAGAAAATCTTCATAATTAGCCAGAGAGGCCTGAGGAGGATCCATGGTCTTAAGAGGATCCATGGAACTAGAGGAAGCCATGGATCAGTAGCAAAAGGTCCAAAACAACGACCACACGATACCTGAAAAATCCCGAAATGACGTGCGCACACTGCGTCACAAGCAAACGTGCTCGCGTCGGGGTGAGAGGGGTGGCGTTGGAATCGCCTCTGGACGGCGGCCATCGCACTCGAAACGGCGGCCGAAACGGAGCCGCCACGTGCTGGCGAACAGAATAGTGGGCAGAAGCTTTGCGTCGCGCGTGTGGGCTCGTGAGAGGGCGGAGGACAACGTACTTCTGGGGGTGGGCCGATCTAGAGGAGGCGCATCTCGTGGTGGGGTTGGTTGTCGGAGATGTCGCTTGAAAAAGGGGCGGCAAGTGGCTGTTTGAGGCGGCAAACAGCAAACAAATGGGCAAACCAGATTAGGAACATGGTTGCCAAAAATAATTTGTCACCGGAGGATAGTGGATCCACCGGGTAGGCACGGTTCTAGGCTTACCTCTGTCTGGCTCTAGGCTTACCTCTGTCTGGCTCTAGATACCATGTTGAAAGAGAGAAAACAGAGGCATGAGATGTTGAAACCGTGTGTTTTAACTACACAGAGGAGTTTCTTAATGAAATAATTACAACATAAATATAGGAGATTCTATTCCTATTTACATGATATGATATGATACGATATGATATGCCTATACAATAATCACAAAGATCGTAAACATATTTTCAACAGACACGTTGCTTCTAGGAGTCTAAAACGGATTGCAGATTGGACCTTAATTGACTTCCATTGCAGAAAAGGCACAAATTTAATAAAGACATTCAAAGTTGTTATTCTTCTCATTCTTTTCTCTGTTTGCGGCATGAATTTTTAATAGAAAATTGAATAGGTGAACAAGAAACCTCTAACTATTGAGGGTTATAATCTAACATGATTATCTTGGAGAAGTTAGGAAGAGTGAATTTACAGGGTTATTGAAGATAGGGATGAGGTTCAACGAATTAGTTTTAGTGATGAAATCATAGTTAAAGTTGACACTGCATTAAAGCATGGAATTGAATCAAACAATACTGATCTAGTAAGTGATATTTTCATATTTTCTCAGATTTATTTATAGTTGGGCATTTTCTGTTGTATTTGGAATTTGGTCTTGGACTTCATATCCCATTATGGGTGCTTCATCTTTGATGGTCTTTTGGTATTTGCTTTGCTGTTCTTATCATCAGTAGGAATAAGGGACCTGGTGAGGTGGGGTGAGAAAATTAAAGCAAATAGAATTTCAGACTAGGGAACAACTCAAGTGACATTATTTGGAACTATAGAGGTGCAAAGTAGGTATATAATGTCATCTTAATTGGAATGAAGTGGCTCAAAAATTCATGAAGAGAATTCCTAGTAGTTTCTGTTGTAGTTTTGTTTTGTGTATATTCTACTTAGATGGTCGAGAGGATAATTAATCTTCTCTTTTTTTTTTTTATTCGGATGCAACTTAGGATTACTATTTTGGTGTTTCAAGCTTAAGGTTTCCCCATTTCTTATTGGTTGGGTGGATGTGGTTGCTAATATAGGGTTTCACATACCCCGTTAGAACTCATTTTTTGGAGAACATTCTCGAAATGTCGGGCTACAGATTGACTTCTGACAATCAAATTGATGATTACGGTCAAGAAAGGATTTGGAAAATGAACAAACAGGCCCCAAGAAAAAGGAAAAGCCAAATTGCTTCTGCTGTAGAGGTATTTAAAAATTTCAGAACTACAAGTGCTCCATTTCTTGTTATGTATTTTTTGATTTAACTTAATTTTTGAAAAATTTGACCAGCATGCTGTGAGAGCTGCTGATTTCAAGGATTACAGTCTGCAAACATGGGAGTCTTTGTCATGTTGGAATCCTGACTGTATTGGTTTTAACCTCATAGAATATATCTTATGCAATATATGTGAGGATGAAAGGCCTGGTGCTGTTTTGGTTTTTATGACTGGATGGGATGATATAAGTGCTCTGAAAGAGAAGCTCCTGATACATCCTATATTGGGAGATCCAAGCCGAGTTTTGTTGCTTACGTGCCATGGCTCAATGGCCAGTTCGGAGCAGGTAATGTGTTGTCTGTTGGTGGTACATTGTTTGAGTTGACTTGGTAATTTGCATGAATCACCTAGCATGTTAGGCATTCCGTTGCAGCAATAAATGTTATAATTTTATGGTTAAAGAAAATAAGCATAAAGATCAGATACCCTAGTGACATATTTACTTTTAAAAAATTTATTGCATGCAGTCTGATAATAAAGAATACATGTGCAGATGTGCTTTACTGTCCTACTTACAAGTAATACCTGGATAAGATTATATATAATGGATATGCAGAAATTAATATTTGAAGAACCTGAAGATGGAGTACGGAAAATAGTGCTAGCAACAAATATTGCTGAAACGAGCATCACTATAAATGATGTTGTTTTTGTTCTTGACTGTGGAAAGGCAAAAGAATCATCATATGATGCACTGAATAACACGCCTTGTTTGCTTCCTACCTGGATCTCAAAGGTTTCTGCTCAACAAGTAAGGTTATTTTAGTTGATTATATCTTTGGCAGTAATCATTGTATATAATGTGTTACTAGAAAGCATTTTTACTTCTGGCATCTTTGATATATATATATATATATACTGTGTTTTTTTTGTGCAATTCTTTTCAAATAGAAACTTTGCACGAAAGATCTGCTTAATTTATAGTTAGAACAGTTTAGTTGTCTGAATCCTTGTTCTCTGGAATACTGGCAATATACATAGTTATAGGGATATTATGGGCAATATTCTGGGTTTGTGTATGAATTTTTGTATGACAACAACTCTGCATATTGGTGCTAGATTTAGGCTTAGCTGTTGCTCAGTTTTGAAGTCGGCAATGAGAGGAGAGTGGCTGTCAGTTCTACTAGAATTACAAGATTCTGAGAAGAAATATACATAACGACATACTAGATGACACTTGTTAGACCTTATTTTTACTCATCACTCATTATTTTACCCAAGATATAAGAAAATATGTTTTATTACGTATGGAGGCTATGGACAAGTTGAGTGCCTTTCTTTTTGTTTTTTGGGGGAGAGGGGAAGGGAGCAAACATGACATATTTGTATCACATGATTATGATCCATGTTGTGTGCATCAAATGTTCAATTAGAAATTGATGTTTTATTATTTATAAACTAGTAAAAATCTGCCAGCCTAATCATTGGGCCAGCCTAACTGTAGTTTCCCTATGATCTTTAGAAAATGGCCATTGCACCCTAAAGAAGAAGGCAAGGTATGGGGAATTATTTCTCATTACATGTGATTCTCTATACATACAGCTTTATAGGCTAGACTAAGTTACAAAAAAGGAAAGAATAAATCTCCCTAATAAAACAGTAATAAAGAAGAAATAAAGTCTGATTCCTACCTAATTAGTGTGATCCAAGAATCACTCATTATCCCAAAAAAGTAAAGCATTAAATACATAATTACACAGATATTTAGGAGATCCTACATAACTACAGAATCTGTATGATTCTCGAATATCTTCCAACACTCCCCCTCAAGCTGGTATGAATATGTCATTCATGGCAAGCTTGCTGACCAGTTCTTCAAATTGTCTCTTAGGGAGGCCTTTGGTGAGAACATCTGCTACTTGACTTGTGGTGGGAATGTAAGATATGCAAATTACACCACTATCAATCTTTTCCTTGATGAAATGTTTGTCCACCTCTACTTGCTTTGTCCTGTCGTGTAGAACAGGATTGTGGGATATGGAAATAGCTGCCTTATTATCACAGTAGACTTTTATAGGTGTTGGAGTAGAGACCTTCAACTCTTCTATGAGTTTTTTGATCCATAATACCTCGCAGAAACCATGTGCAACGGAACGAAACTTTGCCTCTGCACTACTCCTAGCTACCACACTTTGTTTTTTGCTTCTCCAAGTAACCAAATTTCCTCCTACAAAAGTGCAGTAACCTGAGGTAGACCTCCTATCATTTATGTCTCCTGCCCAGTCTGCATCCGTGTATGCTTCAACTTGGATTTGGCCTCTATTTTTGAACAAGAGTCCTTTCCCCGAAGTCCCCTTTAAGTATCTTAAAATTCTAAAGACAACTTCAAAGTGAAGAGGTCCTGGTGCATGCATAAATTGACTTACTGCACTCACAGCAAAAGCTATGTCAGGTATTGTGTGTGACAAGTAGATCAGCCTTCCAACTGACCTTTGATAGTGTTCTCTGTCCACCACTTCCTTTTCTTCTACTGCTTTAAGTTTCACATTTGGATCCATTGGGGTTTCTGCAGCTCTACACCCAGTCATCCCTGTTTCCTTGAGTAAATCAAGGATATACTTGCGCTGGTTGATAAAAATTCCTTCCTTAGACCTTGCAAATTCCATCCCTAGGAAATACTTCAGCTTTCCTAGGTCTTTAATGTTAAATTCAGCCTCAAGCTTTCCTTTAAAGTTGCTGATCTCGGCTGAGTCATTTCCTGTCATGATAATATCATCAACATATACTATCAAAATGGCAATTTTACCTTCGCTAGAGTGTTTGAAGAATAGGGTGTTATCTGCTTGACTTTGTGAGAAACCATGCCTCTTCACAACACTCCCAAATCGTTCAAACCAGGCTCTTGGTGATTGTTTTAGCCCATATAGGGATTTTCTCAACTTGCAGACTTTGCCTCTTCCAAGATTGTCTTCAAATCCAGGTGGTGGCTCCATGTATACTTCTTCATGAAGATCTCCATTCAAAAACGCATTTTTGACATCAAATTGATGGAGAGGCCAATTAAAATTGACAGCAAGTGAAAGAAGTATTCTGATGGAATTAATCTTCGCAACAGGAGCAAAAGTCTCTTGGTAGTCTATACCATGAGTTTGGGTGAATCCCTTGGCTACTAGCCTTGTTTTGTACCTTTCCACACTTCCATCAGCCTTGCATTTTACTGTAAACACCCATTTACAACCAACTTTCTTCTTATCTTGGGGTAGGTCAGTAATACTCCAAGTATTACTTTTCTTAAGAGCATCCATCTCTTATATCACTGCCAACTTCCAATTCGGGTGCCCCAAAGCTTTCTGAACAGTTTTGGGCACATACAGATTAGAAATCCTAGACACAAAGGCTTTGTGAGTAAGTGACAGATTTTCATAGGACAAGTATTTAGCAATGGGATGTTTAGTGCAGGTTCGGGCAGGTCAAGAATAGATGGGTCCATGTCAAGTAAATCATTAGATAAAGGAATAGAGGGAGATTTACCCGTATTTGTAGGACTTTCACTAGGCAAATCAGACTGAATTTCTGCTGGAGGAATAACTGGAGCAGTAGCGCTTTTGTGAAACCTTTTCCTGGTAAAAACTTTAAGCTCTGGATTAGGATTATACTCCCTTGTTGGCTGTGTTTCTCCCCCTGTTTCAGATATTGTAGTATCTGGCAAATTGGAATTAAGATTTCTAGTTTGCATTATCTCAACAATTGGGTCTGAATCCGAGGATATATAATCCTCTAAAACCGGTAAAGTGTCCCAAAAGTTGTTTTCCTGACTACTACTTAAGTTCTCCCCCTGAAGAGAATTTTTGTTAAAGAAAGGTTGATCCTCAACAAAGTGTACATCCAAACTTTCAAAAAACTTTTTAGTAACAGGATTAAAACATTTGTACCCTCTTTTATTGGAAGCATAGCCAGAAAAACACATTTTTCAGTTTTAGGATCCAATTTTGATCGAAATATATTCGGAATGTACACGTAACAAACACATCCGAACACTTTTAGGGGAAGATCAGTAGAGATCCGAGAAATAGGAAAACAATTCTTTAAAGACTGCAAGGGTGTTTCATATTTTAAAACCCGAGATGGCATTCTATTGATAAGATAACACGTAGTTAAGAGTGCATTTCCCCACAGATATTTAGGCACATTCATAGAGAGCATAAGGGCTCTAGCAACCTCAAGAAGGTGTCTGTTCTTTCTTTCAGCAATTCCATTTTGTTGTGGTGTATCACGACAAGATGATTGATGAATGATTCCTTTTTCTGTTAAGAATGTGCCTAAATATTTGTTGAAATATTCAGTTCCATTATCTGACCTTAGAATCCCAATTTTAGTTTGAAACTGATTTTCAATCATTAGAGAAAAATCTTTGCATCTTTCTCCAACTTCTGATTTTTTTTCCAACAAATAAACCCAACATACCCGAGTATGGTCATCAATGAAGGTTACAAACCATTTTTTTCCAGACATAGTGTTGATTTTAGAAGGACCCCAAACATCACTATGAAACAAATAAAAAGGTTTGGAAGGGGAATAAGATTTTGCAGGAAAAGGGACACGATGGTCTTTAGCCAAATGACAAGCTTCACAATGAAGCTTTGAACAATTTATTTCTTTAAAAAATTCAGGAAACAAATGCTTGAGATAAGGAAAACTAAGGTGTCCTAATCTTCTATGCCATAACATAGCTTGATCAGAAACAGGGATTGAACTTATACTACTTAATCCATGAGCCCTTTTATTACCGAGAGTGGTTTCATCAAAGTAGTACAGTCCATTCATCTCTCTAGCAGAACAGTTAGTATCCTTAGATAATCTGTTAACAGAAAGAAGATTGCAAGCAAGTTTAGGAACATGTAAAACAGATTTTAAGGTAATTTGTTCTGATAATTTAATGTTTCCTTTCCCTGCAATAGGTGAAAAACTACCATCAGCTATCCTAACTTTTTCAGAACCAGAACAAGGATAATAAGAATTGAATAGATGAGAACAGCTAGTCATATGGTCAGATGCCCCTGAATCTATTATCCAAGGGTTAGATTGGTCTTGGACAGAGAGTGCCCACACATTTCTACCTGTTTGTGCCACAGTCCCGACAGGGATATTAGGGGATGAACAGGATTTTAGAAGTTTGAGAAGATGATCCAGTTGCTCCTTGCTGAAAGGGGATGATTCAACTTCATTAGCTGTAGGTATTTTAGGTTCACCAAATTTATGTGCCTTGCCATTGTGTGGTCTGCCATGTAGTTTGTAGCAATTTTCTCGAGTATGACGAGTTTTTCCACAGTGGTCACAATACAGGTTGTTCTTGTCAATACCCCTCAGGAATAGCAAGGGTTGATCCTTCTACAGGTTTGGTGATACCAGCCACCCTTTTTCCAAGCATCACTTGTCTTCGGCTTTCTTCTCTACGAACTTCTGCAAAAACTTCACCAATTGGAGGTATCGGGTTTCTTCCAAGAATTCGATCACGAACCTCGTCAAATTCAACATTCAAGCCTGCAAGAAACTTGAAGACACGGCTAATATCCACCATCTTGTTATAATGCTTGTAGTCAGCGGGTGATTTCCACTCATAGTCATTGAATAAGTCCAGATCCTGCCAAAACCGCTTAAGACAGTTAAAATACTTTGTCACAGAATCCTCACCTTGGCGAATTTCTCCAAGTTGGAGAGTTAACTCGTACACTTGGGATTGGTTCTGTAAATCGGAGTACATTTGTGAGACATTGTCTCATAACTCCTTGGCAGTAGCATAACAGAGATAGTTTGCACCTATCTCTTCGTTCATGGAATTGACCGGCCAGGTCATGACCATGGAATTTTCCGCATCCCAGGTATCATACGCCGCTATATCCTTCTCGTCTGGCTTCATCTTATCTCCTGTGATGTAGGCAATCTTCCCTCTCCCCCTGAGATACATGCGGACGGACTGTGACCATCGAAGAAAATTTTCCCCATTCAGCCGAATTGTAGTGATTTGAATAGGGTGATTTTCAGAAAGGTTTCGGGCAATTTAAGGAGGTTGGGTTGGTTGAGGATCAGATTCAGATGAGATCTCGAACATGATTTTGGGATAGAATGCAGAAACAATACCCTAGGTCTTTCCTGCTTTGATACCATAAAGAAGAAGGCAAGGTATGGGGAATTATTTCTCACTGCTTGTGATTCTCTGTACATACAGCTTTATAGGCTAGACTAAGTTACAAAAAAGGAAAGAATAAATCTCCCTAATAAAACAGTAATAAAGAAGAAATAAAGTCTGATTCCTACCTAATTAGCGTGATCCAAGAATCACTCATTATCCTAAAAAAGTAAAGCATTAAATACATAATTACACAGATATTTAGGTGATCCTACATAACTACAGAATCTGTATGATTCTCGAATATCTTCCAACACACCCTAATCTATCAACTGTGGCAATTTCCACCTAATCCATCCAAACTAGCTATCAAGGTTAATGCCCAATGATTGTGTGCGATATTTTTCGCGAACTTTGGGCTAGAATGCTATGCCATTTATTACAAAGTGAAGGAGAGAGAATGAGAGAGAAGAGAAACTTTCTGAAACTGAATTGTGTATTGAAAGATTTGATTACATTGATTTACTCTATTTATATGAGATGATGTGAAGCTGTTACTTACAGTCGTCACTCTAACAGAATCTATCAATTATAACTACCCTGCTGACTCAGCAAGCTGCAACCTAGCGTGCATAGCACACTACTATACACTCTAACACCATTCAAGTGAATGGGGATGTGTATTCTCCCTTATGAATGCATCCTTTCACTTGACTGGCTTGTTATTCTTGCAGAAACATCATGTCAATATGACTTGACTTATAGCTGTTAACTGTTAACCTTGTTAGCCAATTTGGACAGAGTTGGTGGAAATTGCCATCATATTGGTTTGTAATGTGCCATTTTATAAACATCAGGGAGAAAACTGCAATTGGACTCGAAGATCATGGTGCCAAAGTGCGATTACCTGTGAACCATGTTCCTAAATATGAACTGTGAAACCTTTTGACCTTTAACATTGATTTTATTGTCTCTTTCTGCTTAATCCTATTTTTCTAGAGAAGAGGAAGAGCCGGTCGTGTTCAGCCAGGTGAATGTTACCATCTCTATCCTAGATGTGTATATGATGCCTTTACAGAGTATCAGTTGCCTGAAATTTTGAGGACACCTTTGCATACTCTCTGTCTGCAAATAAAAAGTTTAAAACTCGGAAGTATATCTGAGTTCTTGTCCAGGGCTTTACAGTCTCCTGAGATGCTTGCGGTAATGATAAATTCAGTACTCCTTATTCAGTTCTTTCATTTTATGTCCAACAATTCATATACATTTTCCCCCCCATTACTTTTTAAATACATTCGCTTATTATTTCATGTTGATTGTTTGTATGTAATTTGTATCTCTCTTCTTGGTTTACTTATTTTATTCATAGGTGCAAAATGCAATTGAATATTTAAAAATAATTGGAGCTTTGGATGAGAATGAGAATCTCACTATTCAAGGTACCTTGATCCCTTACAGTACATGAAAAACTGTCTTATTAATTTTTTTCCTCAAAATTATGATGCCTCATAGTTGGTCCGTCAATTGATAGTTTCCCACCTCAAAATTATGATTCCTTATTTTTGTCTGTCAATTGATAGGGCAGTATCTGACAATGCTTCCAATGGAACCCAAACTTGGCAAGATGCTTATATTAGGTGCCATCTTCAATTGCCTGGATCCCATATTAACTGTTGCTGCTGGCCTTAGTGTGAGAGACCCTTTTCTAACACCATTGGATAAAAAAGATGTAAGTTGTTCCTTTTTTAAATGATTGCAACATAATCAGATTTTTTTTTTTGTAAAATAATCTATTCTTTTTAAAAGAGTTCGTTTGAAATTTACTTGTGTATCTGATAGAACCGTGGATACCAATATGGTCCAGATTGCTGAGATTGAGCCAAGGAAGGCTTTAAAAGCTTATTCTTGCAGGCCTAAACCCAAGGCCCAAATGTAGTTAGGAGTGAAGGTGTGTGCTGAGTGTGTGAGGGAGGGAAAGTTTGTTATGGAGAGAGAAAGTGCATCTGAGCTGGTTAAAAGGGAATATTTCCCATAATGGTGGTTTACATTATGATATAGTTTTCTCTTTCAGCTTATAGCCTGGGGCCTTAGGAGTTATTCCTTGGCTGGAGAGCTCTGCTCTTATACTTACAGTAATTTCATTACTTAATTTTCATTAATACAATCTCCCTATAGTTTCGTTCCTATCAAATTGGTGCTTTCGTTGAGAGGTCCTTTTGGGAGATTGGGGTGAGTTTATGCAAAAGAGAATGACATCCCAAAGGTATGACGTCATTGAAGCTCGTGTAGGCATTGTCGAGTCTTCTCAAAGAACACGAGGCACTACAACACAGCCCAGCTGAACGACCATTCAGGGAAGCCGAGTTCCTTGATGACTAGCGTTTTGGATTTTTTTTCAAGTGGCAACACTTTGTGCGCCACCAGGGATTAAATTATTGTGATTTTTCTTTTCTTTAGGTGTGCATCATTAGGGTTATATGATGGCACAAGCTTTAGCTTCTTTTGCAAGCTAGAGCCTTAGCCTATCTTGTAGGCTAGCTAAAGCCTCTGCTTCTCTTGTAAGCTAGCTAGGGTCTTAGCTTCTCTTGCAAGCTAGTTTGAGTCTTAGCTTCTCTTGCAAGCTAGTACGAGCCTTAGCTTCTTTTGCAAGCAGTCTTGAGGCTTTAAATAGGATAGTGGTGGCATTCACAAACCAGTTCAGATTTAATTAAGTTTATGAGTATTTTCAAGAATTGTCTTGAGTATACACAATTTCTTATCACCTGAGTTCTTCTTTTCTTGAGTCTGGCGAAATCGACCCAAAGCATCATAGTTGTGGCGCCCTTATGCTTATTATTAGAAGTACAGAATGAAGAGAGGGGGGGAGAGAGAGAGAAGAGAGAGAAGCAGGTGTAACTGAATAGTATTGAAGAATTGATTATTATGAATGTGAATGGGAAAGCTATTTATAGCTTTCCTCTTAGTTACAATCGTGCAGTACAAGCTATAGTACAAGCTAACTGTCACTCTAACAAACTTAACTGTGAGCTGATATTACAGCTATACATTCATTAGAAACTCTACTCTAATATTCCCCCCTGAAACTCATGGGGGTTGGGTCTATGAGAACTGATCCATGACCCCGAGTTTGTCCCTTAGTTCAGTGAACCTTAGAGCAGATAAGGCCTTAGTCAAGATGTCTGCATTTTGGTCTTGCGCAGGAACATGTGCAACCACCAGGCTCTTACTGATCACTTTCTCTCGAACAAAATATAGATCCAACTCCATGTGCTTACACCTTGAGTGTAGGACTGGGATGTGTGATAGAGCCACTGTGCTCAAGTTGTCACAAAAAATGGTAGGCACCGTTGCTGCAACATTTAACTCCTTGAGGAGAGATTGATTCCACAGGACTTCTGAAGCAGTGTTTGCCAAGCTCCTATATTCGGCTTCAGTGCTAGATCTGGCCCCCAAGGGTTGTTTCTTTGACCACCAAGAGATCAAATTGGGACCTAGATAAATGCAAGAGCCCGAAGTTGACCTCCTGTCATCAGGGTCAGAGGCCTAGTCGACATCACAAAAGGCACTAAGTTGCAGTGGATGGTGAGGAGAGGCAGGTTGAAATAGAAGTCTATGAGATATAGTGCCCTTGACTTACCGAAGGATTCGTTTCACCACTTTCCAATGCTCTTCTAGCGGCTGTGAAAGAAACTGACACACCTTATTCATCGAGTAGCTGATTTCGGGTCTTGTAATAGTAGCATATTGTAGAGCACCCACTATAGACCGGTAGAGATGAGGATCAGCCAGGTAGTTCCCTTCATGCTTGGACAATTTGCATCCACCCACCATAGGAGTGTGAATGCTCTTGGCATCACTGAGGTTGGCTTTCTGGAGGAGATCTCGAACATACTTGGCTTGAGACAGCAAAAGAGAGCCATTGGGGAGATGTTTGACTTCAATACCAAGAAAGTAATCTAAGTTGCCCAGCTGTTTGAGAGCAAAAACAGAGGCTAACTTGGTGATAAGCTGCTGTACTAACTGAGGACTGCTGCCGGTTACTATAATATCATCTACATGGATGAGAATGTAGAGCCTGTGAGAGGTGCCAGAGTATACAAACAGAGAGGGGTCACACTTGCTGGCCTTGAACCCAAAGGTGACTAAGGTGCTCCCAAGTCTTTCAAACCAGGCTCTTGGTGCTTGTTTTAGCCCATAGATTGCCTTATTAAGTCTGCAGACCACACTTTTATCAGGACCCGCAAGGCCTTCAGGCTGTTGCATATAAACCTCTTCCTCAAGAAGCCCATTTAAGAAAGCATTGTTAACATCCAACTGTTGAAGGGTCCAATTATGAGTGAGGGCAAGAGTTAGCACAATCCTCACTGTCACAGGCTTAACAACCGGTGAAAAAGTTTCAGTGTAATCAAACCCGGGCTGTTGATGAAAGCCCTTGGCCACGAGGCGGGCCTTATATTTGTTGAGAGTCCCATCAGGATTTTCTTTAACACGAAAAACCCACTTGCAGCCAATGGCGGTTCTGCCCGCTGGAAGGGAGACAAGGGTCCAAGTATTATTGGCCAATAGAGCATCAAATTTAGCTTTCATAGCTGAGTACCAATGGGGAGCAGCAAGAGCAGCCTTGGTACTGCTAGGCTCACAATGTGTTAATAGCAGGGTGGGGAAAAGTCTTGGTTTTACAATACCAGATTTGGCTCGGGTCTGCAAAGGATGGGTGTTAAGTGGGTGAGGGGAAGGAGGTAAGGGTGATGGGTGAGGACTGGTCTTTGTGGCATTGGCAGGCAGGTTGGGGTGAAGAGATGGGAGATGACTGGTCAGGGGCAGTAGAGTGGGAAGAGTCAGAAACAGACTCCTGCAAGAGCAGAGGTAGGACTGAGAGGTGTTTGACTTGAACTGGAACGGGAGAGGCTAGTGGTGGGAGAGGAAGGGTCAGTAGCAGAGCTCATGCTAGGGGCAGCAATAGGATCAGTTAAGTGTGGAGTAGGCAAAACTACAAGGGAAGGACTAGGCATTGACTCAACAGATGGGGTTGGACTTGAGTTGATGGAGGACTCAAAGGGGAACTTAAACTCATTGAAGAGAACATCTTTGGAGATGTATATTCTACCATTGGGTGAGAGACACTTGTACCTTTTATGAGAGGGTGAGTACCCTAAGAAGGTGCATTCTTCATATCGAAACTGAAGTTTGTTTTTGTTATATGGCCTTAGACAAGGATAACAAGCACAACCAAATACCTTAAGGAAAGAGTAATCAGGTGCAATCTTGTGCAAAATGGTTAAGGGGACAGCATTATTTAGAGAAGCAATGGGGAGTCTATTGATGAGATAGACAGCACTGATGAAGGCCTGATCCCAAAATTTTAAGGGAAGAGAGGCCTGAGCCAATAAAGTGAGGCCCATTTCAACTATGTGCCTGTGTTTTCTTTCCACAGTTCCATTTTGGTGATGTGTGTGAGGGCAAATCACCCTATGATGAATGCCTAAGGTGGTGAGAAAGGTGGAGAAGGGCCGGAACTCCCCTCCCCAATCTGTTTGAACAGCTTTTAGATTGGAAGAAATTAGACTTTTATCATATTGTGAAATTGTTGAAAAAATAGTCAAGGCCTCTAACTTGGCTTTAAGAAGATACAGCCAAGTGAACCTAGTGCATGCATCAACAATGGACATATAGTAGGTATATCCATTAGATGATGTAACAGGGATAGGACCCCAAAGGTCTAAGAAGACCAATTCAAAGGGTGCAGTGTATTTGGTAGTTAAAGTAGATGAGGGTAACCTGTGAGACTTACCCAAAGAAAAAGCATGACAAAAATCAATAAACATTTTACTGCTGTAAGAGATATTAAAATTCCGTAAGACTGTCCTGACTACACTTTCATTAGGGTGTCCTAGGCGACAGTGCCACAAAGAGTAAGAGGTTGGTACATGCACAATGTGATGTTGAGGTTGGACAGAAGAGTTGCTCCTGTTACAAGTAGAATTACATCTGAGCAAACAAGTATCATTATTTAAGTTCCTAGACCTAGTTACAAAGGTATGGTGACTAGCACCTTTATTTACATCTGGAGTACAACCAGAACCTACTAGAGAGCTACTCAGAGGCAAGTGATGAAAGGCATAGAGTCCATCGGCTCCAACAGTGCCTTCCAGTAACACTGACTTGTCAACCTGATATTTGACAAAACAGTGAGAAGTATGAAATTCAAAGAACACATTATTATCCTTAGTGAACTGGGTAACACTAATGAGATTTTTAGTAACATTGGGAACAAAAAGTAAATTATTTAGAGTTAAAACAGACTTAGAATTGGAAGGGGAAACAAATTTAGAGGAACCAATTGAAGAAATGGAAATACCTTGTCCATTGCACATGTAAATTTGTTCTGTGCCACACAAATCAGATCTCTGCTGCAGCAGATTTGGATCAGGTGTGACATGGTTTGTGGCACCCGAATCAGGGTACCACATGGGAGAGTTATAAGGGGAATTGGCCATCATAGCCATAGGGGCAGGGTGTGGGTGTGGGTGTAGGTTTGGACTTTGGAGTGGAATGTGGGGGTTGGGGAAGGGGTAGGAGAGGTGGTAAATTGGCAGCGGGAGGGAAAAGGGGTTGTTGCACATTATGAGGTGGAGCAGTAGGAAACTGAAATTGTTGAGCACCATTGGTCCCAAACTGTGGAGCAGAATTGAAGCTAGGGTGAGAGCGATTACCATAATAAGATTGAGGAGGTTGATGCATGTACTGAGCAGGTGCCCGAGATCCACTAGAACCATAGGGATATTGCAGTGATGGATTAGAGCCAGTAGTCCCATATTGAGTTGAAGAATCTGGACCAAATGTAGGATCAAACCGATGCCAACAGGATTGAACCTCATGACCATACTTGCCACAAAGTTGGCACTGAAGGTGTCCTTTGGGTCCATGTCTTCCACCTCTGCCCCGTCCTTTACCATGGCGTCCCCCTCTACCTCTGGAACCAGAACTTGAATCATATTGTTGAGGGTAAGCTGGTTAAGGGAAAGGGGTATTGGCGGGAAAGGAATTATTGGCGGGAAAGTTGTTGGTGACAGTTGGAGGAGGATTATAGGATCCAGTGGAGGTGAAGGAATTCTGAGGTGATTGTTGGGGAAACTGCGGAGGAGGCACTTGCGCAACATTTACAGAGAAGGCATCGGTGCTCACCGGTGGACGGAGACGATCAAGATACGGCTCGTGTGTAAGGAGGAGGGATTCCATCGCCGTCACCGGAACCGAATCGAAACGATGACAAGTCACAAAGGACTCATACTCCAGTGGAAGCCCTGCAAGAATCACTGAGATATGTTCTCTGCTCGATATAGTCTCACCAATCGAAATCAAAGAATTCACCAAAGCTTTGATGCGAAGAAGATACTCAGTAATCGATTGACTAGGTTGTTTCTTCGTGTTTCGTAGCTCAGATTGCAGCTGAAGTTTACGCGATTCAGTTTGCGAATGGAAGAAAGTGTGTAATTCATCCCAGATTTGAAAGGAATGGCGACATGCAACTACATGAGGATGCATGGATTCACTAAGCGAAAGGAGAAGCCACGAGAAAAGGTGTTGATCCTGTTGTTCCCATGCGAGAAACGCAAGATTCACTCGATCAAGATCACGATCAGAAACGCTGAGGAACCGATGAGGAATGGTTGGAGAGCGAACATAATGTTCGAGACGATTAGCCTTGAGCACCGATTCAACATGTTGCTTCCAAAACATGAAATTCTTCTCTGTCAATTTCGCAGAGATTGAAGAAGAAAGGATTATCGGAGCGGAAGAAGGTGGAGGCACCACCGCCGTGCCACGCGGTGATCTTGGAGGTGAAGGCTGAGCCATGGCCGCGGATCAAGAAGCTAATGATACCATATTAGAAGTACAAAATGAAGAGAGGGAGAGAGAGAGAAGTAGGTGTAACTGAATAGTATTGAAGAATTGATTATTATGAATGTGAATGGAAATAGCTTTCCTCTTAGTTACAATCGTGCAGTACAAGCTATAGTACAAGCTAACTGTCACTCTAACAAACTTAACTGTGAGCTGATATTACAGCTGTACATTCATTAGAAACTCTGCTCTAATACTTATCAATTAGGGTGATTTGGTTTCTTAACTTCTACCTTCTGTAATCACAACCCAAACCAGATTTTTAATCAGGTGTTTGTGTTATGAAATTCACATCACCTTCCTCTTGTGGTTTTGTTGATCCTGAGGTAATCCAATTTGCCTTAGCCTTGAATCACAAGTGACAGATTTTGATCATTCTAGAAAATTTGTCCTGTTAAGTTTGTCTTAGGGTATTTGGAGAGCATGGCTCTTAGGTTGAAGAATTTTTTCGGGTTTGGAGGACACCTCCGAGGACCCTTCTAGGGTTGTGATAGGGACTTGGGATTCTCGATGGAGTACTTAAGTGGCTTGGTTCTCCCCCCTTCATAGCTAGTTTTTAAGGGAGGGTTTCCCAAGTGCTTGGGTGCTTATCATTTGGTATCCGAGCCAGGTTGTCGGTGTCTCAGAAAGGGCTACCTACGGAGGGGCTAACCGGAAAAGGCTGAGTGAAGCGTCATAGAGTGCAGCTGCTAGGACGTCAGCTCTCAGGGGCGGTGCTATGATAGGGACTTGGGTATCATGGGGTTCCTAAGTCCCACATCGAGTAGTATGGGATGCTCGGTGGAGTATTTAAGTGACTTGGTTCACCCCCCTTGATAGCTAGTTTTTAAGAGAGGGTTTCCCAAGTGCTTGGGTGCTTATCAGGTTGCTATCGAGCTGTGGCTCTTTTGACCATTAAAAAAATCAGAGAGACTGACTCTGATACCATGTAAGCAGAGAAGAAATTCTATTCTCTGTTGTCTATTGAGGTGGATAGGTACACAATATATACAGTGAAAAACTTCCTAAAACAAAGACCCTAAAATCAAGTAAAATTGCTAGAGACAAGGAAGCTAAGAATCTGGAAATAATTGAGAATAAATCGGAATAGAAAAGGAAATTAAAATCCCCTAAGCTGACTCCTAGAAATCAGGAAGCATACCTAGAATGAGCTGTCAACAACACACATGCACGTTACCACTTACTTGTCTGTGCTAGAAGAAAAGTTTGTGATAAGTAAACAGTCTGTGTAACCTATTATAAAAAACCTTGCTTTTTACCTGTAACATAAAACTATAGCTGTACCTTCTGTTTGTTTCATTTCATTTTGTTTTCTTCTATCTATTTGAGTTTAGGAACAAATGATGGAACTAGACTCTAGAGGAGAGGTTTTAGAAAATCTTTCTAGCCTACCTTGCCTCTTTGTTCTAGTGAACTCTAAAAATAATTTGATGAGGATTTGACTAGTGGAAGGGCGGGATTTGTTGTCTCAAAATTATTGCCTCACTGTTCACATTATCGTCTATTTTTGTATAATCCATTGGCGCCGATTCACTTAGTACATGGTCATTACCTGCTGACTCTGTTTTTCTTTGATATATTTTTCTAGCTGCAAAAGGAAGCTTCAATATAACTGCACTTTTTGACCATTTTAGAATATGTCAGAATATAATCAGGTGTATCCTAAAATTAGATTATCGAAGATTTTTTTCCTCCTTTAGATGACTAATTGATTCCACAATATTTTCTAAAGATCAACTAGGATATTATCAGATACATATATTCTATGATATTTCAACAGACCAAATAATTCCTCTGGGGTTTACTTTTTTGTTTTTTGTTTAAAAACACGGAGGTTTTCCAAAATGGCAAGCTTAGCTAAAATGTTATACCTATACAGAAATGGTTAGTGTCAAGTGGTTAATCAAGTCACTCAGTTGGTTGATGGTTAACCAACATGTCTTGATTAACCACTTACAATGACAACTTTCCTTTAGGTCCAACAAGATTGTTGGCATTTCCTTCTAGCTCGTTTTCCTAAAATTTATTCTTAATAACACTGTTAGAATATTGTTTCCATGGGTTCCTAAAATTATTCTGTGTATATTTTTAGTTTTCTTCATTTCTTTCACTTTTCTCTTTTCTGTTTCAGAAGATATCTCTTGGCCTGTCTTTAGCTTTCTTCCTCACCAAGAAACTTTTTTCTATCCAGAACAAATGGTAGATCCCGCATTTTGCATCTCACTTGGAAGGAATTTTTAACTGCGTTCTATTCACGTGTTAATAAATTAGCCTTCTTTGTTTGGGTTTCATCAATTTTGTTATGTTGCCTTTCTGACATTATCTCCATGTGATGAGCTAGTTAGAAAGAGTACTACATCAGTTAAATTTGTTTCAATCCAGTAGCAGATATGGACACATTTGGGAAAGCAACATGTATTGCTTGATTACTTCATCATGAGGATTTGATGATTTGATTTATCGAATTTCTCCATTGCAGCTTGCAGAGGCTGCAAAATCTCAATTCTCCCATGATTACAGTGACCACCTTGCACTTGTGAGGGCTTATGAGGGCTGGAAAGATGCTGAAATAGACCTCGTTGGACATGAATACTGCTGGAAAAATTTTCTTTCTGCACAATCCATGAAAGCTATTGATGCTCTTCGGACGGAATTCTTATCCCTGCTCAAAGATATTGGATTAGTTGATAGCAGTGCAACCAGTTGCAATGCATGGAGCTATGATGATCATCTTATACGGGCAGCTATTTGCTATGGCCTATATCCTGGCATTTGCTCTGTTGTGGTATTTTTCATATTGCATAATATTATATATTTATTGTAGAAACCCTTTCCCTCTAGTGTTCATATTGTATATCTAGTGCCTGCTTATGTTACGAGTAAATAATTATGATGTAATTTCATTCACAGCATAATGAGAAGTCATTTTCTCTGAAAACAATGGAGGATGGTCAAGTGCTCCTACATTCGGTTAGTCCATTCAAATCAATATAATTTGCTGCTGGTTGTGAAACTGTATAAATACTGATGTTTTTTATGCAGTCTTTTGATTTTGTGTTTTTTTTTTTCATTTGCCTAGAATTCAGTTAATGCTCGGGAAACTAAAATTCCATATCCATGGCTAGTTTTTAATGAGAAGATAAAAGTGAACTCAGTATTTCTCCGTGACTCAACAGCTGTGTCTGATTCGATGGTACTTCTCTTCGGTGGAAGCATCTCAAAAGGAGATACTGTAAGTTCCTTGTGATTTTTTATTGGTTCTCATGTTTATTCTATAAAATGTTGCAGTTTAAAATTACCCTCTAATTTTTAATTGGTTTAATTAATTTGGAGGTCCTTGAACTATTTAGGAATTTTCAAAAAGGTCTCTATAGTCTATACTTTAAAAGTTTGTAATTGGGTTTCCGAACACATAAAAAATTTGTAATTGGTTCCCTCATACTGTCATACACTTTTCCATTAGTATTTCGTTAAGTATAGGGACCTATTTAAATTTTCTTCAAAAATATAGGGACCTATTTGAATTTTTCAACAAGTTTAGGGACCCACAAATGGAGAGTGGATGGATCACTTAACAGATACTTAACAAAACCCTAACAAAAAAAGTGTATGTGAGATTTAATTACAAACTTTTAAAGTATAGGGATCTATTTGAAAATTTCGCAGATTAATTTAATCTTTTTAATTCTATGATATTTTTACTGGCATTCCTTTCTTTTTCTGGCAGGATGGTCACTTAAAAATGTTAGGAGGATATCTGGAGTTTTTCATGAAACCCGCAGTTGCTCAAATGTACCAGACCATAAGGCGAAAACTTGACGACTTCATTCAGAGCAAAGTAAGTGCAAATTAATTAAACTTGGGAGTTATGAGTTATAATTAAACTTATACTGTTGGACCTGGCAGCTACTGTTTCCAATGATGGACATACATTCATTTCATGAGCTCCTATCCGCTGTACGGTTGCTGATTTGGGACGACAAATGTGACGGCAGATTTGTATTTGGTTGCCAGACCCTTAAACCATCTATGATGACCTTGCAGCCAGCATTGGTTTCAAGGACTGAGAGTGGACCTGGGGGTGATAATTCTAAAGGTCAGCTCCAAACGGTGCTGACACGGGCTGGATTTGCTGCACCCATCTACAAGACCATGCAATTGAACAACAATCAGTTTCGGGCTACAGTCGAGTTTAACGGAGTGCAGATAATGGGCCAACCTTGTAACAATAAGAAGACTGCAGAAAAAGATGCTGCGGCTGAGGCACTGCTATGGCTTATGAGTAGAAGACAGGCAGAGCATGAGTATGTCGATCACATGACAATGTTGCTAAAGAAAAGTAAGAAGGATCATACTTAAGTAATCAACTAATATAAGCTTGCCTGGAAGGTAGACGAGTCCAAGATGAATTACTTAATCTAAATCTTGTGGTTCCTTCTCCTCTCCTCTCTTCTGGAATAGATGGACAGAATGGCTTGGCGGCGTTGTTAATGTCCAGCAGTGGAGTTTTCAGCCAATTTGGAGCTCATACAACACCCATCTGCAATCAGGCCTGTATCAAACCGATTCAATCTGAAGTTGGAAACACCAATTCTTGATCAAAGCAAATAATTGATAATTTGTGAACTTGAAGCAAGAAATTGCTGGTCAAAGCTTTTGGGAATTAACTGTCCACAATTTGATGCGTTTGCGTCTTCAGCATCTATAGTGAAAAAATAGATGGATACTTCTTAGTCCTTTTACAGACGGAGGATGTAGTGCGTGACACTCATCATAGGGGATAAGCATATCCAGGTAGAGTTGTAATTGGATCGGATTTGGGAGAGTTTAGTTTAGCGTCCAAACCATTTACTGTTTTCTGGGTTGGATTGATTCATTTTTTTGTGAAATATTATATGTAATCCGAATCAAACCAACCCGATAATATTCGGGGTGGTTCGGATTGGTTTATCATATCAACATTTTTTTAATTTTATTTATTATTCCAATAATTTTGTTCAAGATCCGTCATCGGATTCATCCACCCAAACTAAATGGGTACATAGAAGGCTTTCTCACATCTCATCTCATCTCATGTTTACCCTAAATGGATGAAGCATTTTGGACCATAATACAGAGAAACTAAGGATTGGTGGTGGTCGATGATCAAAACCAATGGAGTGAACGCAAGTCTCTTATTCAAAAGAAATTCTAATATGCTTGTGGAACATCAATATATGTATGTCTTAAGACATTTTTAATTTAAGTTAATGTATTTAAAATTTAATTAAATACACTTAAAACTAATAATTAAAGTATTTTAAAAATAAACATTTATTATTGTTTAAGAAACATGCAATAATTTCTCCTTATTCATCGACATTTTAATGTCCAAGAGCTATATTAATCACGTTTTATAGGAAAAAGAGAACACAAGATAAACAAATGAAATTGGAGACTATAAAAAGAAAGCACATGTACACCCACTAACCCTCTCTAATATTAACTATTCAATTTCCATCTCTAATGATCCTAGATTCCTACATTCCTCATGTTCCTTTTTGCCCCTGTTCTCTTTTTTATTTTTGTTCCACCTGGCAATTTTTTTATTTTTATAATCCTTTTTGCCCATTTTTATAATATTAGCAGATTAAAAAATGTGTAGACTCCAGACCATATTATCTCTTTATTGTATGTCACTTTTTCTTGAGATGTTAATGTATTCTTTTCGACTCAAATAAATTTATGGCTTCTGAAAGAAAACAATGCTAATGGTTTGCATTAGCTGGGTTTTAAGCCTGCCCAATGATGAACATAGCAACACTAGTTTCGGCCTAGTTGATTCAGAAAACAATGCAAAGTATGTTTTTATCAAAAGAACAAGTACAAGGCCATTAAAAGACTACGTAAGAAACATACGACAACCACAATCAGAAATTGCTTACTTTGCAAAGTATCAAATTACATCATTAGAAAGAGTACTTTCCATTTGGTTGCTTGGTTTAGGATCACCAAATGTTATAAAGCATGTGGTGTTCAAAATGTCTTACTTGATAGAGAGAATAGAAGACGGAGATGACACCAACCATATTCTCCCCAAGAATTCTGCCCTAGACCTCCCCTTTCTGCAAGCCTCCTAGTTTGTTTTGCTTTCTCTAGATTATGAATGTAATTATTTTTATCCTATGCCTGTCCATGTTTGTAATTGCACAAATCAAGATTATTATTTGTACCGTCTTCATTTTGAATCATATAAACATCTCTACTCACTCCTTCAAAGTTTCTCAACATTAATTGTCATGATATGATAGTTTATCTTTCCAGCTTCAGTGTTCTGAGCTTCTGCTGTGCTATAGCTTTCTCTTCTTCAGTGAGTGCATGGCGGAAATGGCATCTGTGGCCATATGGGCATGCAACCCCAGCAAGGACCATCCTGCAGACCTCAGTCTTGTAGCGTGGGTGGCGGATGACAGGGCGGAGCTCCCCAATACCATGAGCAAATTGGCAGTGGTATCCATATGGGCATGCTCCAGTCTCCTGCCATTTGTTACACAGCTCAGTCTTGAACATGCCTTGATTATACACCACCATCTCAAGAGGTTCTTCCTCCTTCTTCCCTCCACGCACATATACCTTTTGCTGTTGCACAGCAACATGCACAAAATTTCAACAACAGTAATCAAACAGTATTTTAATTAATAGAAATCCCCCTAAGCCTCTCCCCGGGGCCCTTTTTTTTTTTTTTTTTTTTCTTCTTATGGATGGCAACAATAAACCAAGATATCATTCATTCATTCCCAAAAAAAAGTTAGATAAAAACAAGATATCATTCGTGTGTTAACATTAAATGTTGTACTTACAGTCTTCAACCATATAGTTGTACTCAATTCTGAAATGATTTTCGTCATGACGCTGAATCCGTATCTTAGGGGGATAAATATGCACAGTACCATGAAAAGTTCACAATACTGTGCCATTGATTTTAATTGATGAAGAAAACATTATCTCTAGTCATATCTAATTATTATTATTTTGACAATAACAAAGCTACTTCATTTCATCAATAATCAAAGGTTCAAATACATGTAGGAATACATAAAAAACCTGAGGACTAGCTTTATATATGGCCACTTTTGCTAGGCTATTAGCAACCATATTAGCATACCTCCTAGTGAACTCTACATGAGAGTTGTTACTAAAGGATGAGAGCATGTCTCTACAATGTTGTAAAATAGAACCAAATTCAATTGAATATTTAATTATTAATTATTGAATATTTAAATCAATTGATCATAGTTTACCTTTTGAAACAAGAGATGTTGACCCTTTTTATTATTACCGGGTGCTAATACAAAAGATATACACAATTAATAATAAAGATTTAATTGGTATACACTATCAGTGTAAATATTTTTTACACAGATAACCACTCAGAAACTGTCACATAAGTTAAAGTGTTTGACTCTTATTCTAACTACCTTAAAAGTCATGCACACCATGATTTCTGATTGGTTGTCAGTGTAAAAAAATTTACACTAACAATGCATAACAATTAAACTCTAATAATAATGTTAGTACTAAAAAATTGAAACCTTTAATTTTTTACTACAGCTCAAAAACTTAAACTTATAACTTGCAAATAAATACATATATATGTTTATATAGGGGCATTAGAACAATTCTCATTTTAATAACGTGAGAACAATAGATGTTGATCATACAATCATAAATAAATAGTCAAGATTAAAATTTGTTTATGATCACATAAGCAATTAAAAAAATCATATGCATTTATATTTTAATTTCATTATTCAAGTAAGATTCATTATTCTGATTTTTCACAATAAGAGTTTTCTCACCTGAATATATATATTTATTTAGGAAAATAAATATTACACACCATTTTCTTTACAATACATGTTACAGTTTTTTTTTTGTTTTGTTTAGAAAAAGCAAATGCAAAGAGAGTATATATGTGCATTTAGAAGTATGTTTCTGCCAAGGGAATATTATTGTAAAGTTTAATTGCTATGTAATGATAGTGTAAAGTTGTTTACACTATCAACCAATCACTAATCATTGTATGAATGACTTTTAAAGTGATTAGGATAAAAATTAAACATTTTGAGTGATGTGACAATTTATAATTGGATGTATGTGTAAAAGGACTTTACATTGTCAATGTATAACAAATAACACTGAAAATAAATAAATTGAAGACAGCGGTCCATATAACTTATATATGCGACTCAAACTCATATGAGTGATCTTGTTTTTGGGCACACTACTCATAAATGAGTTGATAATTTGATTCATATTCGTGCTATTTCTTTTGTGTTTAAGCGAAACTAGACCTAAACTTGTACCAAAACACAATAATAACCAAGAGCATAAAAAAATCCCAATACCAAAACTAGAATTGGACCTAACCAAACAAGCAAACGCACACAAGATGCCATGCCATGCATATTATGAAAAACAACCAAACTGCGCTGTGTTCGTTGCAGCAACTAGGCAATGACGTAGACAAGCGAGATTTTACTTAGAATAAATACTTAATTTGGATCTTGGAATTATATGCTCGTATCAATTTAGTTCCTTACATTATCAATATTTCAAAATGATTCTTGAAATTCCAAAATGTTATAAATGCATCCCTGATATTATTCACTTAGTTTCAAATGCATCCCTGACATTACCAACTTAATGTCATTATAATCCATGCAAATACCAACGGAGGGACGAATCTGATTAACTTTCTACAATTCCAGGGATTATTTTGAAATATTGATAATGTGGGAACTAAATTGATGCGACTCTACAATTTCAGGGACCAAATTGAGTATTTACTCATTTTACTTGATTTGAAAGGAAAAAGGGTTAACAACTAACAAGCAAGTCCATGTTCCGTAAATAACGATAAAATTAAAGCGAATGAAGACACAAGAAAAAGAAGATGATAATAATAATAATAATAATAATAAATAAATAATCATACTAATGTGGAAAATTTTTGGGAATAACCCAAAAAAAAAATTATTCTCCTAAATACCCCCTTTTCTCCATTATATACATAAATATCCCCTTTTTTTTCCTTCACTTTCCCCTCCCTCTATTCACGACTTCCCACTTTCTTCTTTTTAATTTTTTTTTTTTATGTTGAGAAGTCGGATTTGGTGGAACTGACTTCTCAATGGACATTTAAAAAAAATTTGCAATTGATAGGTAGGAAACTTTTATTTTTTTTCGAATTTTTTAAAAAAATACTAATTTTTTGGTTTTTTTTTTTATTTTTTTGGATTTTTATTTAAATTTAATTGGTTTTAGAGTTTAAAAATATGTGATTAATTTTTTAATTAACTAATAGTGTTGGATGTTATTTATACGATATCAAAAATAGTGTTGTCCCCCAAGCCATTGATCTTAATGCCCCAACACACCCCTTCCACACATCATTTCCTCAAACAGAAGACTACCACGTATCTTTTCCTTCATCCTCTGAGTACCACCCATCTTTTCCTACTTTCTCAGCTTGCCACTCTTCATTTCCTCAAACCCAAGACTACAACTCTTCATTTCCTCAGACCCAAGACTACACCCCCATCATGTCCTCACTATAGATATTATTGATATCATATAATTAACATCCAACACTATTAGTTAATTAAAAAATTAATCACAAATTATTAAACTCTAAAACCAATTAAATTTAAATAAAAATCCAAAAAAAAAAAAAAAAACCAAAAAATTCGTATTTTTAGAAAAAATTCAAAAAAATAAAAATTTCCTATGGGAAGTCCTTCCTATCAAATGCAAATTTTTTTTAAATGTCCATTGAGAAGTCGGCTCCACCAAACCCGACTTCTCAACATAAAAAAAACAAAAATTAAAAAGAAGAAAGTGGGAAGTGGGAAGTCGTGAATCGAGGGAGGGGAAAGTGAAAGGGAAAAAAAAAAGGGTATTTATGTATATAATTGGAAAAAGGGGGTATTTCGGAGAATATTTTTTTTTTTGGATTATTCCAAAAATTTCCCTACTAACTGAACTTTATCAAAATTACACCTAATTTTAAGAAATCTGAAAAAAAAAAAAAAAAAAAGTTGGTGCATTTTATTATATTTAAAATAATGAGCTTAAAGAAGGCTTTATACCTGTAAATATAATGATTTTTTGGATTTAGTCTATATTAAAAATTTTATTTGATTTAGTGTCTTATTTTATAAAAATAGTGTGCTTTTATAGTCCTTAATTACTAGTTAGGGACTAAAGGAGCATTACTTTTGACACTTACAGGGATTAAAAAGGAATAAAACTTTAATAGAGATGAGAAGCCGAGAACTATCGAGATAGAGATTAAATCCAAAAAAATGTTATATTTACAAAAGACTTATTTAATAATTAATAATAATAATAATAAAAAATAAAAGATGTATTTAATAATAATAATAATAATAATAATAATAAAATAAAAGATGTAAAAGCATGTGTGATGTGCCCTTACAACGACTTCAGGTGGCGTAGTCAATGGGGTGCGTGGGCGAGTATCCCCTTTTGTGTTGCGATTCCCAGTCCCGGTCCCGGCACCAGTACCCGCAGACTGACCCATCTTCAAGTACCCATTTGACCTCACAGATATGCTTTTCGGCAACGAGAACCGCTCCACTTCAACACCACCACCATTGTTGTTTTCAATCACGCTACTTGGACTCTCTTCCGAAACCTGATCCTGATCCTGCTCCTTATTATTATTATTATTATTATTATTATTATTATTCCAATCGCTGCAGTTGTTCTCTTTCCCATCCCTGCAACTATCGTCCCCAATGTGAACCCCACGGACCCCTTGCGCGAGATCAAACGGCGTAGTATTATGGCCAGACGAACCACCAAATCGGTCCTCGATCGAAGCGTGGAAGAACAGGCTCAGCTGCTTCTGCAGCTCGCGGTTAATAGCGCGAAGCTGCGAGTTCTCTTGTCGAAGGGTTTCGATTTCTCTAGAAGTTTCCACGAGACGACTGAGGCAAATACTGTGGCGGTTCACCATGTCCTGGTGCTTCTGTATAACCATGGAGTCGTGAGAGTATTGGCTCTGACGATTTCCAGATTCTGTGGCGGCGTAGTTCAAGCCTTCGTAAGGGTAAAGCGAGCCGCCATTGTTGTTGCAGGTGCCTGATGAAAGAGATGGATTATCCTCGTTGAACAATGTAGAATATAAGGAAGCGAAAACGCCGCCGTTTGACTGCATTTGAGCGGTGGCAGAGTTGGTGTTGGCGCCAAATCCGCCATTGGAGGACGGAGAGCAATTCTCCTTGTTATGCATTTTTCTTTATCTCGATGCTAGACTTCACTGTATATTCTGAAAATTATATACAGAACAGAGAAGAATAAACTATTCAGAAACCTATAACGAATAATATCGAATTCTTCTTGAATAAGCGACACACTAATTTTCAATTCCTCAATTCTTTCACATTTCCACTAAAATCATCAAAAATCGGTTCGTTTGAGTACATTCATTGATTTCAGATTCTATCAGTTCAAAATTAAAAGAACTAGTTCATCGAAAGTCAGAAATGAAAGAAATCACGAACAATAATGCACTGGTCTAAAGATTCAACACCGAACATACGAAGAAATTAAACGAACTGAAACCAATCGATCGGAAAATTTAACGAGAAAATTAAAAATTCACCGATGAATAAACAGAGAAATTCTCGCACAATCTGAGCATAACAGTGAAGAAGAGAAACGAAGAAACCCTTACCTGACCTAACGAAACTGGTTCAGAGCGCTAAACTTGAGAGAAAGAGAGAGAGAGAGACTGTGTGTGTTTTTAGAGAGAGAAAACGGAGATGAGAAAGAGCGAGGGTGGAAGCATGGCTTTTATAGTGCGCCATTGTTGGGGAGTACTGAAAAGGAAGAAGGACGTAGCATTGTAGCAATGTGTTTGCCTGTTTGGTGGTGCGAGGGAAAACTGAGAAAACGAATCTGGAAAAACCGTTTCCGACACACTTCTTAACAGAATTTTGTGGCATACCCGAACTACCCCTGTCGATTTCGCTAGAGCTTTACATCCTCTGAGGGGTGTTGTGGTGATTTAACTTGAGGGGGAAGGAAAAGGGGTTGCTTGTTATTGTTGTGTTAAAGGAGCCGTTGATATTTGATCGTGCGGTCAGGAAAGGATATACTGTTGTGTGGTGGGTCCCAGTGAAGCCTCAGCAGCCAGCACTGGCACACTGTAGGAGGAGGAGGATTCACAAGACGGAATGTGTTCACGACTTCACGTAGCTTGAGTGCTAAGAAACGCGTGAAATTACCAGTTTGTCCTGTGCTTTGGAATTTATATACAATAATTTGCCATTATTGAGCAAAGAAAAATAGAACTTTTCATTCATATATTCCCACAGAGGAGTCTCATTCTATGTTGTTGCTTCGAAGTATAAACAGGAGATTTTTCGTTGGAATATTGATATGATTCAGATGGGTTGAGCGCTTGTTTTATCTATAACAAGCCTTTTCTTTTCATCACAAGACTACAAAAATGCTTCAATCCTTTTATCTTATTATTTTGTTATATAAAAAGGTAAAAATTAAAGTTAATAATATGTGTACAATTATCTTAGCACAAAATTTTGTCTAATTCTTATGCATTTCTGTAGTTGAGCAACATGGTTTATTTGAATGTTTTTATGTTGAAAAAGGATACTTTTTTTGGGTGAAGATATCATACAAATACAATTACACGGAGGAAAATGCTAAATGTCATGGAAGATTATAAACTACCTTTAAAAAAAAAGGTACAATTTGTGTTTTTTTTACTGCTTCGTATTTTTTTTTAGAAGCTCACCCAAACATACTAAAAAATGATAAAAGTATTTTTTTTTTTTTACACAAAAAATTCTTCTAACTAAAATAGTATATCCAAAGTCCAAACAACCTTTATGTATAGTGCCATTTTAATAGTGAAAAAGGGAGAACTAATCACTGAAAACAAAAAAAAAGTTTTTATAAAAATAAAAATATTTAGCTTTTCTATCTGAAAAATGTTTAGCTATATGCATAAAGTTCAACGAATTGACATCTTTGATTTTTGTCTTTTTGAAATTATCCACTTAAATCATTTTTTTATAAGTTTATATTAGAGCAACTCTGATGGGAGTTGCTTAACTACTTCTTAAAAATAAGAATCGATTCTTCCTGGATTGCACCATTGGTAAATAAGATGAGGTGTACAGTTGTTAAAGTGAGTCAATTCAGCTCACTCGGATTGACCCACCACGGGTTGACAAAAAATGAACCAACCCAATCTGACTCACTTTTTGATGAACCAAAAAATACCCAACTCGACTCAACCCACCCTGAGTTGGTCGGTTAAAGGAGGTTAACTCACTTAAAATAAAAAAATAAAAATTCACATAATGTTAAATTAAAAACAATTTTTTAAAAAAATATATGAAAAAAACACATAAAAATGAAAAAAAAAAACAGAAAAATAAAAAAATTGCCAACCCTTGATCAAACCTCGTTTAACGTGTGGGTTAAGTGAACCGGGTCAAAATAGTCTGAGATAAAAGTAGTCTATTCTTCAACCCAACCCACTAGTGAGTCGGGTTGGCTCACGGGCAAGAACCCATTGTGATAGCTCTAAGGAGGTGATATCCACATGTAAGAACACTTGCTTCTATAATCAATAAGTAATTAGTTTTTATATAAGAACCCGATAAAAAATCATAGAAAATAGAGAAAAATAAATGTAAATAAAGATGTGGAGTAATTTGTGAGACTCATTTGATGAACATTTTAAAATTGCACAATTGGAGTGGAGAGTTGTTTCGAGTAGCACAAAGTTAAAAGTAATGAGGTGACATAAAAGAAGTAGTTAAGCAGCTCCAATGAGTTGCACAATTGGAGATAATGTTATATTTTCAGAATTTATATTCATGTGTAGGAATAAAGGTAAAACTAAATGTCTCCTCTTATCAAAATTCAATTACATCAAAATCCCACATTACGTACGGTCCCACTTCTATGATGTAATCCTAATTTTGTACAGATATATAAAGAATAATTTTTGCCAGTTTTACCAAAAGCCCAAGACAGTTTAGAGAGCGCATTCAAGGTGCAGTTGCGGTTAGAATGGCATTTGATTATATAATGCTTCAATTTCAAGTTATTGTCAGGGAGGGTGCTGGTGGTCTTGGCTTGGGTTTTGAATTTACAAGTCATAATGTAGATTTAAGACATTTGTCATTTAGGAAGATAGAGTCCATCATGTTCTTTTTATTTAGGGGAAGGAAGTAAAAGGGTTTGCTTCCTTATCACATTAACAACAACCTCTTCCCTCTAACAGCTACTTTATCAAAAGTTCAAAACCTAATATCAAAATATTTGGTGAATAAAATAACACTCATGCAAGGATCCCCACATTAATTTCTCTCCCAATAGCAGAAGGCCTTCTCTTGTGTCATGGTTGTTAAGTTAAACACACACTTATTCTAAAATAATAGCTTTTCATGAAACAAACAATAATCAGCTTGCCCTTCCCTTTCATTACAGCTTGGTCATGCTGCTCTTATAACTAAAAAATATGATTTAGCTGTTCTTGGGTTTTATCAATACTTAAGGACCATTAAATGTCCCTCTCTATTAGGGTCAGTATGCTGAGCTGCACGTGAAAATGGCTGCTTGCAAACATGGGCCTAAACTTGATTTTAATTGGAGCTTTTGTTAGTTTGTTGCATCGCCTTAGGAACTCAACAGTGAGCAACGAGGCAAGAATACACTGAACTCATTTCAAATAAATACAGGGTAAACCTAATTCAATTTTCAAGAGACACCAAGAGAGTCCCATACACCCATGACAGTTGCAAGTAGCAGGAGACAGTATGTTTTATCAAGAGTCAAAATCATAACTTTTGCTAAGCCAAACCAGTAGCATTATTGTATAAGATTTTTTCTTCTCTCAATTTCCATAGCCACTGGATACATATGCAGGGATCAGGGATGGACATTTTTCTCATTAGACGTAGGGTGTGTTTGTTTTGGGAGGTGGATCCTCCCCGGCCGAGTTCTTCTTACCTGCAAGAATGTGAATCATTTAATGCCAAAGAAATACATTTTTGACCACAGCCTAACTCTCTCAAATACATCCAATGATTCACATTCTTGCTGAAGAGAGATTAGACAGGACTTGGTTGGAGAGGATCCCATTTATTTGTTTGTGCTTAATTTACAAGAAAATATTTTTTTTATATAAAAAGCTCTCTTCTTAAACCTCTGCATAATTGTTTAGATAAGATTTTAAAAAATAAAAATAAAATAATTTTTTACTTTTAATCTGAAGCTAGAAAGAATAACTTCTTAAAAAACAATTTTAAAAGATATGCAATTGAAGATAAAAAAACAAAAATGATGTTTACAATTATATCTAAACAGAAAATAACTTTAGTTTTTCACAAAAATAACTATAAAAAAAATATTATTATTCAAAGCTGATCAAAATACATTCATATCATGTTGTCTAAGGTTGTTGAAGTGGATGATAGAAAAAGGAAACCTATGGCAGAGACGCGGACAAAGACATAGGAGGTCAACTCAAATTTAGAAGAAAAGTATAGTCGTTGCATTTAAAAAAAAAAATTAATACCACTTCATATCACGTGCGTATAGATGTTTTAAATTTTATATATATACTAGATTATGACCCACACGTTACGCGATTATATTTTTTTTTTTAATTTATATTTTTAATTTGAGAATAAATTGACAATGAAGAAGATGTTAATAAAAAATATTTGTGTGAAACAATGATAACTAATAGATGAGTTATTCCAAATTATTATCGATTTAAATGATTTTATTATATATTTGGAAATGCCATTTTTTTCTCGTCCTCACTAATGTTGCTTCTTGCTTTTGTCATTTTTGTTTTTTCCTTAATCATAACCATAAGTCATAAATTAAGATATAATTCAGCTAGTAATCATAATCATAACCAAACGAAAATTTCAAAACCAATTTGATTGATATTTCTACAATACCAATTTTAATGCTCCATAAACCATCAAATGTGCACTTGGTAACATGACAAGAAATACAAAAATTAAGCATCTGAAGCTAAGATGTAACGTTTATAAAAATATTGATTGCTAACTTAATGTGCATCAACATGTTGTTTAGCAGTGCCTTAAATGAGTCTACTGCTCCACAATTTTATGGTTTGAAAACTAACGAAATGAAAATGTACTTAAACAGTGCAAAACATGTCTCCTTGGATAATTAGGCTGAGCGAGAAATATACAAACATTTAGTCATCAAGTTACACCATATGTTATTTATATAACAAACCTAAACTGAGCACAAACTAATCACGACCTATTAGGTCCAAAGAAATTCAGCAACCATCAAGTAGCCCATAACAACCAAGAAACTGAAACAGTCAATTCAGTTGCATCACTTATCTTCTGAGTTCTGACTCTAGCTCCTCAAAGTTGATACTTGTGTCAACATCATCTATGGAATAAAAAACATCAAGCAACTTAATATATACAACACAAAGATTGATATCTAATGCAAGCCACAACACAAAATACAATTTCCATAACACTACAATCCTTTAAGAACATGCATGCAAACCCTGAAACACACTCGACAAATTTTAAAGAGCATTAACTCAAAGGTTCAGCACTTCACACCAACAAATCAATAAATCTAATATCATTAGAATGAGGTATAAGTGTTTTGGGTCTTATGATGCACTACATAGAAAAATACATAGGACTTAAAGAAAATTTTTACTTGAGTCATTATACAATTTCCTGAAAGAGTAAACTAATTCAACAGTGGAGTCCAACAAAGATGGAAATGTAATATAGAAAAGTATCCATCAAGAGTACCTATTTAATATGGGAACCTGTAATGCAATAGATGCGATGTTGCTGCATATGTATATGATAGCAGGAACCTAATTCAATCATCACCACAGTGTAATCAGCCTTGTTATTTATTCAAATTTCAATTATATAATGCTCAATAGGTTGAAACAAATTTAAAGAGGATAAAATCTGTCATGTACCAAAGCTTTGGCTGATTAGGCCATTTGTAGGTCATTGATAACAAAAATAGTACCGAACATCCCATTATAAAAATAGCAGTATGCCTACAAGCACACCAATCATTTAAGCTTTACCATCCCTTTAAGCTATTCTTATTCTTCTAATCAGTTTAAATCTATGTCACGTCTTTATTATATAAGACCAAGGCATCCTAGGTCCTTCCCCTCAAACCAACAATTGGATTTCTACCAAATATTTAATCGCAGCCAAAAATTTGCAGAGTATATGTTTTAACAAACCAAAAATGCTCCATAAAGTAAGATGTGGCTACATGTAGTGACTTCCCTGAGAAAAATTCACCTGAGTTGCATGCAGTGAAAAGGATAGAGATTCATTCTTCCAACATTTAAAAGATTTAGTTCTACAATGTGTAAACAATTTCTTAACATAGCTTTACACCTACCATCCGTACATAAAGATAAAGATTTGCAATAGCTCCCAAAAAAATTAAATAATTAGTTCTACATTATGTTACTGGAGGGGAAACTAATTTCACAAAAAATTGAATTCACCTTAACTAACAAAATCAAACCCTGCAAGTCATAACTGAAAAGTAACTATATTTTTTCTTTTATTGCTATGGGTAAAGTACTTGCATTAGCTGTGACTAAGGAAGGAGCTGAAGGTCTATATGTCTCAAAAAAGGGAAAAAGGGATGAACTCCACTACTTATTCACGCATGATCATGTTCATGAATATTATTAACATTGTAGATACATAGTATATGCTATTGTCCATGCTTGATTGAATAATAAACCATGCTTACAGAAGTGAATGTTCCTCCCTATATAAAGTAAGGGAAGAGTCTGTGCATAATGTTGTTCTCCTAACATGTAGCACTGTTGATATAAAAAGCAATCATTAATAATGGTATAACCTCATGTCTAAGCCTTTGCCACCATTATTGCCAAACATGCTTGCATAAAGTGAATGAGGCGTCAAATATCAAGATTCTTGATGTGCCCCGACCTCTTTTTCTCTCACAGCAACTTGAGGCCTCTACCCCTATATAAACCAGTCTTAATGCTCATATTTTTTAACCAAACACGTAGTTTTCTTTATCACTATCAACTTTGATCTTTTAGATTCAATTGCATATTCTTTGGTATTCCAATGGCCACTGTTGAGGTAACTCTTTAACATCAAGTACTTGGTAGCTGGTACCCTAATTCACTTGGTTGGTCAGAACCCACAAATATATTTCCTTCCTTTTGTTGTTTCAGCATTATTTTCTTTTATTTGTTTACAGTTTGATCTGAAAACGGCAGTGTCCATATATCTTTTTGATACAGCCACAATTAACCTCTTATCTTATATAGCTCTGCTAATATAATTGAACTTCCTTCTTTTTTTTAAGCAATTGAACTTCCTTATTTAAAACAACATTTTACCGACAAAACTATATAAAAAAGTATAAAATACTTGAGATGCAAATGTTAATTAATTTGTTTAAGTATTTGAAGAAACATCAAATCTATAATCTGAAAATTTTAATACTTTTATCGTAGAAGATATATTGTAACAATTATGAGAAGGGGTACCGTAACCAATAATTACCAAAGTTAGAAGGATAAGTATTTATGTTGCATGTTCACCACCTTATGCATTTTCTAAGCAGTGTCTCAGTTAAGGACTTCAATAAACAACAATTGAATTTTTGTCTAATATTCTATGCCTATTGGAATTGGATTTTGTAGGTCATATCAGCAAAGAATTCCCTCCCCAAAGACACAACTGGGCATCATTGAAGACTGATCAGGAGAAGATCACACAAGAAGATGTGGAGACTCCAACACCAGCATTAGCTAAAGATGTGGTAGAAGAAGTAGCTAAGGTTGAGACTGTGACAAACACAAGAAGATTGAGGCAAAGAATTCCCTCCCCAAAGACACAACTGAGGCATCATTGATGACTGATCAGGAGAAGATCACACAAGAAGATGTGGAGACTCCAACACCAGCATCAGCTAAAGATGTGGTAGAAGAAGTAGCTAAGGTTGAGACTGTGACCGACACAAGAGAGCCAATAGTTGAGAAGATGAAAGAGGAAACTAAGAGAAAAGAACCTGAGACATAAGTTGTTAAGGAAACCAAAGAAAATGTTGATCTTGCTGAGGTTCAGGCACCAGCAGCTGCAGGAATCCAGAAGGAAGACGTTGTTAAAGAAGAGAAAGCAACTGAGCCTCAACAAAGAGTGAAGAATGAATAAGGTCAAGGGGAATGTGAAGTTTATATAACTATCTTGAAGGTCGTATTTTTCTTTTCAAGTCTTGTTGCTCGATGTCTTTTCTTTTCTATGTTTATTGGTATAATAAAATAGCTAAATGGGTAAGAAAGGATGACCCACTTGAATTTACCAATGGCAGCGTGCTAAAAACATGGCATACATGAGCTGCATCACTTTTGTTAATGTAGTGTGAGCTGCATTCTTGTTTGTAACCAATAAGATCTTGCTTGTCAAAATGGAATAAGCAAAAGCATAAGCATACACATGATTATAGGGATAAGCCATAAGCATCATTAGCCCTACCACTCATAAGCCTCATATTACTCCCCCTTTATCTCCAATGTTTCTGGACCAATTGGCAACTAAAACAGAACATTTTCAAAAAACTTGGCTTTAAGCTCTCATCACAACAAACATGTAATAGCTAATAAAACTTTTTTAAATAATAAAAGTTGCAAGCTAGTACCGACATCTATTCAAACTCATCCCACATGCCAAGATTTGTCTAAAAACTCATTTGGTTCCAGAAGTAGAGAGTGCAGTGGAATATGTTGTTGAAGCTATAGAATCAATTGTGCAGTATGCGGTTGCTGAAAGGTTCGTGTTTTGAAACTCTGGTTTTGTAATATTAATTTAATTTTGTTGCTAGGAGTTTAAGCTGGTATAGACCCAAAAAAGATACTTACATTCAAAAACTTAATAAAAAAAATTTTCCCTTTTTTTAATCATCCATTTCAAATCCTACGTTCAGTCACTTCAGTGTTGCCTATGGATTTTTGGAGAAGAAAGCTCAATATAGAAATACAACCCCAATAAAACAACCAAGCATAATCACAAATCTCAATTGAAATAACACATCAACGAGGGAGACTTTATAAACAACAATTTAAATAACAGTCTGGAGCAAGGAAATGGGTCCTCACCAAGGTTAAGATTGTATTTATAACACTTGCCATTTACAAAGTTCAAAAAGCAGAGATCTCAAGCTTGTTAAGCAATTCTATGTGGTGAGTAGTTTGATTAGTAACTATAAAATTTTATTTTATTGATACGGTTGAAGTAGTTGCAGTTGTGACTAAGGAAGGAGTTGAAGGTCTATATGTCCCAAAAAAAAAAAAAAGGAAAAAGGATGAACTCCACTACATATTCACGCATGATTATGTTCATGAATATTACTAACATTGTACATACTTTGGGGGAGGGGTGGGGGGTTGAGAGAATTACTGTAAGTATAGTATTACTGATTGTGAGGCCTGCACATATCATATTGTACCATAGTACATACTACATAGTACATAGCAATCTAATTGCTTTGCCTTTCTTAAACAATAATACATACCACTAAACCATGGTTTATTGTCAATATAATAGAAAAATAAGCACAACATCCTAAATCAATAATAAAAATGCTTTCAACCAAAGCACATGTAACATAGATGGAACCAGGAACATATTACACTACTCAAATACAACCTTTTAGAGTATAAGTCTGCTAAGGGAATAGAAAAGTTTGCATATAAATGCAGCATTTCCAAACAGTAGTTCAATCACAAATACATACCTGTATCTGCAATAATCCATCCAATGCTCCACATTATATCTCCCCAATAAAAAAAATTAACAATGCTGGAGTGCTCTCAAAACCATGCTCCGTCGGGTGATGCCGGAGTTAGAAACATCCTTGTCGCGCGATATCTCAGTCGGGCGATGCCGACGCTCCGCCGCGCCACCAATGCAGTGGCGGTCCCTTTCTTCATCACCATAGAATCTTGTCTCTCATCCAATGAGCTTTCTTCAAACTACATATGAGCCAATAAAATCTGTGTAATTCTCTTGAAGTATGACATGTTACTTTGAAATTCCTAAAATTTAATTAACGATGCCAATTTTGAGGTTGAAGATGCTAAGGAATTTGACCTCTAAATCTCAATAGTGGTGGAGAGAGAGCGATCAGAGCAATAAAATGAAAGAAAATTACCTGACGGTCACCGAAAATCCAAGTAGAGAGCAGAAATCCAGCGCCAACAATGGATCCAACTCAAAACTAATTTCCTTTTTTGTTCAAAGAATCCAAATTTGGAAGTTCAAGAAATGGAGTGTGAGAGAGGGGAAATGGTGTCGTGAAGAAGCGGATGAGAATGAGAAGAAAAAAAAAGAGAGAGCTCATGGATTTCAAATTTGGAACTTGAATAGGAAGAGGAAATGTTGTCGTAAAAAGATGATGCTGAGAGAGGAAAGGTCATTTTCTCATGAGCAAAGCAAAATGTCGACCGGGGAAAAAGAAACGTTGAAATGTACAGGTTTGTTATGTCTTTAGAAAGGGAAAAGAGGAGTAGAGAGGTGAATTCTAAAGGTGACACATCACTAATTAAGTGAGGTGGAAAAAATGGTATGAGATGGCAGAAATTATTAGTATGAGATGTCAACGTAAGTTTTGGGAGTCTATTTTAATATATTATAAATTATAAATAGATAGATATAGAAGATGTATCAAGTGAGAGGAGGTTTGCTCATCAAAAATAAAAGTGAGAGGAGGTTTTTTATGTGAGAGTGAGAGAGATTATTCTTAGTCTTTAGATCACACATGAATGTTCAAAATTAAAACATAAAGTCATGTGACTTTTTTAAGTGATCACATGATCACTAACTGCCTTTTAATCTTGATCATCCATGTATGATTTTAATAGCTAAGATTTATTCCTTTCACTCTCACATATAAAAACCCCTCACTAAATATGTCCCATATATGTATATATAAGGTAAACAAAATGTTTATTTCATTAGAATTGGTAAATAAGTATAATGAGCATTTAAAACAAAGTTGACAGATTAAGATGTGATATTCATTTATTATGTTAAATATAAACGATATTTATATGTAAAATCAGTTTATTAATCTCGGATCGAACTAACAAGTTGGAACGGTTCAATCGAAAACCGATCTATGGCCAATTCAATCAGCATATCAGATCGGATATATAATTAAAGTCAGAGCTGATGTCATCAAACCGTGATTGTATCGGCTAACTAGGCTTGGTTGAACCGCTCACACCTTCACTCGGTTGGTCAAAAATGCCTTAGTCACTCATTGTGTACGTAGGACCTACTCAAATAAAACTCACCTTATTTTCGACCTATTTATCTTGAATTATCGTCGTAGACGTCTATTAACTTGAGACTCAAGAAGACAACAAAAGTGTTTCTTAAACTTTTTGTTTCCTTCTAAAGCCGATCTGTTTTGATGAGAGTTCAAAAGAAATACAATCGTTTTCCTGATTTTTATCTTCACTCATTTAATTAAATAATACAATCATGAATACCCTTTCCAACCATCCTAACAACTCTTGATTCTAGTTTTTGGAGTGAGAATCCTTTATCTTTCACATACTCTTTGTTGATTGATTATGGTTTATGCAAATAAAAGTATAGTTAGCTTAAAGGAGAGTTAGTTAAAGAATTAAACATATATGAATAATAAGTTTTTTTATTCAACTTTATACACAAGTAATAAATAGGCAAAATAAAATCGTGGAGATAGCTCAGATGATAACTCAGCTGATCCAAATCTATCATCAAGGGATAGTGGAAAATCTCTACAAAATCCACTATGGAAGCATTATGATGAGTGATGATGTGTCCCACTTTAATAAAGTTAGGTTGTCATGTTGTGTATTCCACTTTATGTCCACTTTATGTCATAAGTGTGTCCTAAATATCTACTTTAGAGATGCTAAAGTTGTGGTTATAATTTGTCTTTCGTTGTAAGCCACATGATGTGGGTTGTAATGTTTTGTTTGTATTCCATAGACCTCTCCTATAAATAGAGGTCCCTTGTGTTGTAGTTGGCAAGAAGTGAAAGTAAGAAATAAACCTTGAGTGTTCTCTACAATGTCTAGCTTTTAAAACTCTCTCTTCCTCCTTCTTGAACTCTTTCTATACTACTACTTCATGGCTCGACCAAAAGGTGTAAGTATGCTCTGCACTTGCCTCTTCTGAGGATCCTGTGCATCAGAAAGCCCTAGTTAATGATCCAGAGTAAGAAATGGGTGGGGAGATGGAAGAATCTAGTCTCGTTTCTAATAGCCTAAGAGGCACAGAGACCATGCTTTGCCCAAGGAAGCAGAAGGGCCTCTTTTTAGGTCTCGGGCATACCTGGCCTTTAGAAACGATGCTAGAAGGCAGCCATCTTCTATTCCCTCATCCTTACCTTGGTATCAGAGCCATATACATACCACGAGCCTATGAAGGAGTAGTATGAAAGGTAGTAGAGAAGAGGAAACTTGCAAACATGGAATCCTCCACCTCATCTCAACCCCTTGAGCCTGTTAGACTTTCTTCTTCGTTATCTATACCTAACTCTTGTCTCCGAACTCTTTCAAATCGCATAGACAACTTAGTAGAAGTCTCTGTTCTCCCTGAAGATACGAAACTTGAAGAAACTAACCTCCCACTCTTGAACCCATATAGTCTTTATGCCAGAAACAAATCTATTACTAGGAGCCTCAAATCGTTAGTCTCTACAAAGAGACCTCCAGTCAAAGAATACATCCAGAGCACCAGGATGGATCAATGTGGTCTTCGTGCCACTAGTCAAGAACAATATGTGACCCTAGAGTTCCCACCAGAACTCATTACTCACTGGAGACGTCAAGGCTACACCCATATCCATATTGGAGCAGTGAGGCTTTGCCTTACACTTCATGGAAGGAAAGGAATTCCAGCCACAGCTCGAGTTGCACTCCTTAACTCCACATACGTGAGGTATCAGGATGCATTAATCGGAACAGTACTCACTTCCTTAGCTGTGGGAACCGTGATCCTAACAATAGCCCCTGATTTTAATGTCCGACTGGACGACCCCAATGTCTCTACTTTTCTGAAGGTCCAAGTCCAGATCAGCGGAGCTGAACAAGTAGCAACAGCCATGACGGCAACACTCCATCATCAGATGATCTATAGACTACAAGACCATGCTCTAGATCTTCATTTCCCCAACTCTACAGGGGATGCTCTCATGATCGTGGCCTCCAGGGAAGATGTCCCAGCCATCATCCAGATCCCAAAACAGATCCCACGGGCGGATTTGATGAAACTGATGCCACTGGAGTGGATCACCAACTATGAAAAGGAGCATACACTGAGCAGACCTAGTCATACATTTCTTCCCCCGGATATTTTCCCTTTGGGAGATGGAACGGTGAAAACTGTCTTCAAACCACTTATGGAAGAACAAGAATCTTTCCAACACCCAGAAGAAGCGAAGCTTGCTGAAATTTTCAGCGATCTCGGAAAGGAGTTTAGCAAACCTAGTACATCTGTACATCATGCTTTAACAATCACTCCGGTTGTAAAGCAAAAACAGAACAAGCTAACTCCTCCCATCCACTATATTTACCCTGACGGTGAGTATTCTTATGTGTCTCACATTGAGGGACATTTCATTTGGGATGTAGCACCGGAGATGTGTGACTCCGATTGTTCTTGCGGAGAATATGGAGAAGAAGATATCGATTCTGATCTAGAAAGAAGAATGGCAAAAGCACGCCGAAGGATACTGTGAAGAAAAGCAAAATCTCAATGCTCCCAGGACAAAGATACCAGGCGCCACAAAGATGACGGTGACAGAGATGATGAGTCCCGAAGACGTAGACCGTGGGTAGGAATTCGAAACCCACATGCCGGTCCTTCTCGAGAAGAATACCTCCGTCTCCGAACAGTTGAAATCCTTCAAGAAGATCAGAAACGAAGAGAAGAGAATCAGCGAAGACAAAATCAAAAGGCAAAATCCATCTTAAAGGAACCTTCTCATAGCTGCCTTACAAGTCCCTGTATGATGCTTACACCCTCTAAATATGATGAGGATTTCCCGCCTTTGGATCGAAGGACAGATGAATCTACCAGAACTTCAATGAAGCCTTACGTGACTCCCTCTGAAGTCTCTCCGTCAGGTTTGAAGCCAATCACTCCGGCCGAAGAAGTGTTGAACTGGCAAACGCACAATGCGAGAGCCCAGAACAAAGTCCTTAAACGAATAGACTCCAAAATAGACAATCTGGCCTCCAAGCAAGAATCCACTGCAAAACAAGTGGAAGGATTTTCTATGCAGATACAGGCTTTGTATGAAGATCTCAAGAGAAAAATAATGCTCTTAGATGCAGACCTGAGGCATCTCATCAAGACTGGCTACATTGGTCCAGAGGTGATGAAAAAGGATAAAGAAATCCGGGTACTCCAAGACCAGGTCCATCAGATTGAGAAAGATATGGCCAAGCAGCATCAGATTGTCTATAATGTTTACCCAACTAACATACCATCCTTCAATACTCCACAACCTGCATATCCAAATTATCCTTCTGAAGAAGACTACTCTAAATGCTTCAAGATGACTTATGAAGTATTTAGGCAGTCAGAGACTAGCCCTCAAAACCCATCCAAGCCCAAAAACCCTCCACAATTCTCATCGCAAACCAAAAAGGATCCCCGAAGAACAACAGAACCCATTCGCCTTAGAACTCCATCTCCATCACCACCAAAAGAAGGATCTCCGTCCATGGCCAAAAACAAACACCCTATGCTGCCCATAAGGCCGCTTCACCCCTCTCAATCAGACCACTTTGACTCTCAATCTGAAGATACCCAAAGCTCTAAGAATGCTCACTCTGTCCTTGAATCACATTTTGATTTTGAATCCCAGATTTCCGATGATTCTCTACCGAGTTTTGATGATTCTGAGCAACGTTATATGGATGTCTCTGCACTTTACATGGCAATCCCACAAGATGATCCTCATCAAGAAGAAGAATCAAGAGTTGACAATGATGGTGAAGAAAGCTCCCCGATGGCGTATGTAGAAGAACCGATAGAAAGCAGTCATCGACCCACTTCAGGTCCATGGTTCACTTTCGATGATGCCGCTCCAGAGAAATGGCGGTCAAAGCTTAACGACATGGGTGCATGGATCGATGTCCAGATGACTAAACCAGGTGTCACCCTTTCATCAGTAATCAAAGAATTTGTGGCCAGGATGACAGGCACGTTAAGGGAATGGTTCCAAAGCCTTGGACCATACAGGCAGCTCCAACTTACCCAATTATCCGATGCAGGCCAATTACTGGGACTCATTCACAAAGAATTTCTAGGAGACTGTCAACTCATAGAAAGACAAAGAAGGCAAGAATTCTTCGAAATGCGATGCCGTTCTCTAAAAAGGAAGGATTTGGATCGTCATTACCAAAGGATGGCTCAGAGATATCATATGCTCAATGGTTCAAACAATCCAGATCTCAAATACACCTTCATCGCTTCTCTCCCAGCTGACATTCAGCCAGAACTCCAAAGAACAATCCTCTCTTTACGAAAAGACATCTCAGAGATCTCCCTAGGAGAAATCTATCAAATGGCTCTGTCTACATTAGACAAGCTCTGTGAACAACAAAAGCTCTTTCATTCCATTGTAGAAGGGAAGACGAAACTCCAAAAGATATGTCGAAAGCCCTACCTTCAAATCAAATGCAAAGACAAAGATTGTTCCTGCCCTACCAGGAAAAAGTCTCATTTCCACAAGTATAGAATGGCGAAAAGAAGGGATAAAGGAAAGAAGAAACCTGTAAGGTTCTTCAAAAGAAAACCTTTCAAGAAAAAGAACACAGACAGGTGTTATTTATGCAAGCAGAAAGGTCATTTTGCAAAAAATTGTCCCAACAAGACCAGGAAGGCAGTAAAAATGATCCAACATCTTCAACAGGCTTATCCAATTGATCATGATGATATTGAGTCCTTGTTTTCTGAACAAGAGGAAGCAGATGCAGATACAATCTTTGCCCTCGAACAAGATGAATCTTCAGATTCAGACTTTGACAGCCAATCGGATGCAGATGTCCAGCATTGCTATGCTATACAACCCTGCCTCAAGATGCAACAGGCCTCTACAAATCCTCCATTGCCATGCGTCAAAATACAAGTTCTACCATCCAAATATGATAGGCCTATTCCTGTCATTGCTTACATGGACACAGGAGCCAGCAGGAGCCTAATAAACCCAGAAATCCTACCTGCAGAAATGTGGAAACCTCATAAAGAATACTTCTATGCTGCAGATGGCAAAATCTTTTCAACAGACTTGATCTCAAAGACAAAAGTTGGGATCAAATTCTTCCCTGAATGCACTGTGTGGACTAAAGTATTAGGCAGTAAGCTTCCTGACAAGGACGTTCTCATTGGAATAGATATCTACTGTCAGGCAAAAAAGTTGCAAATTCTTCCTCAAGGAATTCGGTATAAATACTATTTTAGTCCCTATACTGATATTCCAAAGCTGTTTGCACTCCAACAAGTCCCAGGAGGATATGAAAAGATTAGAGATGACCTTTTGAGTTGTTGCACAGAAGATCATGGTCAGTTTCAACATCCTTCTCCACTATGGAAGAATGAAGAGTTCTTCATCCATTTGCCTTTTAAGAAGAATGAAGACATCAATCCCACAAAGGCCGCCCATCCGGGTATGAACCCTGATGACCTTCAACTAGCACAAAAGGAATGTGAATCACTGTTGAAACAGGGTCTTATCGAGCCAACCACTTCAGAATGGGCATGTCAAGCCTTTTATGTGGAAAAGAGATCAGAACAAAGAAGAGGAAAGAAGAGGTTTGTCATTGACTATAAGCCTCTAAATGAATTCCTTCAAGACATAAAGTTTCCGGTCCCAAATACGGTCGTAGAATTCGCACATCTCAAAGGTGCCAAAATATACTCCAAATTTGATCTCAAATCAGCATTCTGGCAACTGGGCATCAAACCAGAAGACCGATACAAAACGGCATTCTGCATACCAAATGGGCACTATCAATGGACAGTTATGCCTTATAGTTTGAAAGTAGCATCCTCTCTATTCCAGAGGGCCATGACAAAGGTTTACCAGCCCATCCTTTCTCATGCCTTGATCTACATTGATGATGTCCTTATTTTTTCAAAAACTAAAGAAGAGCACATGGCCCATCTTCAACAGTTCTCAGATCTAACGAAACAATATGGAGTTATGCTTTCAGCCCAAAAGAGTCAATTGGGCCAAACTAGTATAGAGTTCTTAGGGATGACCATCTCAGATGGGTTTTTTCAGCCAGGCCCACATATAGCCCAAGAGTTATTAAAATTCCCAGATGAAAACCTCACGAAAAAAGAGATCCAACAATTTTTGGGAATTATTAACTTCTTGAGGAATTTTATCCCTAAGGTTTCAGACTATACTAGCCAGCTGTCTAAGCTATTAAGAAAAAAGGAAGCAAATACCCCTTGGGGCCATGAACAGACAAAAGCAGTGCGACATTTAAAAGAAGTCGCTCAGAATCCACCACCACTAAAGATTCCTGACAAAGGCAAGAGAATCCTTCAGACAGATGCCAGTGACTATTTCTGGGGAGCCGTGCTGATCGAAGAAATAGAAGACAAGAAATTTTACTATGGCCATGCTAGTGGACAGTTCAAAGAGTCAGAAAAGAATTATCACACTGTCTACAAGGAGATACTGGCAGTCAAATACGGAATCCAGAAGTTTGAATTCCACCTCAGTGCTTATGAGTTCCTGGTGCAGATGGATAATTCATCTTTTCCAAAAGTACTCGAATCCAAGAACAAAATTCTCCCAGACCCTCAATTGCTTCGTTGGAAGACGTGGTTCTCTCGCTATAAATTCACAGTCCAGCACATTAATGGATCAAAGAATACCATTGCAGACCTTCTCTCCAGACCGAAGCCTATCCACCTCATCACAAAACTAAAGCCTATTCCATTTTTCATGGCTCACCGAATCCTTCTCCCCATCACAACAATTGCCAAAAACCCAAAAGAATTGCCACCCTGTTCCAAGAAGCCTACAACTCCAGCAGAGATACAAGACCTTGCCCAGACTAATATTCACCGTTTCCTCCAACAAGCAAAACCCTCATTGATCCCCAGCCTTTTCAACTTCCAAACACCTTTTCTGAATCTCATCCATATTTATCCTCACCTTCGAGAGGAGACTATGTGGTTTCTATGGAGCCTTTCAGTCCTGTATAATATAGCTATTGAAATCCATCCTCTCACTGTGTACTACTACCTATGCAATGAAGCCAACCAAGATTCCAATCTTTGGACTTTCTTTCGGTGGTATGCACCATTGCTGTGGTGGAGACAAGAATTGCACAAAATAATTCACAAATATAATATTTGGAGTATTCCGGCCACAAAATCCCATGAGGTGTCCACCATTTTCATCATCCATAAACCATACTGCATGAGCCAGTCAAGACAACTTCTTTCTAAAAATCATGCTTGGGAATACCAAACCTTTCTGGTTCACATCACAAAGTCCCAGCATCTTATCTTCATTAAGAATGTTTTTATCTGAAACAAATAATTATGTTTCCAATAAGAACATTATCTGCTCATCACTCGGACCCTATCCAGGAGAATTTATCCCAGGAGAACCAAGAATGCCGGAGTTTGATATTCCAGATGATCATTTAGGCTCATACTCTCAGTCAGATGCAGGAGTAAGCTCTCATAACCAGATTGATGATATGCAAGATTCACAAGACCCAAATGAACCAGTGGACATTGATGAATGGATCAATAATTGTTTCCGGAAAAATCGTGGAGATAGCTCAGATGATGACTCAGCTGATCCAAATCTGTCCCCTTCTCATGAACCTATCATCAAGGGATAGTGGAAAATCTCTACAAAATCCACTATGGAAGCATTATGATGAGTGATGATGTGTCCCACTTTAATAAAGTTAGGTTGTCATGTTGTGTATTCCACTTTATGTCCACTTTATGTCATAAGTGTGTCCTAAATATCTACTTTAGAGATGCTAAAGTTGTGGTTGTAATTTGTCTTTCGTTGTAAGCCACATGATGTGGGTTGTAATGTTTTGTTTGTATTCCATAGACCTCTCCTATAAATAGAGGTCCCTTGTGTTGTAGTTGGCAAGAAGTGAAAGTAAGAAATAAACCTTGAGTGTTATCTACAATGTCTAGCTTCTAAAACTCTCTCTTCCTCCTTCTTGAACTCTTTCTATACTACTACTTCATGGCTCAACCAAAAGGTGTAAGTATGCTCTGCACTTGCCTCTTCTGAGGATCCTGTGCATCAGAAAGCCCTAGTTAACGATCCAGAATAAGAAATGGGTGGGGAGATGGAAGAATGTAGTCTCGTTTCTAATAGCCTAAGAGGCACAGAGACCATGCTTTGTCCAAGGAAGCAGAAGGGCCTCTTTTTAGGTCTCGGGCATACCTGGCCTTTAGAAACGATGCTAGAAGGCAGCCATCTTCTATTCCCTCATCCTTACCTTAATTTAATTTTTCAAATTGGTCCCTTAAGCTTTTTTTATGACAACCAGGTCCCTTAAGTCTATTTTGTGACAAACAAGTCCCTTAAGTTTTTTTTATGACATCATAATTCACTGATTTAATAGCAAGATCATATACTGTCATAACAATTTAAGGGACCTGTTTGTCACAAAAAAATTTAAGGACCTGTTTGTTAATTTAAAAAATTAAATTAACTTAAGGGATCAAAACACTAATTTTGCCTAATATATAAATAAAAACTTCAGAAATAACTTAACAAGACGTCGTCCTTTCCCTGTCTCCATCACTCCTTCTTCCTTTTCTCAAGGAAAGGCAATAATGGCTACTCGTGTACCACTACCACCACCACCATCAATTATAGTTATAATTACAACCACCGACACCGCCAAATGCAGCAACGGAATTAGGAGGATGAACATGGTCATAGTAGTGGGAGTGACCCCTCTTCTTCACTTTGTCGTAGGCCGTGCGGTTTGTGAGTGAGCAGAGAAAAAAGAACTCGTACTTGATTTTGATGAAATTGGGACCAATATGACAACATCTACCGTTGATAAAGTTCGTGAACAAAAAAAATTATCAGTTTAACGTACAAATGGAACCATTTGAAGCTTTATATGGGAGACATGCAGATAACCAATCGTTTGAAGTTGGTGCGTCTAAACTCTTAGGACTTGATTTGATACAAGACTCTTTAAAAATGTTTGGGTTATGTAAGAGAGAATTTCCAAAAGAGAGCTTCATTACAAATATTAGATTTTTGAAGAAAGATATACGAAAACGAAAGTATTTCTAATTGTAGATTGAATTTGACGATATTTTATTGAATGTCAAGTAAAAAAGCTACCATACATTTATGATGTTTAGTCCTTATTATGTGTGTGAATTATACTTATATTTTTGGTTAAACTAATACTTTAGTCCCTATACGTGACACTGATTTTCAATTGGTTAAAATAATATTTTGGTCCCTGCATATGACACCGATTCTTCATTTAGTCCCTATAATTAAAAAGTTATTAAAAAGGTCCTCATACGTGCAATCGTTACCCATTTGGTCCCTCTCGTTATGTTGTCCTCTCTAATGATCCGTTAACTACTATGTATAGGGACTAAATGAAGAATTTGTGTCACGTATAGGAACTAAATGAAAAATTTGTGCCACGTATAGGAACCCAATAATTTAGGTTAAAGTAATAATCTGGTCCCTATACATGTCACAAATTCTTCATTTAGTCCCTATACGTGACACAAAATCTTCATTTAGTCCCTATACGTAGTAGTTAACGGATCATTAAAAACGACAACATAACGGGAGGGACCAAATGGATAACAATTGCACGTATGAGAACCCTTTTAATAACTTTTTACGTATAAGGACCAAATGAAGAATCAGTGTCACGTATAGGGACCAAAATATTACTTTAACCTTTTCAATTTAATCCATATACGTAAAAAGTTTTTAAATCAATTACTATATGTACGATTATTTTTAATTTGATCCTCGCTATTTATTAATATTTTAACGCCGTTGTTGGAGTTTAAGTATAGGGACCAAATTAAAAATAATTGTCACGTGTAGGGACTGAATTCAACAAAAAAAAAAATTGAATTCAGTCCATACACATAACAATCATTTTCAATTTGATCCTTACATGTGACAATCATTTTTAATTTGACCCCTATTATATGATGACGTTATAATATCAATAAACGACGAAGACCAAATTAAAAATAATTATACATATAAGAACTGATTTGAAAATTTTTTACGTATAAAGATTAAATTGAAAATCAGTATCATATACAGGGACTAAATTATTAATTTAACCTATATTTTTTTTATTAGTGGCATTTGAGTGCTCTCGTATTCACAGAGTTGTAAACAAATTTATTATTCGGAGATGAGTTGAAGACATAGATACCTGGATTTGTAATCATGGGTACAGTTAGGGGTGCAATAGCCAGTCATGGATATGGGTAGGGATAGCAATGGGGTTGGGTTAGGAGTTAGGACCTGAAGAACCTAGAACCAAATCCGGGCAACAGCAAATGAACAAAAGCTGAACCCAAATTTGAGCTAGCCATATTGAGACCCAATAAGCCCCCATAAAGGACGAAATTAAATAACCAGCCACTAAGAAACAAGTTAAAGGCAGACAACTTAATATAAGAAAGCGCATAAAACAGAGAAACAATACATAAACCATGGCCAAAACAGTAAAGTTACTAAACACCCCTAATAGCAGGAAAAAAAAAAATACCAAAACGCATTTGTTTGAGCATCCTCATCATTCAACAGTGTTGAGACTTGAGAATGTTGAAAATACTCACGGTAAACCCAGCAGTTCAACACAATGTACAAACCTCGAGCATGGATCAACTTCTATTTCTGTTGTCGATAAAGTTGGAGTTCAATGGATCATTAGTAGAATGAATAAAAAAATTATTTAACACCCCCCTCCCCGGCTTTTCACTCTGTACAAAATTCATCGTTAAGATGGATACAAAGTCAAGTCATGGCCACTATACAATTCAGAATGGCATGACCCAAAACAAAGAATTCTTAGATGCCATAACATTCTGCACCTTGAACCCTTGATCACCTTGATTTAACATGAACTTCAATAATATCATTGTCTTCCATACCAAGGCTAGCAGGGGTGTCAGATAAACTTATTTTATCACCATCAAAGGATAATGCTATTTGATTCAGGTCACACCTCAATTTATCAGCATATATTTTGATGACCCGTTCAAATTTGTCATCCTACAAAGAATGAAAAAGGAGGTTAACATTTCATTCAAGCACGTCCTTTATTAAGAAAAATGGCACGAACAGAAGAATGACAAGGCTAGCTTTATCTTTGCAGAGAGCCGAAATGATCTTAAGGCTTATAGAAAACATTTTTGGAAAAGTTAAACGCTGCAATGTTTAGCTTCTCTGAAAGTGCGCTTATATCTTGCATAAGAAAGAGCTTACTTACTGGAAAATGTTTATCCAAAGAATTAAAATGTCACTCACAGTAATACAAATGTTAATAAAAATGGGTCCCATAACAGAAGAAGTACAAACAGAAACATAAATTAATAGAATGAAAGTAGATTAGTATCACTCTCTAAAGTGTCAGAAACCTAGACCTAAAGACCTGGACAAAATACAGATAATAGATTGACTAACCTCTTGTAAGTTAAACTTGGCTGTGACTCTTGTCCATTAAGTGCATATGCAGGCATGAAAAAGAAAATACTCTAACTTGTTTTTTGGTTGCTTACAAAGCATACCACAGAATCACATAATTTCCTGAAACAACTTATTTTCATGTAGACAGTGGCAGAAGCTCTATAAATAAAGGGCAGTTCAAGTTAAAAAAATTAAGTTGATCTTGGTCTGCAAGCCAATATACGTGTTTTGAGTAGTTCAACACTTCAACAATGATTTAGTTCATCAAAATGAAAAATAAATATTAAACTGTCTCCTTTGGAAATAGATTAGTATATGATAGAAAGAAATGCAACTTTGAAAGAAATAAGTCACAACAGAAACACATCCTGTGACATATTTCAACCCAATTACACTACACTCTGAATCCTTATAAGTAATAAGTAACAACACTGTAACAGAAAATATTAAAATACACTGACTCCACAAAGTATAGGTGTTGAAGGGATTACATACCATGTACATACGAAACTGCTTCAATTCATCCTTATCTTGAACGGAGATGAGAATCTTAGCTCTTTCGGAAGGTTTTGATGTTTTCTCACTTGCGGCATCCATGGAAGATTGCAATGAATTGTTAAATTCTCTTTTTGCAGATTCCTCAACAATTTGTAGCATATTTTTTGCTGATTGGGCAAATGAGACAAGCTCCTGCTTCTTTAACCTACATGCATGAATGACACCTTTTAACAAACAGAAGAAAATTGAGAGGGGGGCTATGCTGTAAATAAAGAGCATAAGAAATCATATCAGCACAATGCTAATGACGGAAGGCTAGCACTAGATGAGAATGGGATGCTGCCAAATCAAGAATTGCCTCAATTAATTTTAAAACCATTTCTCCTTCCAATGCACTGTTTTTCTATAAGGCCACATATTGAACTGCTTTAATCTCCGGTGTGCCATTAACATTTAAGAATTGGAGCAATCCAAAAAACAAGTCCAGCTCCAGATGTAGTAAAAGATAACTAACACCTATAATTTCCTGACCTCTAATATGTTTTCTTTTCTATTTTAAATCCCAATGGTCCTTTCCATGGTGAGTGGTGACACACCCAAAAGAGAAAGGTGCCAATAGTATGAAAATAAACTGGTAAACAACTACATTAAATCATTGCATTTTCTTGTTGGGGCAAAATTAACCATTTAATTTTTTCAAAAATGAATAATAGGTCTCCATAAAATCTGAATTTGATCATAGCCATGCTCAACAGAATAACTGCCCAATATATTACCCTCAACACCAAGAAGAACACAGATGTATGCAATAGCTTATACTGAAATGCTACTGCCTTGACAACAATTCTCCAGCTGACATTATATAACAGCAAGGGTGGCCCCAAAAAAAAGCCACAGCAAGCAGCTAGAATTTGGCATAAATGCAAGCTGAATGCAGGTTAATTATGATCTAATTGAATAGCAACATTGAAGTAGGAGTCTTAAGTATGTCATTTCTCCACCGATGTTCTCAAAATTACAGGAAATTGCGCACGATATTTCAAGGAGTCAGTCAATTTTCTGAAACAACATTATAAAGTATGAATTTTATAGAAAACAAAAAAGTGCAGAACCAATAACACAACCATTGAAGAGACAGATTTTGTTTTTTCCCCTTGCTCAAAACCCCAATACTAAAGCAAGTTAGAGACATTCGTAAAATATTTTTAATACCTATCATCACTAAAAAACTGGAAAAAAAAATCACTGTTTTTGGTAATGGCCATTTTTTTCAAAAACAATAAACACACGTTCATTGAAGCATTTACTAAGCAAAATCTATTGAACAGCACCAAATCAACCAATGGATTCCCTTTTAAAGGTTATAAAGTAGTTTGCTGCTGAAAAAAGGGAAAAAAAAAAAAAAAGAACCTAAAAAGCTGAATTTTCTATGAAAAAGTAAAATGATCAACCTCAATTCTTTTAAAGTTGAATCCTCCTCAATCAGCCTCTTTGCATCACAAGATACCTTTGGTGGAGGAGGTAACCAATCATCATCATTCTCTTCAATTTCCAGAACAGGTACCTCTTTCACACCAGTCTTCCCTTTCTCAACCTAAACCCCATAACAGATTCAAAAATTCAAATAACAAAAGCAATCATCTACCTTCAAAAAATGGGTGGCCTAGTGAACGCACCCTTAATCCTGCAAACAGATTAAGGGTTTGAGCCCGTGACCTCCAAGTCACAAGGTAACAACGTCAAGGCTCACCCTCTAATCATCTACCTTCAAATATATAAAAAAAAAAAAAATATTTGGAGGTAAAATTCTTACTACAGGCCGAGAAACCTTCTTCTTCTTCGCAACATTAACCTCATCATCATCATCATCATCTGCCAGGAAAACAAAATTCAAAAAAAGAATAAAAAAATCAAAAAACTCAGATTCACTAATAACAATTAAACATTTGAAACAAAAGGGGGAAAAATGAACTTCAAATCCTTTGTTTTCTTTTCCCCTAATAAATTAGTAAATAAGATAAGAAATAACCGAGAGAAAGAGAAAGGAACCATCAAGAGGGATGACGTTGAAAGGCTGAACGCGACTGTAGTCAAATAAGGGCTCAAATTCTTCGGTGAACTCCGCCTGCATGGAAAAGCATAGAATTTGAGAAGGGGAACAGAGAAACCCAAAGCCTAGGTTTTCGAATCGCAGTAGAAAGTAGAACTCACCATCGCAACACTTTGCACACAGTCTCTCTCCTTTCTTTGTATTCTACTATTATTTTATTATTATCAGTGTCCCGCTTCAAACTAAGATCGGGGGATGTTGTTGATGGAATTCGAATTTTGAAGTAGACAGCGGTATTTATTACGTTGTGGGAGGAATTAAAAGATATAATTTTTTAGAAATGCTATCAATACACCTTTTTTTAATACATACTCTTTAATTTCATGTAGGATTATGACCCATTTGAGTGAGTTCATATAATTTAGCGGATCTCATATGAAATCCATCCAATAATAAAGTATGTTGAAAGGAATGTGATAAAAAATGTGTTGCTAGTATTCCTTTAATTTTTTACCCCGTCCGAAGTTAGTCTCATAGTGTAACACCTCAATTTTCGTTTATACGTGTATCGATGTGTTAATCTATGTTTTCCTATATTGATCTATGTCCTTAGTTTCATGTTGGATGTTTAAATATATGTTTTGAGTGGTTTAGCCTTAAAAAGTGGTGAATGCTACCAAAAAAGAGCAATAATCGATTATTGATATTTCATAATCGATTACGAGTGTTTAAAAATGAGTCAGAACAGTCATAATTAATTATGAGTGTTAGAACAACCATAATCGATTTTTGGTTATCCATAATCGATTATGGGTATTCGAGAGCAAACGTTAACAAATTAGAACAGTCATAAATCGATTATGACTACGTTTTTCTACAGAACGGATTTTGAATCCATATTTCGGTTTGTTACATCTTAACTCCTTTTTTAGACCCTTTGAGCATGAAGTAAACCCTAATTTATCAATTTCTAAACCTCTGAAAAAACATCTTTCTCAATCTCTTAGGGTTCTCTCTTAATCCCTTTGAGATTCATCAAAAACGTAAAACCGCTTTACCTGTTTTCATTGGAAATCACATCTGATACAGAATCCTTGCGTAGCTATTCACCCTTGTTCTTGTTAACCTTGATAGGTTAGGACTGAGGTAAATTCGTGTACCCTTATCTCTTTTTCAATTCTCTTTTAAGTTTTCTTGACTTAGGGACTAATTATGAACGTTTTTAGGTTCCGTTTGGCAGCATCATGTAGCAAGTATATTGAACCAAAGTCAAGACAACTCTTTCTCTTCTTTGTTCTAGATTGGGTCTTTAAAGTTGTGATTAAGGTAAGGTAACCAACCCTAGAGTTCATCCTTTTTCCTTTAAATTTTATTGGACTAGGAACTGAATCGATTCTTCCCTTTATGTTGTGTTCTTGATCAAGCACTTGAACCCTAAGACGGAATCAAGAACGGATCTTGTACTCTCTTCTTCCTTGGATTTCGTTTCGTCCTATCAGGTATGGGGGGAGAGGTCAATATGATTATATAAATGTTGGTGTAGCATAAGATGAAGGGTTAACCCATGACCCTAATTATATGTCGATATATGATGTATGATTTTTTAACCTTATTTATGTGTTCATGTATGCCTAGGAGTATGGATAATGACTATATGTGATATTTTTTATTCTTGTAATTATTGAAAGTGAGTTATTATTGTTATAACATGATTATATGTGTTGATTTCATGTTTCATGTTGATAATGATGAATTATGATGGATGGTTATGTTGATTAAGCCTTAGAAGTTGATGTTAAATTAACCTTAAGCTATAAACGTAGTTTTAGGTTAATGAAAGTTTATAATAAATGAGGTTAGTAGGAGAGGTGAGGTTGATAACGTAAGGATTATAGCTCAAACACGTAGGTGTTGATTTATGAGTGTTAAAAACATTTAAGTTAGAAAATATTCCAAAATTAAGTATTAGAACTACTGTAATCAAGTGATAATCGATTATCAGGTTGGCAATAATCGATAGAATTAGCAACGATCGATTATGGAGTTAGCAACAATCGATTACTAGGTTAACAGTAATCGATTATAGCAGGTAATAATCAATTATCAAGTGTAAATGAATCATATAATTATTTAATGGGATACAATTGAGTATATTGGAGATTCCTTGGGAGTTGAATAGGAATGAAATTACGATATCTTACAGTTATAAAAAGAGAGAGTTAGTGAAGAATATTATATAACAATCTAAATTGAAAATGATATGTTTTGAGGATAGTTAATGAAACTATATAAGTACGAATCTTCATAAAGACATTGATAAGCAAATAGCAGTAAAAGTTCAGTTAAGTAAGATAATACTTAATAAAGATGATGGTATTAATGATAACGATGTGTTGCTATTAATGATGTTGATGAAGACGATAACGATTAATTATTGTCAGATGTTATTTACTATTATTTACTATCATCGTTGATGGTTAAGGTTAATAATCATTGTAAATGATTACGATAAAGGACGATTGGACATGTGTTTGCATGTTTGTTGAACATTGCACGCATCATTGCATGGAAGATGATAAGTTGGGCGGAAAGCAAATGATGAATCGCGACGGTGAAAGCCACGATGGGTGTTATCCCGCCCATGAGGGTAGAGTCAGGTGTGAGAGTTCCATTATGGCATGGGCTAGCTACCTATAGCCGGAATGACTACTCAACCAGTTTGAGTACCCTGACTAGCCACAGTACGTTTTCAGGATTAGTGACAGTATCAGTTAGGGGTGGGAATAGGCCAAGCCGCTCGTCAGTGGCCTATGGCCTAGCCTGTTTAAGGCCTGACTTGACCTGGCCTGTTTAATAAAAAAGGCAAGCCTAGGCTTTTCAAAAAAGCCTTTTTAATTAAATAGGTCAAGCTTAAGCTTATAGAAAAACCTTTTAAGTCTGATAGGCCGGCTCATTTATAAATAATTATAAATACAATTATATAAATTAGAATTATTATTTTTTAACAGAATATATAAAATATATAGTTTATAATATTAATTTTTTAACAAATTAATAATAGCCTTTTTAACCAAACTAAGATTATTTTAGAAAAGATACAATTTGGTCTTTATTTATAGAATGTTGGTCTACTTCACATGTAAACTTTGAGAGATGTGAGACTAACTCCCAATGAAGCATTGTTGTAGATAAACATTTTTTTTTTGTAAGTTTTCAAGTGGGTAAGTTATATGACTTGAGGATTTGGTCGGGCTAGAGTCGCCTCTCTCTCTCTCAACCTTCCCTCTACTCCTCTCTTCCTTCTTCCTCATCCACCGGAGGGGGTGGTTTTGGGTCATTTTTGGCCTGTAATCACCCCTCTACATCGTTTTTTCTCCTTTTATCTAAATAAGTGGTTTTTCCACCTAGATTTGGTTTTTCTTTCGTGTTTTTTCGTGATTTCGTCGTTTGAGTGCGGCATTGATTTGTTCATCGTCTTGGTGCGGCGCTAGTTGGTTTCATATCTTGTTGCGGTGTTCGTTTGGTTCAGATTGGCAGATCAGCTTCAATCGATTACAGATTCAATCAAGACTTGGGCGTCAACGTTACAGATCCGGAGGCATGGATATTCCGATCACTTTGATTCTGTCACATTTGTAGGTATTTTGTCGTTTTATGCTATTAACCTAGGTATTGTGAGTTTGTTCGCAGACTCATCCTTTTCGATTTTTAGCGATATGTTGAATTTGAGTTGTTTTCGATATATTTTACCAATTTGAATGAATGAATATCTTTTTTATTCAAAAAAAGTTATATGAATTGAATATATGATGTTGGTACACTTAAATATATGATTATGGAAGTCAAAGACATGATAATAGAAATAATTTTCGATAGTACGTTTGTATATGGATTATACAAGACATACAAACTATAAGATATCATGGAAGTCCATCAAGACATGCTAATACAAACAAAACGTTTGTACTATTACTGTTAGTGAATTAGGTGGATTTCGTCAACTTAGAAGCAACTTTTTAGTTTTTAAGATAAAAAGCTTGTACCACTTCCATACTTTCACGTGATTTATGCATAATTAGATATAAAATATTGCAATTAGGGGTGAAAATAGGCTAGGATGTTCGTCGGAATATGGGTTGGAGGATGAGATTTAAGAAGGTGGAGGAGCTTAATAGGTTGTACCACATGAGAGTTAGTCCCACATCACTCAAAATATAGAGGTGAAGCAGGCTAACATTCTATAAATATAGAGCAAACATGTGATCAACATACTTACTTGAATGAGTTAAAAAGGCCCATGGGGTGCTCCACATGATGCATCCCTGTGAAAGGCCTTATCTACTAGTTTATTTTTACTTAGTACTTATAATATAATATATATATATATATATATATATATATATATATATATATATATATTTTTTATAATATTATATTTTTATTTGGCCTATTTAAAGGCTTTTTGTACTAGCATGTTATCCTTTACTATCTATTTAGAGACAGGCCTATTGCCATATTCAAAGGCCTTAACCTAAAATAGGCTTTCAAGCCATGTCAGGCTCCTAAATAGGCCAGGCCAGACCTTAAAAATTGACCTATATTAGACTAATAGGTCAGGCTCAAGTCTTGAGCTTGGAAGACAGGACATGCCTATTATGTCAGGGCCAGGCCTAGCATGGCCTATTCCCACCCCTATGACCGTGGAGGTCATCTGGTATGGTGATTCGTCCATGTTGGTTAAACGTATATGTAATCCTAATCGTCTTTCCTGAGTTAGAGTTGATGGATCCACATATGCATGGAGTAGTGGAGTTGCATTGCATTGCACGCATTCTTTAACATGATATAAAATGCTTTGTATGAATGTGTGTTGTATGCTCATCTTATGAAGGCAATATAGGTTGATTGGTTCTATACGTTTCTTTAATTTTTCACATCGGTCCCATAAGTTTTTTGTTTTTCAAATTGGTCCTACACGTTACATTCTGTTTTCACGTTAGTCCTTTCCGTCAATTTCGACCTAACGCCGTTAGTTTTGAGCTGACGTGGCATGATATTAGTGCGACACGTGGCTCTTTATTTGGCGGCGTTAGGTCGAAATTGACGGAAAAGACTTACGTGAAAACAAAACATAACGTGTGGGACCAATTTGGAAAAAAAAACTTATGAGACCGATGTGAAAAATTAAATAAACATATAAGACCAATCAACTTATTTTGCCTCTTATTAATTATTTTGTTACCGTTTTATATTCATTTATATGATTTCTTACCCCCTGCTTTTGTTATTTCTATGCATGTACCTTGTTTATGTAGAGGAGGGTGAGCCAGCTATCGAGGAGTGATCCCGAGGAGATCGTTTACTCGTAGTTAGGTTGTTGGGTTATGTTTCAGTTGTTATCTGGTGTGTTATCGGTATTTTTATATACCAGCTCTGGTATGTGACATCAAGTTTCGGGTTTAGTCTTATTTTCTGCAATTGTATTCTTTTGATGTTAAAGTTTTTAATTAACTCTAGTTTTTATGGATTACCGTTGGATAATGTGCTATTTGTTACCATTTTTGTTAAGTTTCTATTTAACTTGTATGATTTATTTATTATTTATCATATGCGGGGTAGTGAATGTTATATATAGCTTGTTTGTGAGGATATCGGTTAAGACAAAAAAAAAAAGATATAATTTTTTTTATCAAAAGGTGATATATTTAATATATCAGAAATATAATTTATAATTCTTTTCTGAATTTTTTTTATTTATTTAATGAGTTTAATTTTGGTAAACTGATAATGTCAAATTTTTTATACTGTCAACCAATCACAAATCATTTCATGTATGGCTTTCAAAGTAATTATGATAAGAGTCAAATATTTTTAATGAGATGACAATTTATGACTAATTGACAGTGCAAACAATCTTTACAATAATAGTGCATATGAGAATGCATACCAATTAAATTCTTATTTAATTAATATACATAGGATACGTGTGACAATGCATACCAACTAAATTCTTATTTAGTGAATATACATAGGATACAGGGTAATAATTGTTTATTATTTTGGAATTATTTTTTCACACAGTGTTTTTTATATTTACTTATTTTTTGTTCACTATTTTTAAGTTATTGATTGTTATATTTTTTTTTTATAAATTTAGATTTAGTCCCTATAAGTTTTACTTATTACATATTATTTTTTAGTGTGAATAATTAGTCTCTATTTTTTAAAAATAATTAGGCTTGATAGTTTATACTTTATACTTAATACGTATTGCTATTTGACAAACCAAAGTTTAAAATTAGTGTCAATATAAGGAATGATATATTAACAGAATAAGTTGTACATACGGAAATCATATAGGTAAAATATAAAAAAAAAAAAAAAAAAAAAAAAAAACATTACCTGATTTAAACTTGTGGGCTATATAGATTTGATGGGAACTAGACTCTAATTAACTAAGTTGCATAGTGAATGCAAGCATGAAGTACCTGCTCATATGGTACATGGATATATCAGTATTTTTTACCTAAATGACTTGCTATTACAGGTAAATAATCTAATTAATATAAAGAAAATATTATAAAATTCCATTTCTACCCCCCACTACTCACCCCTACCCCCTCTCATGGATCTGGTTTGTCATCGAATTGAAAAACAAATCCAATGCGGCGGAGTGCAGCGGAGCCAAGGTAGAACTCTTCAAAACGAGTGTTGGTTCAGAAACCTCGTTTTGTGGTCTTGCAAACCCCTTCTAAAATCGTACCGATTTGCTATCTTCTGAATGTCATCACATACTTTCTATTAACCTTGGAATTCTCAATATGCATGTATGGGGTTTGTTACTAATGCAGCAGTTTTTAGCTAGGGATATTATGATACAGCAGTTTTCTTTGTTACTATAAATCCTTCATTCTCGATTGACCATATATGGTTTGATTTCAAGAACTATCACTTAAAAAAATTGAAAAAGAAAAAGAGAGAGCTTTTCTTTGGTAGTTTAAAGCAATCGACAATTCTACTTGAGTCTAGAATACAATTTTAGATTCAGAACCTTATTGCCAAGAATCATCAAGAAATCTTTTCATCTCTAGATTAGGGTTTGTTCTTCCCCATTTTATTCTTTTTTTATTATTATTTCCACGAAAATCTTGCACTTTTGATTCCAAGTTCTCACCTATTTGTTTACTTCGATTTTTTTTTTCTGCAGTTCAATGTTCAGAGCAACTTTTCATGCTCATCTTCTTTGTTCTCCTTGGTTCAACCTTTAAGATAGGATGATTCAGTATTTTGACCGGCGGTGAGGGAGAAGGGAGAAAGGGACGGGTGGGGTGTGTGGGTTAAAGGGCAAAAATGACATCTTCAATTTTTTGAGTTACCTGTATTAGCAGGTCAAGGTTGTCTTTTTTTTTTTTTGGACCATCAAATCTGTACCACTAAATAAATTATTGATATATCCAATGGTTTAAACTTGTGCTTCATCCATGTACCATATGAGCAAGTACTTCATGCTAGCATTCACCAAGTTGCATTGGCCTCTTTTTCTATTTTCAAGTATAGAATAAAGTTGAAGTCCAACGTTATATGAAGCGATTGTATATGACTAATGTTGTTAAAGTCAGACCAAACAATAATCCGAAAAAGTTTTGGTTCAGGTTCAATCTTCAATCGAATGGTCTATCTAGATAATGTATAATATAAAATTTCTCATAAGTTATAACATGCAATACTAATAAAATAATATAGTTATTAAAAGTTAAAACAAGAAATTAAAAACTGTACTTATCATCTCAATAATATAATTTGTCAAAAAAAATCTCAATAATATAATAATATTATTATAAAGTTTATAACTTTATATGTTTTAACTTTGCGAAGATTGAGGAGTCTGTCTGTATTATCATTTTCTCACTACCTTGTAACTCTTACTCAAGTCGAGTGCGTGAAGACCCAGTAGGCGAGCGAATGAGCGACTACGTGGATGAAATGATGATGACTGTGAGCGACTACGTAGGATGGAGACGAAGAGATAATAAGGAAGGTCGGATAGACTCCAGCAAGAACAGACTCAGACGAAGATTAAGGGATGGGACAGGCGGTCAAACGATTATACGGAACAAGAACTTCTATCGTTCTGCACTGCCGCAGTTACAAAGAAAGAAATATTAATTGGATATGGTATAGAGGATTAGTGAAGCGATTAAGTTTTCTCTTTTTGTTTCACTTTTCATTTTTATTTGTTTTTTTAGTTATTAAATTTTAATTTTTCCCTAGAAAATCGATCACATCCGGTTTAACCCGGTCCAAACGCATTTTTGATCGGTTTAAAGTGGTATAACAGTAGAAACGGTTTTGATCCCTGACCAGGACTGGTCAAGAGGCCAGTTCACGGTTCGACTAGAAGGTTTGATCCGATTTTCATAACCTTGTTATGACACATTGTATATATGAATTCAAAATTGCAGCCTAATAAGTAATAATTGATCATGCAGTCGTTTAACATTGTTGAGAGAAAGGCTTGCGGATGGGTCCAATCTTATTTGTAATGGGTTGTAAATATGTGACTCGGTGTGGGTTCGTTTGGACCGCCTAAATCCATGGGTTTACGAACTAATATGCGAACCTTTATTTTATCATTTTTCTAATTCTTTCCTTCCTTAAGGATTTAGAAGATCTTGGGAGGGGATAGGCGGGAACTATACATCCTTCCCTTTTTTTGCACCATGTAGGGATTCAGTTTGTAACACCCTGATTTAGGTAGCATATAACACTTGCAGAAAACATAATAAAAGAATATTCCATACAACTAACACTTTATTTAAATAAGGAAAAGCTTCTCCCCATAAACGTAAATCATAACTTGTCATCATAATACAATCATTTTGCATCTCTGACCTTAATTGCCTTAAATCCCGATCAACAACTTTAACTTTTTGTCTTGCACACATTGTGTTTGGTGGAGGTGTCTGCCTCTAACCTGGTGCCCTCGGTCGTATGGTGACTTACTCGCATCCTAGTTTGTCCTTGATCTTTTCATATAGGTTTGTGTTCGTTTGTCTTAGATCATTTAAAGAATTACAAGACCCCCTTTCTAACATCAATATATAATTATAATTTCCCCTTAGTCATCATCATGAGAAGAAAAGATAAGAGACACACAACTAAGCGCTTTGCAAGTAAAGAACAAGCAAAGCACATAACAAAGGTTGTTTGCTTTTAGCTTGGTGCCTAGGCGGGTTTACAGCGCTTAGGTGATATAGTACAACGCTTAGGTACCCTTGAGAGGTTTCACAAAAAGATCTAAGAGGAAAAAAAAAAACAATAACAAAGCTATCGATTTGATCTATTTAACATAAAATCAAAATAGCAACGTAAATAACATCACTCTTCCTCTCTTTCACCCTTTGCTTTTCTGCTTTTGTCCTTTTCCCCCCACTAGTTAGCAACTACCTTTTCCATTCTAGATGTGGCTGAGTTTTCTTTTTCTTTGTTTTGTATTGTTACTAACCTAATTGCCCATTACTACTAATTCTTTACTTTATTTTATTAAATCATTATTATAATCGTAAGTCATATAAGGCTGAAATGCTATTTTTTATATGTTTAATTACTCCTCTTATCTATATCATTATTTTACTATGTTTTAATTACCCCGAACATAGATTGTTCAGAGTTTGGGATTATCTTGCAAGAGTGCAAACGGATCTTGGCATCCACTCCAAATTTCTCTATTGTTTTTGTTAGGAGGCAAGCCAATAAGGCTGCTCATTATTTGGCTAAAGCAACTATTTCTTTCATTTATCCCTATTAACTAATTTTTCTAACAAGTTAACACATTAGAAATTTTATCATAGGTCATATACTTCACTCATTCACATAATCATACATAGTAATCACCTTTATTTTATTTGATCATTTTTTAGGATGTTGTACCAAGCATGCAACTAAAAGTGGGGATGTTACACAATTCCTCACAACCAAACTTAAGAGTTGAGATAAATGTGATGTTGCATCATTTCAGACTATAATCTTAATTCCTGGAGTATGGATAGTCACAAAATTTGTATCATTGATTTATTATTAATTTAAATGGATGATTGAGATGGATGATCGAATATTTGCTGAGCAAGTAATCTTAAATTTTTGTAAAATTTAAAACTGACGCTTCCCTCACCACAAACTTCTCCTCTCACTCCTACCACCAGCTCTGCACCCGCCCACCTATGACCACCATCCCACCAACACAACCACCATCGTTGCCAGCAATGCAGGCCGAATTTAGTTCAAAACAATTATTATATATGATGAAATTGACCAAAGCAAGTATCTAGATATTCTAGCTGAAATTGAACAAAAGAAAATATTCCCACAAAACGGCATAACCAAAATTTTAGCAAAAACCATGGAAAAACAGAAGAAAAAAAAGAGATAATGAAAAGCATATCAATCTTACTGATGGATCAAATAGGAATATGCAAAGGGGTTGCATGAGATTGGATCATTCATATACTTGTCAATGCAAAATGGTTGAAAATTTCCCGTCGTTCCTTCCAACCTCGAACACCATTGTCCTATCCGAAATCACTCCAAGATGAAAAATGATATTAATAATGGGAGATTTTTGGGTACATTATAAATTTTGAACCATAATTATCAATTACTCTAGGAGAAAAAAAATGCTTTAAATAGAAGGATGAGATATCATTTTTCGGATATTGTATCCAAAATGGATTTGTGCCTCCAAAATTGTGGGTGGAATACACATTTGTCATGATCAAAATCACTCTACGATGAAATATCCTTATATTTTTTATATTTATAATAAGTCAAATTTGAAATCGGTTTTAGGTGTAAATCTATTTTCGCCTTCTGTTTTATTTTATATTTTGGGTACAAATTGCTCAATTTAAGATACAATCATTCAAACAAAATATTAATTTTTTGGGATCCAACTATTTTTGCTTTAAATTGTTTCCTTTTAGATTCATATCTCATGCTTTGTTTCCTCTTTCGTCAACAAATCTAAGGAGAGAAGTGAGGAAAAACGTAGATTTCAAAGCAATAAGCATAAAGTTTGGGGTCAATATAAAAATTAAAAAATGGGGTTGATGTTAAAAAGGAAATTTTAGCAATTGTTTTGTGCATCTCAAAATTTCAATCAGATTTACTTAATCAAAAGTTTTTGGTTAGAGTAGATAGCAAAGCTGCGAAAGATATTTTGCAAAAGGATGTTAAAAACCTTGCATCAAAACAAATTTTTGCCAGATGGCAAGCAATTTTAAGTGCTTTTGATTTTGATATTGAATTTATCAAATGCTCTTCAAATTCTCTTCCTGACTACCTTACTCGTGAATATTTACAGGGAAAGTAGTAGCCAGCCTCCAGCGGCAGAAATGCCACTCCTCCTCTTCCTCTGTAAAAGGGAAGGCCAAGGCCAAAGAAAAGGCCACAACCTCCAAAAAGGCCAAAGGCCCATTAGTCCTTGTTGGACTACCAAAATCAAAACGTCAAGATGCGTCAAAACCATCCGGGTCATCTACCCAATCTGGGCCATCCACCCAGAAAACCTCAAAAGTTGGGTCATCCACCCAACAACCAACCAAAGCCCAAGCGACCCAATCTTCCCAAACAGCCAAACAATCCAAAGCAGATTATGGCATCCCAATCCAAACCCTACAGGCCTTCCAAGATCAAGGTCTGACCCATCTTCCCAAAGGAACCTGGAAACAAAGACTTGAAGGTGATCCCGACTTTCAAGAAACCAATCTTGCTAAACTCATTCATGACTTAGCAACCACACCAATCCCTCTTCAAAAGATTAACCCTGATAAAACCATATCAATAAAATCCACAAAAAAGGCAACACCTCATTATGTTGCTAAAAATCAATTCCAAAACGTTCTTCAAATGGAGAAAAGTTATTGGGACAATAATCCTAATAACGTTCCCGCAAAAGTTTTTCCTTATGGCTTTCATTATAAGCCCAATCATATTTTAAAAACTAGACAATTTTATGAGTTTATTTTGGTTGATACCGATTCAGTTGCGATTAAGCATTATCGTGACCCTAAGGATCAAACAAAATAAGTCCTCGCTATGGTTAAAAGAGGCAGTAAGTCTAATTTGCCCATGCTGAAGCAAGATAAGTAAAATATGATGCCCAGGTTGCTTTTGGTTAAGTTTAAGGTATAGCCTTAGTTAAGAATAATAAGTTCATATGCTTTTGTATATGTTTGTACATCATTATAAGAAAATATTCAGAAGGATTTGATTTGGATCTATACTATTATCTTCTATGGAACCAAAGGAAGGCAAAGATACCAGACACATAAAATATGTTGTCTCGCTCCCTTTCCAAGCTTTCTTTCCGCTCCTCCCAACCTTCTTCTTCATCCTTCCAGGAATCTGAGATTCCTAACAATCCTAGCAGTATCTTCAATGAAGAAATCTGCTTTGAAAATATCAATCAAGATATTGATAATTCGGAAATCCCAAAGATTCCCACAAAAGAACTCTACAAGCCAGAAGGCAGATTTTTCCTGCATTCTGACTATGTCATCAAGACAGTAGAGAAAAACATACCAATCAACCCAGAGAGTGAAGAATTTCATCTTCTCTCAATGGACACAATCAAAAATCACAAACAAAAATACAGATACCTATACATTGGGTGCGTTCAGGTAGCTGTTAAACCTTTAATCCGAGAAGGTTTAAACGCTTCAATCTTAATGTGCTTAAGAGATATTAGGCATAACAAATTTGAGGATTCTCTCTTAGGAACAGTTGAAACTAGCCTAAGTCAGGGTCCAATTTACTTCAATTGTTATCCAAATAGAACTTTAAGTTTACAAGATAAAAATATCTTGGATTCTTTATTCTTAAACATCAAGATCTGTGGTTTAGACATGAAACACGGATCTATCCCAGTGGCTTTACTTTACAGGATTCAATACAAAGTAATGAATTCTTGTAATTCTAAAGTCCTTAAAACTAAAACAACTGGAGAAATAACTTCGTTTCTCACTGATGTTACAAAGGCCAATATTATTGTGCCAAAGACAATCCTCTGGAAAGACGTAGTCCTACCAGAAAGATGGATTCTGGATAAAGTTATCCCAGCTTTGCCCAGGAAATCATCAAACTTCAATCAAATTGTTCAATCTCAATCAGGACAAGTAGAATTAGTCTTCGATATTCTTTTAGTTCCTTTAGAACACCAAGTATTAGATCTGAAATCTTCAGATCTATACCATCAAGGCAATCTTTTTCAGCCTTATCCCAATCTTCGAATCAATCCATTAATTTACAGGGACTAGATACCTCATCTAGCATCCCTAGACCAATTTATCAGACTGAAGATGATGATGGAAAATCAATTCAGTCTCCAACCTATTCCTCTATTAATGCGTCTTTTAATGATGAATTATAAGACCCATTTTGATAAGGAATCCCTAAGAAAGAGCTTTTACTCTGAGGAATGGAAACCTCAACGAGAGTGGTTCTTTCAACATTACAAGGGAACAAAACGAAAAAATATTCAAGATGAATATTACACCTTTCTTAACAATGTTAGGAAAAACATTCAATTCTTTGACTGGTTTCATGTTTATCTAGTCAAACATAACATTGATTATCCTTGGAAAATAACATTGACTGAGGACAAGTCAACAAATGTCATTACTATTTGGCATTTGAAAAATGGTGGGTTGGTCAAGACAGAGCTACCCCCAAATAGCTCTTTCCAACTCCGAGGGATCAAAGATCCTATGGATGATACCACTCCAATCATAGCTTCTCCTTTCAAGACAAAAGATGTGAACGAACCCGTTTCACCTTATGATATCAAAAAATTGATGGAACAATCCAATTATACAAATAGGTATCTTCAAGTTTTAGGTACTAAGATTAAGTCTGAAGTTTCTGCTTCATCATCCTCTTCAGGAACCAAAAATGACGTAGAAAAACCTTTGGATAAACCTTTATTCAAACCCTTCAAGGTTACTAAGAAGTTTAAATAAAGTCTAAAGCTTCTTCGTGATCCAGAAGTCAAAACTGAACCAATCAGAGATCCTATCAAAGAGGTTGATAAGGAACTCCAAAATATTGTGGTGCCAGAATCACCACAAGATTCTGGACAACAAACTCAAGCTCCTTATGGACTAAGGAGTAAGGGTCCAACCATCAATGTAATTGATGAAGCTAGCTCATATCGGGAATCTATGGCTTATTCTTCAAAGTCAAAAGAAACAAACAATACCCCTTTCAATATCAATCCGGTTTTCTCCAAACCTTGGAAGAAATCCACAAAGCTGTATTACCCACGAGCAACTCCCCCAGATTTGCTCTTAGAAGAAAAACCTCCAACATTCAAAAGCTTCAATGCCAATAACATTTATGAATGGAACATATATGGTTTATCAGAATACCAAATCATGACCACATTGCAGCATATGACAATGATGGCCACAGCTTATCAAGCAACAAATGATGCTTCTGAAGAAGTAATCTATAATATCCTCGCAGGAGGATTTACTGGCCAATTGAAAGGATGGTGGGATCATTCTTTCACTGATGAAGAGAAAGAAGAAGTCTTTACTGCTATCAAAACCCAAGCTGTTGGAACACCTATCACAAGTGATGGTGAATACATTCCGGATGCGGTTACCACCTTAATATTTTCTATTGCTGAGCATTTCATTGGTAATACCTCAGTATGGAAAAATAAATCAGCAGAATTGCTAGCCAATCTCAAATGTAGATCCTTATCAGATTTTAGGTGGTCTAGAGATACCTTCCTAACAAGGGTTTACACCATAAAAGATTGTCAGGATCGTTTCTGGAAAGAAAAATTTGTAGCAGGTCTTCCTACTGCCCTCGGAGACATTGTTGGGGATGAGCTCCAAGCTCATGCCCCTGAGGGTAAAATCCCTTATGATAAATTAACCTATGGCCAACTCATTGCAGTTATCCAAAAGATAGGTACACGACTTTGTCAAGAGGATAGAGTTCGTAGTCAGTTCCAAAAGGAAAAGGCAGCAAAGAAGGATTTAGGATCATTCTGCCAACAATTTGGAATGCCCCCTTGTCCAAAGGATAAACCAAAATCCTCCCACAAACACCATCAATCTCATCAAACCAACAAAGTCCATAAACCAAAGTATACCAATTATACTAGATACAAAAGGAATACTCCTCCTAGAAAACTCAAGCAAGAGTTTAAATCAAAACTTGCAATTGATATTGCAATTCCAAAGAAATCAACCATTTGCTATAGTTGTGGTAAGCCAGGCCATATTAGCAAATATTGTAGGCTTAAAAAGAAAATTAAAGCCTTAAATCTCGAACCAACAGTTGAGGAACAACTGAACAATCTCCTTATGGAATCTGATGAGTCAGATGGATCAAATGGTGATTCTTCTGAAAATCTTAATCATATTTTAGAAGATGACATTGGAAGTCAAGATGCTGATTCAATTCCTAAAATTAATGTCTTAACTAAGGATCAAGATCTCCTTTTTGAAGTCATTAATGCCATTCCTGACCAAGATGAAAAGAAAAGGTACTTTGAAAGGTTCTCTGCTTCTATGAAGAAGGAACCTAAGGCTAAAGGAAAAGCCATCATCAAAGGCCAATTTGATTTCAAAACAACAAAAGCCAGTAACGATTCAAGATCTCCAGGAAGAGATCAAGAATCTTAAACAAGAAATCAAGGAGATAAAGCATGAACATGCTGTTCATAAGCTAATTTCATCTCAACTTGACAATCAATCCTCTAAACCCCCTTCAGATGATGAAAACCTATCTCAACCCAATTTCGAAAAAAGTGTTAGTCATCATTCGGATAATGAGGGCAACAACACTGACAAAGATCAAGAATTTCTGAATCTTATTAATCAATTAAGAATTCAAAAGTTCTATATTAAGATTAGAATTATCATTGATGATTTTATTCTTAATACTACAGCCCTTTTTGATACTGGAGCTGATTCAAAGTATATTTTAGAAGGATTAATTCCTACTAAATATTTTGAAAAAACATCCGAGAGATTGAATACAGCTAATGGCTCAAAACTTAGGATAAATTTCAAACTATCCAAAGCCATTATTGAAAATCATGGTCTTAAGGTAGAAACCCCGTTTTTACTTGTTAAAGATCTCAAAAATGAAGTGATTCTAGGAACACCGTTCATAAGATCACTTTTCCCTTTAACAATTACCAATGAAGGAATTTCTACTCAATATCTGGGTAAGAAGATAACCTTCTCCTTCATTCGCAAACCTTTGGTGAGAAATCTAAGCTTTCTTCACCATAAGCAGAATCAAGTTAACTTTCTTCACCATAAGCAGAATCAAGTTAACTTCTTAAAAGAAGAAGTTTCTTTTAAAAGTATTGATTCGAAACTTAATCAAACTGATATCAAAAAGAGGATCCAAGATCTTCTTGATGAAATCCACAATTCCATATGTTCTGATTTGCCAAACGCATTTTGGAATAGAAAGAAACATGTAGTTGATTTGCCTTATGAACAAGGTTTCACTGATAGGCAAATCCCTACTAAAGCTCGTCCTATTCAAATGAATCATGAGTTACTCCAATTTTGCCAAAAAGAGATTAACGATCTCTTGCAAAAAGGATTAATTCGTCAAAGCAAATCCCCATGGTCTTGTGCTGCTTTTTATGTCAATAAGCAAGCTGAAATTGAGCGTGGAACTCCTCGCTTAGTTATCAATTACAAGCCCCTCAATCAAGCTCTTAAGTGGATTAGGTACCCAATTCCTAATAAAAAGGATTGACTTAGTCACTTAGATAATGCAAAGATATTTTCCAATTTTGATATGAAATCTGGATATTATCAAATAGAAGTCAAAGATAGTGATCGCTACAAGACAGCTTTCACTGTCCCCTTTGGGCAATACGCATGGAATGTAATGCTCTTTGGTCTCAAAAATGCTCCTTTAAAATTTCAAAAGATTATGAATGACATTTTCAATCCTTATTCAAGCTTTACCATTGTCTACATTGACGATATTTTAGTCTTTTCTCAATCCATTGACCAGCATTTCAAACATCTTAGGATTTTTATAGGAATCATCAAGAGAAATGGTCTAGCTGTGTCAGAACCAAAAATTCGTTTATTTCAAACGCAAGTTAGGTTTCTTGACCATACAATTTATCAAGGAACAATAACTCCTATCCATAGAGCCATAGAGGTCGCGGATAAGTTTCCTAATCAGATCATTGATAAAACCCAATTACAGAGATTCTTAGGATGTCTCAATTATGTAAAGGATTTTATCCCCCATATTAGTACTCTCATTAAGCCTTTACATGATAGGCTTAAGAAAGAACCTCCTCCTTGGACAGATAAACATACCCATGTTGTCCAAAGAATCAAAGCTAGGGTAAAGGATCTTCCATGCCTTTATCTTCCCCATTCTTCCGCCTTTAAAATTGTAGAAACTGATGCTTCAGACATTGGTTATGGTGGAATGTTAAAACAAAGGATTTCAGAAAAAGAGCATATCATTGCATATACTTCTAAACACTGGAATTCTGCGCAATTGAATTATTCAAATGTTAAAAAGAAAATTTTAGCAATTGTTTTGTGCATCTCAAAATTTCAATCTGATTTACTTAATCAAAAGTTTTTGGTTAGAGTCGATTGTAAAGCTGCGAAAGATATTTTGCAAAAGGATGTTAAAAACCTTGCATCAAAACAAATTTTTGCCAGATGGCAAGCAATTTTAAGTGCTTTTGATTTTGATATTGAATTTATCAAAGGCTCTTTAAATTCTCTTCCTGACTACCTTACTCGTGAATATTTACAGGGAAAGTAGTATCCAGCCTCCAGCGGCAGAAATGCCAGACTCCTCCTCTTCCTCTGTAAAGGGGAAGGCCAAGGCCAAAGAAAAGGCCACAACCTCTAAAAAGGCCAAAGGCCCATTAGTCCTTGTTGGACTACCAAAATCAAAATGCCAAGATGCGTCAAAACCATCCGGGTCATCTACCCAATCAGGGCCATCCACCCATAAAACCTCAAAAGTTGGGTCATCCACCCAACAGCCAACCAAAGCCCAAGCGGCCCAATCTTCCTAAACAGCCAAACAATCCAAAGCATATTATGGCATCCCAATCCAAACCCTACAGGCCTTCCAAGATCAAGGTCTGACCCATCTTCCCAAAGGAACTTGGAAACAAAGACTTGAAGGTGATCCCGACTTTCAAGAAACCAATCTTGCTAAACTCATTCATGACTTAGCAACCACACCAATCCCTCTTCAAAAGATTAACCCTGATAAAACCATATCAGTAAAATCCACAAAAAAGGCAATACCTCATTATGTTGCTAAAAATCAATTCCAAAACGTTCTTCAAATGGAGAAAAGTTATTGGGACAATAATCCTAATAACGTTCTCGCAAAAGTTTTTCCTTATGGCTTTCATTATAAGCCCAATCATATTTTAAAAACTAGATAATTTTATGAGTTTATTTTGGTTGATACCGATTCAGTTGCGATTAAGCATTATCGTGACCCTAAAGATCAAACAAAATACACCCATTCCACTTTCCAGATTCTTAAGGTTCTTACACCTGAATAATTTGGAAAGAATCCAAACAATGTTAAAAAGTTTTCCCAACCTTTTGACCCTTGTGGTTATACTTATTGGGATTACGAAACTGCTTGAACCAACACATTTTAGTACCAGAACAATGCTAACAAACATTCTTGGTTGATCTATTTCAAGAGAAATACCAAGTACAATTTTCCTGAATGGTTCGTCCAATGGTGGCAATTCTTCGGACCTAGCAAAACAATCTTGCCCCCAGAAGTTACTGAGGGTTTCCAAACATTCAAAGAATACTATGAGCCATCAGTTAGCACCTTCACTGCTAGCTTAGTGTTTTTTCAAATTTTGCATTATCATGGATATTCAGTTGGCAATACAAGTACCAACAACAAGAGAGTTTCCCTGATAATTACCCAATTTTATCAAGAGCATCATTTGTTAAGTGGTGGGCAGAATTCGATTACTCTGCTGCTACTTCAGAAAATGTAAAGCTCTGGCTACAGCAACACCCAAAATGGATGAAAGCTGCGAATCCAGAGACTTTTGAGTTCTTGAACCAAAAAACAAAGGCAATAGCTACCCTGGCTGCCTCAACAAACAGAGACATCTTCACAAAAAATTTGGAAGTCATTGCCAAATTGGCACGAGAAGAAGCCAAAGCACTTGAAGCCCAAACTTCTTCTTCAAAGCAAAATCTTCCTCCTTCAGAAGACGAAGATGAAGATCAAGAAAATTCCCAAGACTCAGACTCATTCTATCAGAATGAGGATGATTGCTTCGGGATAGACACTACTTTTCATCTGTCTGATGACGAATAGTAGTGCTATTTAATCGTCTGAAGACTATTCATCCGTCTGAAGACTGCTCATCCGTCTGAAGACCCAATCACTGTTAACCCAACACTGTTCTTCCGACACTACAATTCCAGTCAAGGTACCGGCACTGTTCATTAATTATTGTAATAGTATAGGTCATGATACCGGTACTATTGTAATAGTAAATTTTCATTTCTATTTATAGAGTGGCTGCGTCCCTCTTCAATTCATTCGAAGTTTTAGAGAGATACTAGAGAGAGAACCTAGAGAGAGACGCTTTGAGAAGTGAGCCTCCTCCCTCTTCCATCTTCTCCTTCTCTTCTTCTTCTTCGTTTTCCAATCTTGTAACTTGTTTATTTTTCAATAAAATTTCAATCTTTCCTCACTTGCATGCATTAACTGCATCCTCTCTTCTCCCTCCACCAGTCCTGGTGAGGCTCTGCCTCCGTTCTGGTTTCTTTTTCTTTTCTTTTACATGTTTTAAAATTTATTTCACTCTTCTTTTAATTATGTAAATCGTTTTAAATTCCTGCTTTCCATTATCCTGTTCCTTTCCTCCCTCCTTTAAGTAGCACCTCCCATACTCTGGTGTATATATATAAAAAAAAAAAGATAAAAGAAAGTTTTTAGAAAATAAAATTATGCAAGAGTTGTGTACACCATGATGCAAACGAATAGCAAGCAAGGAGGAGCCACACCAGAGAAGATTGTCTTAGTTCAACACAGTAAAAAGAAGACGCAGAAACAACTTGGAGACTTTACATGCACTAGCTCTCTGAATCCTCGTGAGGAGGGATGGATGCAGGAGGCAGCTCAGGGGGAAAGAGGATGCAACTAAACTGACCTATGCTATAGTAATGAAGAAGAATCCGGAGTTTGAGGATTTGGAAGAGGAAGATGAGACTTATAACATCCTTGTTTTCTGAAACCTTAATTGAGATAGATGGCTTATATTGGGTCATTATATGCTTGTTGATAATTACTTTTATGGCTTGAAAGTATGCTTAGAAAATATATGAAGAGTAGGGATGAATTGTATAAGAGAAGGATGAGGAACAAGGAATCAGGAGCGGAATGCTCAAGCGTGGAGCAATGTAACGCTCAAGCGTGCCAATGCTATAGTGTGGGGCAGGATAAATGCTCAAGCATAGTCACTCTGATCAGTTGATTGACATTGATGGGACATAAAGTGACACGTGTCAGAACGCGTCACAGCTGGCGTTGGAGAGGCGGTGCGGAATCGTCAACGCTCAAGCGTTGAGATCCAGAACGCTCAAGCGTTGTCAGCTGAGAACAACTTCTATAAATAGATGTCATTTGTGAACTTCCACGAAAATTCTTCTCCCAAAACAATGAGAGCAAGGCTGAGAGAGAGAAAGTGAGTGTTTGAGACGTTCGAGCTGCCGGAATGCGATTCTGACTGCACGGTGCTAAGTTATCTTCAACTTTGACGGATTATTTTCTCGATTCGTCCCAAGTAAACTCGAATCCCTAACACGCGTTCTTCGTGTTCTTGGTGTTCTTCGAATCTTTACCTCTTTCTTTGATCTTTGAGCTTGCTTGAAGGCTAACACTATCATATATGTGTTGTGCTCGTGATTAGAGCAAAGTTCGCGATTGTGATTTCTTGAGGATTAAAGCTTGAGGTCGCGGCTACCAAAGGGGATTTGGATCTGTTCGTGGCTGTTCTTCGTGTTCGTGGGTGCATGGGACGACGTGCCGGTGATTGTCTTGGAGATCGTGTGACAACTGCTATCAGGTGGGCGAAAGAACCACAATATCGCCAGGGAGGCAAACTTTAAAATAATATATATCGATATGCGTAGGGCGACCCAAACCCTACTAGAGGTCGTTTGACCGTTAGGTTGATTTTACTGTATATTGAGGATGTATGCTCTGTGATTGGATGTTTAATATATTATATGTGATATGTGTATTATGCCTATTATATGTTTATGATTACTTAAATATTATTTATCTGTGAGTTGATATTATTATTGAATCTGTTTCTGGTTGTTATTGGTGTGCTGTTGTGATTGCTGATGTCTGAGTAGAGTTAGGCAGTAATTTCTGATGAATTGGGAGATGAATGTGTAGTGAGTAAGTCAAGGATATATATATGCGTCGTAGTGCTCAACCTAGAAATACAGTTGTGGTGATGTTTCTCATTTCAATACCCTTATAATGATGGTATTTTTCGACATCCTTGTTGTGGTGATGTTTCTCATTTCAATACCCTTATAATGATGGTATTTTTCGACATCCCTGTTGTGCTGATGTTTCTCATTTCAATAACCCTACAATGGTGGTATTTTTCGACATCCCTCCTGTGGTGATGTTTCTCATTTCGATACCCCTACCATAGGATATTTCTCAATTCCAATACCCCAACAATGGTGGTATTGTCAACATCCTTACAATGGTGACGTTTTTCACAAGGTCAATACCCCTACAATGGTGGTATTTCCTCAACTCTTAATACCCCTGCTGTGATAGTATTAAGTGCATGTCAAGCAATCAAAAATCAGCAATCAAACTATCATTCCATAACAACACATAGCCATACCAAATCCCTTTTAATATCTCATAACAAACACATCACATAGAAGAATGCCAACTCAATCATCAAAGACCACAAAATTCACATTGGATAGACATTCAATCATGACATTCATATCATTAAAAATTCTAATTAAACACTAACTTCGTTTTCCATAAAAAACCCCAAGTTAGAAAATAGGATTTAGCCAAACATGCATTTGTTTTTGAAATTTCTTCATGAAATCATTCGATAGTTCAAACCCCCCTTTTCCCAAAATTGTTTGCACCGTGGAAATATGAGAAAAGGTTGTTTTTACTCACCTCTCGAAGACCTCCAAGAATCTCCAAGCGTATCCTATTGGGAATCCTATATGTCGCGTTCCTCAACCTTGAATCTCCTTCTCCTTCTCCTTCTCCTTCTTCTTCATCTTCATCTTCTTCTTCTACTTCTTTTTGTTGTTGTTGTTGTTCTTGTTCTTGTCCTCGTTCCAAACTCCTTGTTTATTGCAACCCCATCTCTCAAGCATGAGAATGTTCCACAATCGTTACTAAGGTGTTTTAGGTGATATTAGGGTTTCTAGTCACACCTAATAGGGTTTAGTTTCTATTTATAATAGTTTCCCAACTTAATTTCACGTTAAAAAACTTTAGATGACGAGCACAATCGTGCTCCTTTTAATCACGGTCTTGCTCCCTGCACGAGCCGAAAAGAACGTGATATGCTAGACCTGGCACTCAGCGCCGAACAGGTAGCGCTCAACGTTGTCAAGGGCGCTCAGCATTGGAACTCTAGCGCTAAGCGCTGGAGTCAGCATTTTCGACGTCACAAACCGTGCTCTCCAACACGGGCTTGTGCTCAAACCACTAAGCACGACCGAGCTTAACATGAGCACGGGTGTGCTCATTGGAGCAAGGGCGTACTCACACGAGTAAGGGCATACTACACATGAGCACGAGCATGCTGAATATGAGCAAGGGCATGCTCATGTGCAAGGAAGTGATTTTTGCTTAGAAAATCACACTTAACCACATTTAATTATTTTTAATCAATTTTATTTACTTCAAGGGCCTAAAACATGAATTCTAAACCTCCCAAAAACTCTTTAATTTTATTTGCAAATGTTAATATCTATTTATATTTTTATTTATTTCTTGGGATGTTACAAAGTGGATTCTAAGGCATCAGATGGGATGGAGGAAGGGGAGGACTTGAAAGGGAAATAGAAATGGGGTTCTATTGACATTGCAATGGAGGTGAATGGCAAAGGCTATTTTGATCTAGTGGCAAGCAAAGAGGAGAGACTTCGACTCCAAAACCTTGGAAGTCCACGCTTATAGTGAAGTTACTGGGGAAAACAATTCAATATTTAGTGATGAAGAACCATTAAGACCCTTGAGAAGGTGGAATACTTTGCTATCTTTATCGCAACTCAAGAGCATCTAAGAACTGACCGGCTGGTCTAAGCTTAGGATACTCTAGAAGAGAGAGCACTAAAGTGAGGTTTGTTAAAAACCTTTTAAGAGCAACTTTAGTCTCTTTAAGCTTAGCCGTAAGAATAAACATGGTGTTGGTGTAAGCCCCAGTGGCCAATCTATTTATTAAATTTATATTTGTATCATGAGTATGATGTATATCATTTATAATATAAGACATTTCAGTTTATTATGTTATCTCTTTATGCATATTACAAGTCCCTAGAATAGTAAGCTCAGTTCAATAGAACATCAAGTGTGACTTGATCGTTAGACCCTATTGAACATTAGAACACTATTCTTAAAATATTTGTAGTCAAGTATTATTGTTATTTAGGACAACAATAATACATTGTGACTATTATGTGAGTAGACTGATAACCACATCTCACGGGTTATGGATATGAGATCTCAAGTCTTCACATATTTATAAATATTAGATTAATATTTATACCAAATTGACCTACTATGAGAACGCTACATAATAGTTATGTAAGTGTCGATCGTTTTTCATGACGACCATAGTGAAGTAGTCGTTCGACTTGAAGTCACTATAATTCCTACATGTGGAGTTGCATGCTTTAATGCTATCGAACGTGTCAGGACCCAACTTAGGCGTCCCTGACCGGCCAGAATGGAACTTCATTGTCCAATTCCCAAGGCCTTTCAAGCACGTATAAGTCACATCATAACAAGATATGTTGCATATCATATGTAATTATCAGAGTAAAAGATTATACCAAAAGAAAGCTAAAGGTGGCCCTGAGTCAGCATCAAGAGTTTTAAAACAAAGCCCAAATGGGTTTACAACTAGAAAGAAGTTCAAAACTCCAAACAGCGGAGAAATCTCATATGACAATAAACCGAACTAAAATGAAATTGAAATAGTAGCAGCTGCTCGCACTACACAAGTGCATGAGCTCCCTGAGATGGCTCCACTTGCTGAATACCCGAAGCTAAAATAAAAAAGGGCGGGGTGAGTTCCAAAACTCAGTGAGGGATAAACAAAATATAACAGCAAATAGCGCAATTTATAAACATCTCAATAAATATATGTCATTAAGTACTTTACATTGTACATAACCTTGCATAGCAGTTCTTCACCTGCTATGTAGTCAATTTTTCATTGTGCAAGATACTTGTGTATCCCCTTGGAGTTGTTCACTAGAGTCTCCCACTCCGACGGTCACATTTATATCCCGGTCGAGTCCGCTGACCGGCAAGTGACCTCAATCACTACACAACCACCCTCCAAACTCCGGGGTTTTTCACTAGAGGCCCCACACTCTGACGGTCACATTTATATACCGGTCGAATCCGCTGACCGGTCGGATACACCAAGTCTCGTCCAATGTCTAAGCATCATACCAAAATACCAAATACAATATATCAAGTCTTACCATAGCATACGTCCACTAGGTTCCGTAACATAGCTTGCATAATCACCTCAACGGTAGTCAATAACGTCCATAAGGTTATCAATCACAAATATATATGGGCTACATTATAGCCATTCCGTTCACATATAGTATCACCTTGTCATTCCGTTAAACCACTTACTTCATATGCAATTACATAGAGGAAGCTAACAAACCTTACCTTGACATATTTCAATAATCTCATAGCAAACATTATTCATCACAACAAACATTTATATCACCTTTGAGGCTCAACGAACTCAAGATACAAGCATGCAACAAACTCATAATTCATTAAACACTTGGATAAAAAATAAATCATTGCCCATAGACCCTCAATAAATATAGCGTAGGAACATAACTCACATATTCTTTATGTCATTTCACTTAACTACTTTCTCAACATTTCTTGGGTACCTTTACCAGCTTGACTAACGTTTCTTATCGTATCTAACAGAATTGCAATGTAACACTTATAACAATACCCTCCTCTTTCCATAAGAACCAACTCAACTATAAGCTAGAGCCATTCTTAGCTCCAACAAGAACATATGCATCTATATCACCATCATAGAACTACACTCAAGGCTTCCTATATCTTTTCTTACCCTTTCTCATTTCTTAATTTCCTAGCCTATAAACATAATCCATAATCATGTTCCTCACATTTCCTATCACCATACACCTTCATAAAATAATACTCACCTCATCATTTATATCACATTTATACACCATCATATCTATAGATTTATCGTAATCTATACCATCATATAAAAGAACTTACCAATAAGGTCATCAACTCAAATCATTAAATAAAACTTTTGATATGCAATCTTAGGTACAATTCAATACTTTATTCTCATAACAAACACTTCACATAGCAACTGATCATCATCATGTGTGTGTATATATATATATATATATATATATATATCAAATCACCTATAAATAGCCCATAACGCAAGACATACATCAAAGTATGCAAAAAGATTTTTGAATACTTCAAAATACCCAATAGCCATCATAAACTATGATAAACCATTATTTTTTTTTTGAAATATAATATCCTGACCTTTGTTCACCATTTATTCCATAACTTTTCAAATACATAAAATTATAATCTAAAAGTTATTGCATATGAAAATAGATTCGAAGAGCTTTCCAACAAGATGTCATTTACCCAAAACGGATAAGAAATAAAAAGATATGCAAATTTAAAGTTTGCTATCTCTGTCTCTAGCCCCCAGCGCTAGATTACCAGCGCCCAGCACTGGCATCATCTTTCCAGGCCCCTTCTCGGGTGCTCCAGCGCTCAGCGCTGCACACTAGGCGCCCAACGCTGTCTGGAAATCACATAAATGCAGCAAGACGCTGCTCTTTCGCCATTTTCAACCCAAAACCCCATTTTCATGATCTTCAACCAACAAATAACTATAACAACTCACCAACAACATATAAATCAAAGAATAATCAAACTAAACATGTTCCAAATGATTTTCATGGAAAGAATTCACTCGAAACAATTCACAAACATCATTATTTCAACCATCACTAACCCATTTCATATACCACACTAATACCCACGAAAATTAACCAAAACAAATCACAAATCCCTCACCTCTTGATACTCCATTGCTGCCTCCATCTTCTTCCTCTCTTCTGATTGTTCCTCTTTTCTTCTTTTTCTACTAGCGTTGCTGATGGCTGCCCACCCTCCTATCTCTACTATTTATACCTCATCATTTTTACCAAAACGTCCTTGATGTTAGGCTAACTCATAACTTAACACTTGTGTAAACAAAATATGTCTCTACGTTTATTATGGTAATTCATTTATTTTATTTATTTATTAAAAAAAAAATACCTTATGCCATTTTTTTTTGCGGGTATTACAGAACGTTATCTGTAGCAAGATAATCAGAAAGGTAGTAATTGGGCCTACAATGAATCATGTTGAGGGATGTGACTGATGTAGATAGGATTCGTCCCTCCTACATAATAGGAGCAATTTCAAGGGTCTCTTGATAGAGTGAGATGTGAAAATGCATGGTCATGCTGAATTGGGCCAATATGAGATATTGGGCCCGTTTATGATTACACATCTACTCGGAAATTGAGGAACATATAATTGAACTTAACAAGGATGACATGTTTATGCCTTGGGTTCAATTATGATATATGGACGAAGGAACGTTTACTAAACGGTAAATTGATTCAGTTAAGGTTCAAATCAGACCACCCATTTTCTCATAAATTGGGTAGTAATGATGTATTGCTAGATGCAACTCATTGTTTATAATATTTGATATTATAATTAGTATGTGATATTATTATAATATTTAATATTATTTCCATTTTAGTGGGATCCTACATGGTCACATGCATAGAGCAAATAGAATGAGAGGAATTAATTAAATGAATATGATTTAATTAATTAATTCCCACTACAAGCCCATTAGGGTTGTGGCATGGAGAGTGAGGGAGCATCATTCTTTATATAGATTACACATCTCCCTCACCACACACACTTGACATAACACACATCTCGCCAAACCTTGTAGTCGTCAGCTAGCATAGGATGCATTCCTCCAATGGACGTTTGTTCGCGTGGACTGAGTAGAGGTGCTGCCCTTGTTGCGGCACTAGTGATTCGGAGGACGTTTTCAGAATTGTTTTGAAAGAACGCTTCAAAAGGTAAACACAATAGCCATATATGATTATTGTTTTGTAACGCGTGATCCATGAGGTATGATTTTCTTCCACCTTGAGACATGATTTTAAAAAAGGATTGTCTCATGAAAACCCAACACATTGGGGGTACCCAAGACCTTTTTATTCTAGGAGGCAGCCACATAGGGGAGAAAACTCTCATGATTAGCCCAATAATCGAAAAAACAAAAGGGTATTTAATAGCAGCACACTTTTCTCAAAAAAAATAAAAAAATACCCGTAGAGTGTTTAGAAACACTAGTAAAATGGAAATATGCTGACAAGGACTCCACTCTCGAAAACCATGCATTGTTAGCCAGGATACGGTCAAGCTTACAGTAGATGCGAGACTCGTCAATCCTTTGTTTACACCACGTGAAATGCTGACTAGTGTAAGAAATATCATCCAAACCAGTCATGTTCAACCAAGAGTTAAACTCAACCATATCAACATACGGGAGGGTGGAGCCTCTAGAGTTATCCTCATTAGTCCTTATATTGTTGAAGGGTTTAATAGCTTCTCAACATGCACTTAATACCACTACAAAAAAAGATATTTTAGCAACCGAATTTAATCGATCAATAAATATGGAAATTTGATCGCTAAATATGGAAATTTGCTCGCTAAATGGTTTAGCGACAGATTTATAGACTACCAAACGGTTTAGCGACTAGGCATTCCGCGACCACCAAATTTGGGGTCGCTAAATATGCTATTTTGGTTGCTAAATGGTTTAGCAACCAAATTTGCATATTTAACAACCGAATTTGGTGGTCGCTAAAAACCTCTTTTTTTGTAGTAGAAAAAGGGTTTCACTAACTACAGGGTCGAAAGCAGCATTATCCTCAAACGTCAATATTGTAGTTCTATCTTTTTTTGAAATTTTAAAAAAGAGTCACAATATTGGATGCATTGATGATAATACTTGATTTTGGATTCATTTAGTGAAGCAAAATCTTCACTTAAACAATAGATTTGGATTCGGTTTTGAGAGTGAAAATAAGAGAGAAAATGTTCTTTTGAAAGCTCATGCGCAATCATTGATTAATCCAAGAAAAACTTTGAACTAAAAACCTAGCCTACGTGAATGCATAGGTTCGGTTTTACTTAGGACATTCATTTAGAAAATGTTTTGATTTTCAATCAAGGTAATTGTTAAGTTAAAATGGTGTTTGGAAATCAATTAGTGTAAGTTCCATGAAGCAAAACCATCCCAAAGGATGTGTACACCAATTCGGGTTCTAATTTCATTTTGGATAAGAAAAATATTTTCTATACCTAGTTCACTAATTAATTGACTTCAATTGAGCCACCAATTAATTAGATTCAAATGATTTTGATAAGTGTAGAACTTAGATTGAATTATGGCTCTAAATGTTATTTTGTGGCTTTATAAGTTCCAAAAATGGATTTCAAAACCCAAATGAATGAAAGGTGGCACCATGGCTTAGGCTTCGAATGACTTCACTTAAAAGAGGCACTTTTTGTTAAGTTTCCATGTGACATTCATTGGTTGACAGTTATTGGCCCACAAGAGTTATATCATTTGGAGTTTTAAGAGTCATGAAAAAGGAGTTAAACCTTTAGAACTCTTCTTTTGCTTTAAGTAAAGAATTAAATTTCAAACTCCTAGTACTAAGGTACCTAAGGTGATGTATTTCTAAAACAAAAGATTTAAATATTTGGTTTTCAAGTAAAAGGATTTTACACACAAAACAAATGTTTACCTCAAAAACCCAAGTCAAATGTTAGGAGTTAGAGTAAAAAGATAATGAATGTTTAAGTGTGGAATATAGTGGGACAAGACTGTATTTACATACCCTAGATGATTAAGTTCATCCAAGGATCCATAAAACTTAATAACCACGAGTATTCTAAGAATTGCTTGCTCGACAAGTAATTGCGTTTCGGAAGGATCCAAAGATTGCTAATGATTGGTGGTATATGTACCAATCTTCATAATGTACCTAATCGATTGGGAACGTAGAGGGTCCAATGAGGGGTGATTCCCAACAGTTTGGTACTGTGTCTCCAATTTAGAACTTTGATAGTCCAATGAGGGGTGAATCCCAATAGTTTGGTACTATCTACCTTGCCTCTAGGATGGCATTTGATTTTCGAAGGAAATCCTGAAATTTATCCGGTGGATAAATATGAACGCATACGCCTTGTTAGGCTTAGTCATTATGCATGACATTGTCAGTAAGGCTGTTGAGCCTAGGAAGTTAAGCTTACACCTTGTGCAGGTGAGGATTGCATAGTGACGATCTTAAATGGTCTTGGAGATGTTAGGGTTGGAAATTCCACTTATGGCCAGTTGGTGATTCTTCGTCGTCGTGGCGTTCCATGCACTACACTAACGTCTGCAACTAGATGCTAGTGAATCCATCATTTGTAGAAGTGTTTTCACAAGCAGCCTAAGTTCACATGTGACTACGAATATTGTATGCACCTATATGTCCAAGGCTGGCATAGTGAAACATGTAGTACATACCACTCCTTCCGAACGTCCTTTTAGCTCCGGAGTAGGGGTCTGAGTCATCTTGTTTGCATGTTAGGATTGCACTTGATGTCCTACTAGCTGCATGTTGGATTGCATCATGACATCATACTGCATGGCTTGGTTTTGAATGGTTGATTGATATATACTATTTGTTGTGGTATGTAATGTATCGTTGATAACATGTGTATATGTGCATGTGGGTATATGTATGTACCTTGATTTTGTGTTCTACCTATGAAGGGTATAACTATTATTTTATTGTGTGCTTGCTAACGTGCTATCTGCCGCGTCATACTTGAGAGTCTCGCCATTCTTAGTTATCGTAAGTTGTGTTGATAACAAGAATCTCACCTTATTACTTTCTTTGCATCATAGGATGCTTTTCCGTTCGTCTCCATAAAGACTGTCATACTGAGACTTCATTCGACGTTGTGGACGGGCTTTCATGTGGACCTTCACGACAGTGGAAGTGCCAAGATATCCAACTGCAGAGATCGGTTAGCAATGTACCTTGGAAGTGTCATGATCACCACTTGCAGGGATCATGGAGGGAGGAGCTGTACTTGCCTCACGATGTGTTTTCACTTGGTTCGCTGTCTGTGTTGTGGTTTGAGTGGAATGCTAGGAGGACCTTTCCACCTATGCGTTTAGTGTCTTTTCTTAGGCAGATGTCTCTTGTAGGTCGTATAGATGTCTGGGAAGCATCCTTCTGAGCGGTATTTTTCCTTATGGCCAGCTTAGAGTATTCTACTCTTGTCAAGTTTGACTTTTACGTTGAGCTGCGTCTCCCAGTGTCTTATGTTTAGGAGCTGCATCTCCAATCCTTTATGTTGAGTCTGTATCTTTTTGTTTTCTTTTAGTAGTCGGGTTGGGTTTTTATGTAAAACCTTTATGAACTTATGACTTTATATTTTGAAATGTTTCTGTTTACCTTACACGCATAAACGGTTACAAATTTTTACAATTATGTCTTGTGAAAAAGAAAATTTTACCCCATCTTTCTTAAATGATTTAATTAACCCATTTTTCGGCGTTATAGTTTTATGAAATGTCCTTAAATGTGATGCCCCCGGAAAGGGTGTTACATTAGTTGGTATCAGAGCTGGCTGAGTCTTTTCGGGGTTGGGGTTTGATATGTCGTTGTTTGTGTTGTGTTTTCTTTGTTTGTTTTTTTGTGTTATTGTTTTCGAAAGGATACAATGTTGGAAAAGATGATGACTTCAGTTTATCCTTTTGTATTGTTTGTTCTCCGTGTTGTGTTTCAAAAAGGAAGACAACAACTGCTTGTTATTCTCTACATTATTATTTTTGAAAAGTAATGGTATTGGATAGAATAATGATGCTTTTGCTTTCTTTTATGTGTACCTGTTCTGAGTTTGGTGGAGAGTAGCTACTAGTTGCTGGAAGTTGAGGGTAGAGTTGTCACTTGCAGAGTCTTTCGTAACGAGTTTCTTTACGAGTGTCTGCCAACGAGTACGAGACGAGTTGAAAGAAATGGAGTTTCTACAGCCACATCAAGGAGGAATGTTTGTCGAGGAATATGCTGATCATTTTGAGTCCCTGTTGAAGTGTTCGAGGTATCTCCAACTTCATCTCGATGAGGAGTGGAAGTGCATATAGTCCGAGTGAGGGTTATAGAACAAGATTCAGGGAGCAATGCTACCTTAAGGGTCGGAGTGTTTTCAGTTTTGATGGACGAGTGCTTCCTAACCGAAGATCTGATGAGGACTCGCGAAAAGAGACAACGTCAGCTTGGATCGCCTATGTTCACAAGGGGCAACAACAACACCAAGTTCCAACAGGAACTGTATGCAAGACACCGAGGAACCGGTTGCAGCAACGACAATCTTATGAAAGGAGTAGCAAGGGAACTCGTTACTTCGTAGTACCTCTGCCATGATGCAAAGAGTGTGGTAAAATCTATACAACCAGTAGTTGCAACTCAAAGGAAGTCATTTGTTTCCGATGTGGAAGGCTTGGTCACATCGTATGTGTTTGCGAGCAACAACCGTTTAGAGGGAGTAGTAAGTCTAGCCAGCCAGTGACTTTTACACCGCGATGCAAGAGATGCAGAAACGATCACGAAACAAGGAGCTACGCTATCAAAGGTGTCATCTGTTTCAAGTGTGGAAAACCGAGGTATGTTTCTAAAGCCCGTGATCAACACAAGGTGCAGTCGGTAGCCAACAAGGTATGAACTGCCATGCAATCAGCAAGGAGTAGAGTCAACACGACGAGTGAAGCTGAAGCATTGCGATTTGATGATCTTGTTCAGGCGATAATACCATAGCAGGTGAACCTTTAACTATATTGTTTGATTCAGACATATTTCATTTCTATTGTCTATGACTAGTTAAAAATTGTTGGAATGCTTATATCTTCATTATTCTCTTGATTTGGATTGATTTGAATTGATTTGAATTGATTTAAGTTGATTTGATTTCATCATTGCTACTTTGATTGCCTATGTTTTTGTGTCAAACAAAGAAAATTTCTAGTTTCTTCATTGTGTTCCAATTTGACTACTTTCATCCTTTTTATGAATGAATCATTTTGATCTAGATTGTTTGGATTCTCGGTTATTGTTGAAAACTGAGACTTTTATTGACTTGATTCGTTTTCTTTTTCCGTAAAAGAATACGATTCTAATAATGGATTGATTACTTTCTAATCATATCCTTTTGGCCTTCACAGGCAAAAAATTAAAAGTTTCTTGAAATTGAGAATCTCTGACTGCCTACTTCTTTTCCAGTCAAATAAGAGTTACCTTGAGTACGGGAGCTCACAAATTTTATTGTTATCTTTTAAAATGACCCAGAGTGGATTTGGTTTGAATTCTACACTCTTGGAAATGCTTTCTTATCCTGATTTGTTTTTCCGAGAGGTGCGTTAGGACCACCATCAAAACGGGAGTTATAGGTTTCTATCGATTCGGTATCGGGATTTGTCCAATACCTATAATCTTTGTTCCCATTCATTTTCGAATCTTCATATTTGATTTCGAGTTTCAAAATTTACAAGGATTTGCCTTGATGATCTTTTCCTGTGTCATCAAGTTGATACAGTGTATTTAAAAGGAGAACTTAACCTAGGAGGTACTCCGTGTCTGTAACGGCCGGACTGCTTTTTAAGATTGCCGACTGTCCCCATAAACCAACACTGATCTTTTCAGCGTGCTTTGTCCTCACTCACACGCTTTCTGAGAAACTTCCCAGAAGGTCACCCATCCCACAAGTGCTCCAAGTCAAGCACGCTTAACTATGGAGTTCTTATGTTCTGGGCTACCGAAAAGAAGATGCATCTTATTGGTATAGGTAGTACCAATCAATTCTTATAAGCCTTCCTTCAACTGTACAGTCCCATACCTGTACAACCTCAGGATCCTTCTCATTCCGATATGAATCCGATTCATTCATGTGTCCCTTTGTCTAGAAGCTTGCCAGGAGCCGCTCCTTGTCCGTGCCTTAAGCACCGACGATCACTTCCCGCCCTCATCAGCCTTAGGCGTCACAGTGTCAATATAGAAGACAGAAGAGTAATGAAGTTATGAGAGAAAAATATATCCTTGGTCAAGGTTATCTGGAACGAGTTTTCAAGTAATGCCACTTGGAAGTTGGAGGATAGGATAAGAGAACGGTTTCCACCTCTCTTCTAAGGTAAATTTCGAGGACGAAATTTCTTTTTTGAGGGTAGTGTTGTAACATTCCAAAAATCCTATGTCTATCTTTTATCTGTTTGTGTGGATAACTTGACTGAAAACACAATCTGATTAATAATAATCATAAAAATAGTTAATAATTGGAAATTCATCTTTGAATTTCAATTATGAATCATAAAATGTTGTTTTGAGCCTATGTACTGTTTTGAGTCGAAACCGCTAAAAATTTTATTATTTTAATTAGGTCCGCTTTGCCTTGGGATGGGTGTCAGGGCCGGGGAAGATGTTCTGACCCAGAGCCGGGAGTAGTTCATGACTGCTTTTCACGTTTCACGAGACGTTGTCACCTTTTTTATAAAGTCATGACAACTGGTCACCTTTATGTCAATCATGCATCACCTTTTGTCAAATCACTTTTCATTTCTTTTAACCAATGGATTAAATTCCTCTGACTCTTGGTTAATAACCTATCTACCTTACCTTTTATGGAAAAAGCTAATTAACCTATTTATGGTTAATTTCTAATACTTTTGCTAAGAACTCAACAAGTGTTGTACTTGTTTTGATCCTAACCATCCATAGTCTTACACTTTCTTGACACCACCTAAGCCTATTTTTCCTTTAACATTTGAACTAAAATCTCATCCTAATTTCTAAAGGGCCTCACAGCCAATGTGTGTAAAAACACACTAGTCACACATTGTTTTTCATTTCCTAAGATCAAACCAAGTTTCTTCAAGAATACTTAGCAAATTCTCTCTTCTCACTCTTGTCTTCAACCTCACGGTTCTCTTTAGAACCATATCATCCAAATTTCTCTTTCAACTTCTAAAACCATAGATCATCTAGTCTTAGTCTCCTATACACCTTTGATGAAGAAAGTTTTTCATAAGCACCATGTTGATCTTCAAAGTGTTCTTCCTTGGGTAAGCTTTGATCTTCATTTCCTCTTCATTTCATTCCATAGAATCATGAAGCAACCTTTCCTAGCTCATGATTTTGCTAAACAAAGTTTAAAACTTTGTCCTTTTTGGCTTAGTAGGTTCGGCCTCTCCTTGGTTCTTAGAGCTAGGAATTGTCTCGTTCATAAAGGATCTAAAAGAGGTATGAGGGAGTGAACCATATCACACTTTATGTGTGGCTGTTTATGGCTTTTGTTGTTAGAAAACCCTATGTGTGAAAAGGGTTCTCTATTTTGATCTATTTTGATGTTTGGTGAATTGGTTTGTAATATTTTCATTTTCGGATTTCTAAGTATGTGTTATTATTTTTGGTTTTTATCTTTGCATAGATCTCCGATTGTGAAAATTCTTTTTGATCTTGAACATAGACTTCCGGGGCTTCATTTTGGACATAAAATTTGTGTGGTTGCATGGAGTTTTATTCTCTGAAAATCGATTTCAAAACTTGATCCAGGACCTGTCTTCAGATCTGACCTTGTGTGAGTAATTTCTATTTTTCTCTCGACGTAGCCCTCTTATTTCAAAACTTGTTTTTGATCCTGAAACTAAACATCCTACGATTTCATATGAGTTCTCATTTGCTCAAATCTGAGTTCGTTTGGTCTATCAAATGCTTGACACAAGTTGGTGCTTGTCTTGATGAAAATTATGTATGCGGGTTTTTGGCTTTGTTTTTGAAGTGAATGTATTATTATTGTACCTTTGGATTCATTGATGATCATACTTGATTTCAGATTAGTTAAGTGAAGAAAAATCTTCACTTAAATTGTAGATGTGGATTCAGTTTTGAGAGTGAAAGTAAGGGAGGAAATGTTCTTTTGAAAGCTTATGCATAATAAGTGATTAATCCAAGAAAAACTTTGAACTAAAAACCTAGCCTAAGTGAATGCATAGGTTCGGTTTTACTTAGAACATTCATTAGAAAATGTTTTGATTTTCAATCAAGGTAATTTTTAAGTTAAAATGGTGTTTGGAAATCAATTAGTGTAAGTTCCATGAAGCAAAACCATCCCAAAGGATGTGTACACCAATTCGGGTTCTAAGTTCATTTTGGATAAGAAAAATATTTTCTATACATAGTTCACTAATTATTTGACATCAATTGAGTAACCAATTAATTAGATTCAGATGATTTTGATAAATGTAGAACTTAGAGTGAATTATGGCTCTAAATGTTATTTAGTGGCTTTACAAGTTTCAAAAATGGATTTCAAAACCCAAATGAATGAAAAGCGGCACCATCGTTTAGGCTTTGAATGACTTCACTTAAATGAGGGGCTTTTTGTTAAGTTTCCATGTGACATTCATTCGTTGACAGTTGTTGGCCCATAAGAGTTCTGTCATTTGGAGTTTTAAGAGCCATGCAAAATGAGTTAAACCTTTAGAACTCTTCTTATGCCTTAAGTAAAGAATTCAATTTCAAACACCTAGTACTAAGGTACCTAGGGTGATGTATTTCTAAAATAAAAGATTTAAATATTTGGTTTTCAAGTAAAATGATTTTACACACAAAACAAGGGTTTACCTCAAAAACCTAAGTCAAATGTTAGGACTTAGAGTAAAAAGATAAGGAATGTTTAAGTGTGGAATATAGTGGGACAAGACTATATTTACATACCCTAGATGATTAAGTTCATCCAAGGATCCATAAAACTTAATAACCACGAGTATTCTAAGAATTGCTTGCTCGACAAGTAATTGCGTTTCGGGAAGGATCCAAAGATTGCTAATGATTGGTGGTATATGTACCAATCTTCATAATGTTCCTAATCGATTGGGAACGTAGAGGGTCCAATGAGGGGTGATTCCCAACAGTTTGGTACTGTGTCTGCAATTTAGAACTTTGATAGTCCAATGAGGGGTGAATCCCAATAGTTTGGTACTATCTACCTTGCCTTTAGGATGGCATTTGATTTCCGAAAGAAATCCCGAAATTTATCCGGTGGATAAATATGAAGGCATACGCCATGTTAGGCTTAGTCATTGTGCATGACATTGTCAGTAAGGCCGTTGAGCCTAGGAAGTTGAGCTTACACCTTGTGACACCCGCTACCCCGCATACGATAGTATTAAAAATATATCATATAAAATAAAAGAAGTTATAAATTAAAACCAAAAGGGTAACAAGTACCACATGAACCAAAACGTTTAAACATAAAAAGAAACTGCGGAAAACATAAAACAAAAACAAAACCAAAATCCCGATGTCACATATCAGAGTTGGTAACCACTACTGATATTACATCGGAAAACAACTAACATAACTAGACTATACTATGAGCAAGCGTTCTCCTCGGGGATCACTCCTCAGCTGGCTGCTCACCATCCTCTGCATATTCAAAGGTACATGCAAAACAACAACAACAATAACAGTAGGGAGTAAGGAACTGTACGTATAAACATAAATGGTAATAGAGCAGTTAGCAAGATGATCACAACTTGTAAAACATCATAATATAACATTTAACATAATCATACTTCATCATATCACATTATAACAAGCTATGCGATGCAAAACTACTCCGCTACTCCATATGCAATGTGGATCCAATAACTAACTCAGGAAGTCGATTTCGGAGTTACATATCTACATTGGCCAATAATCACCAACGCTGAGAGTTCACCAAACTCACGGGTGAACCCTTTGGATAGCCGATCCACCTTGCTTTTGGATGGACCACCACAGATGCGCTTGATTCACCTAACTCTCGGATGAATCACCGCGGAATGCTAGTTCGCCATACTCTCGGATAAACTCACCAGTCATCGTAACTTATCCCAAACTAACAACACCATGTCATGATACATGCAATGCTAACATACAAACAACATGGCAATCACCTCGATCAACACCATTAACACATGCTATCAACTGTGATCAATAAGCATCAAAGTGATTTATCAGCATCAATCTTGACCATTAAGCATCAAGAATGATTTAACCAACAACATCGGTAATAGTACGTCGTTACCGATAACATCATCTTCTCATTAAATAATCTCTTTATTAAGTCTCCATTATTACATCTTACCGTATCATTATCGTAGTTCATTAACTATCCTCAAGGTCATATTTTATAATCTCTTATGTCATATTTTTATCCCAAAAGGCTATTACATCTGTTTTTATTTAAACATGTGAAGTTTTCTTAATTCTAACAATGGAATGGCCTGAGCACGGGCGTGCTGCACGAGAGCGCGGGCGTGCTAAATAATGTCACTTTTCTCGTTTTTTCGACATGGGCATGCTACTGAGAGCACGATCGTACTGGCTTTACTGGACATCGGGCACAGGCGTGTTGATATTGAGCACGAGCATGCTCAACGCTATTACAACATTCTCAGTTCTGGAAAAACTTAGTAATTTCTCTAGATTTCGACACTCCAAATCAATCCTAAAGTTACTGACTAATCCATTGGCATTAATCTCACCCCTCATCAACATCTTTATGTTTTATGCACATAAATTAGACTAATCCTAGTTTTAGGCTTAGCACTAACATACCTATGTCTTTTATTAACATAGTTTAACAGCAGTTTCAACATACCAATTCATATGATTATGGCATACCAACAAACATCATCATCAACATCATATCATTCATGACAGAGTCATATGAACCAATAAAACGATTAATATCATGTATAAACAACTGTAACAAATTCATACATCAACCACAACATATAGAACACAAACATGGTCATAGGTTAACCCTCATCTTACGCTGCCCTAGAACCTATATGTTATACTAATCCCTTCTCCCCATTCTTGGCGTGACGATTCCAGCCTATGAGCCAACAAGAACGAAGTCCACACTTGACTCCTCCAAACGGGTTCAACAGGTTCAGTGAGCTTTGACCAACAACGCCAAGGCAAAAGGATAAGTTAATTCCCCAAACAAGAAAAAAGGAAAGAGAATTAACACAAGGATTATAAACATGCCTCGATTAGATACTTGGGGAACTAATCTGCTAGTTGCCGTTTACAGCACTGGCACACGAACAACGAAGTCTAGTTTGACAGGGAGAAAATGGTTCAACACTAACTCAAAGGATTCAAAGAAAAGGATGAACATGGTTGATTACCTTACCTTCAAAGCAAGCAGCTTATCCCCAATCGCAACGAAAAACACTGCAGGGTTGTGTTCTTGACGAAGAAGTCCCAACAAGGATTGGAGAACGCTTAAGGATTCAATGGGAACCCAAGAGAAAGGTCAATGACGATTGTTTCTATCTCTAGGAAAGACATCTATGAGTTTTAGGTCGAGCAAAAGAGGTATAAAAAGGATTAGGGTGAAACGGGTCAACCTAAAGCCCAAAACACGTTTCTGGTACGCGCGTAGAGCACTGGCGTGCTGACCATAAGCACGGGCGTGCTGAACGGGAGTACGGGTGTGCTCACCTATCAATAGGGGTGGCAAAACGGGCCAATCCGTCCCGCCCTGCCATTGGCCTGCCTAAAACGGGGCGGGGCGGGTTGACCCGCTTTAACAAAATGGGTTAGACCTCCTATCCCACCCCGTTTAGTGGTGGGTTGGCGGGTTGACCCATCAAAAAATAATAAAAAAATTGAAAATAATTATAAAAGATAGGAAATTAAGCATAAAAAGCGAAAATAGGTTGGCGGGTTAACCCGCCCCGCCCTACCTCAAACTATTAAAAAAATAAAAAAATTAATTAAAATATATATTTTTAGAATAGGCGGGTTGGCGGACCAACCCGCCCCGCCCCGCCTCTAACGCGCCTTCTTGGTGGGTTAAGCGGGGCGGCTCAAAACAGGTTGGCCCGTCGGGCCCAACCCATTTTGCCACCCCTACCTATCAGGATCACTGATAGGGATCCTGATAGGCTCGTTCTAAGGTTAACTACCCTAAAACACATCCTATGTAACACCCCGATTTTTCGTGCTTTCTAAGGACGATAAACTCAATTAATGAGTTTATATTTTTATCTGTGTTATAGAAAATGATTATGGGAAAAAACTAAAATCATAGTCTTGTTTCATATAATCGTAGGAGCCCACGGTTAAGTTTTGGGCCGAAATCTCAAGCAAAACCCGATCTATGTTTTTCAGATGATAGTGTTTTTCTACTATCATGACCAAATCTTGACTAACGGACGAGACCATTAGTCTTAGAATTTGATGCTCTATCTTTTTTCTATAATGTGTCCTGACGTCCAAAATATAAATAATATTTTATATTCGGGCCGATAATCGATCGAGGAGACGATTCGAGCTGTCTTAGGGTTTTTCGAGACCCAGGATCAGATGTTTTTCATGCCAGAATTGTATCAAGTTATTTGAGGACTCATGCCAGTGTCGTAATGATTTCAAATATCGGGACGTGAATTGACCAAATTGCCCTTGGTTAATTTTTATTACTAACTACCTTTTACCTATTATTAAAGTATTAAATCAAAATATCCCATAAATATCAACTTTCACCCTTATCTCCCCCATTTCTTCGGCAGCCCCTCCCCCAAATTACCTCATCTTCTCTTCTTTCTCTCCTTCCTTTTTTCTTCCATAAAAAAAAACCTCCATTTTTGAAGGTAAAAAGCTTGGATTTTTGCCAAGCAACCTTCATCAATCTTGGAGTGGATCATCATATGAGGTAGTACTCCATCTCTATCTCTCTTAATCTCTCTTTTCTCTCCTCATATTTTCATGATCAAGGATGTTAGGGTTTTGTCCCTAAAATCTTTGAAAATCCATGAGAAAGTGTAGGAAAATCGTATCTGTACCAAACCAATTTCTATGGCCTAGGTTCATGACATACTTGTATGATCCAAGAGCTTAGAGCCAAGAAATCTCCCTAGCTATATTTTCTAGGAGGAGGTCGAAACCCCCTATGTGTGTAGGGTAGGGTTTTGGTTGGTTTTTGGTGTTCTGATCTGATATCTAGGGCTATCACACTTAGTTAGGGTGTTATCCAGAAAATGAGAAATTTTGGAGCTCCCTAGCTATTTTTAGTGTAATAGGGCCGAACCCTAGGGGTGGTGCATTAGGAGAAATCTTTGTTTTGTGAGTTAATGCCATTATGGGTTGTGTGTATGTAGTGATCGGCAGCGTGCTGGACCGGTGATCAAGTTGATCTGGTGTTCATAACTTAGCTGGAAGCTACAAGAGGTAAGGGGATAAACCTAAGGAACTCCATTCCTGACAGCTATGTGCTGCATTGGTGTTTGTTTTGTATTTAAATAGTCTATATCTGATGTTGGTTGATTTATTGATTTACTGCTGTTGATTGGAATATGCATTGATATAACTGTTGATATAGTTGAATGTATGCTATATTTGCTGAATGGTTATATGGATGTATTGTGTGCCCTGCTGTCGGATTTAAGGCATTAGAGGACCTAATTTTGATTAGGATCCGACATCATGTAACTTAAAAGCTTTAAAAGTCTAAAATGTATTTTAATAATGAAAATCGAAGTTTTAAAACAAATAGGGCATTAGAAACCTTCAATTGTCCTACTTTGATAAATTGACTGCTTAAACAAATATGTTTTGAGAAATGTGGTTTCAAAATTATATTGAGTTTATTCAAGAGAAATGAGTTTTTGAAAGCTTTGTTTTAAGTTCGTATTTCACCGAAAAACAACGAAAGAAAAAGAAATGGTCTTTGGACCAAGATTTGTGTTATAGAAAATCGATCCCGATGACTTTATGTAAGTATGGGAGATTTAGGTTTTTGGATTACAAGTTTTCAAGAAAAGTGGTTTTAAAAGCTTAGAAACTAGAAACCGAGACGTCGGGGTTCTAGGGTTCTGCAGAACACGTGGATCAAGGATCCGTGTTAGTTTGTGGTCCTTTCGGCTTAGGGACGATCTTTGTGGTCCTGTAAGCTTGAGGATGTTTTTATGATCTTGAATCCGACGTCCTAGACTGGTGCATCGGTTAGGGATGTTGGGATTTGAGTCGTTTTTGGACTAAATGTCCTGTTTTGAGAAAAGGTTTTTGAGGCTTAATGAGTCTAAGACATTATGGTGGTTGTTAGCGTTGATGCTACAACGAGGAAATATTGATGCGACAAAGATCAATTATCGGAAACTAGATAGTTTTCTCATGCATTTATGTGGGGCAGACGTGCCGTGAAACGGGGGACCTTGATAAGCAAGGAGAACTTGAGATGACTTATTTGTCATGACATTATGCCTTGATGGACAATGGTGTCATACGTGTTCTGGGAACGTATTGTGCCTTGAGTTGGACAATATAGTATAACCGTATTTTGTGGAGTACTTCTGATTGCGCCCCCATGTGAGAATCGCGTAGTGTCATGGGATTCAAACTCGTTTTGGGCCAAATATTGGTGTTAATCATTAAAGCTTGCGAGCCTATGATTTAGGAGCCTGATCAGCTCATTACGAATGGTGATGGGATTTCCGGAAATCTAGTTTGAATATTAGTTGAGAGATATGGAAGTGTCATGCATACGTTTAGGAGATAACGTTGATTGTGGGGTACGAAACCCTTGTGCCTGTACTGCTATTTCGTACTTGATTATACATGCTATACTGTAAGATGTATGATGATTTGAGTGAGTTACATTATATGAATCTGTTGTTTGGATTGGGCATATAGTTGTCGTTTATGGATTCATATATTGGTTTCTCACCCTTGCATATTTTCTGGACTGGTTTGTCCTTTTGGTATATATATTTTATCCTGTTTACAGATGGAACCGATACCCGACCACCAAGCACACTCGGGGATGCGCATCCTAATTTTTGATCGAAGGACGGACCCAGCCGCGTGGGTTATCCACCCAGGAGTGGGAAGCGCGGCATACACAGGGCCGGTCTGCACCGTAAGTGGGATGACGGAGACGGGACCTCGGAAGAGTACTCGTACTGTGGAGACCATCCAGGTACCTCTACCTCCCATCGGGATGATGCTGCAGGCCCTTATGCTGTAGGGTGTGATCGAGCAAGTCGCCCCCGCTGCACAGTTCCCGCAGCAGCAGCCGCCACAGACACCTCCCCCATCTTTTGTTTTGGTAGCGGGTGAGCATGTAGTGGAGGATGTGGAGGAGGAGGAGGAGGAGGAAGACCCTGAGGAGGATCCTCAGGAGGACCCGGAGGATCATCTTTCGGATGCTTCCGAGCCCCACCCACAGGAGAACGGGAATGTAGGTTCCCAGGGTTCTTCTCCTGGTTCTCGCATTGGACCTTTCTCTGTAGGATTGTCCAATGGCTTCCATTAGTTGGACCAGCTTAGGGTGTAGACTTTCTTTTGAGGCAGCGATTTTGGGTAGTCTGTTAACGGCTACTGATGGCCATAGGTTTTAGAGATATGGTTCCAGACTGTCACTGCCTAGTTTATAGCTTTGTAGGAGTTTATCTTTCTCGTTCTTTTGTAAAGGGACGTGTTGTCCATAGTTTTAGTTGATGTATATATATATATATATATATATATATATATATATATATATATATATATATATATATATATATATATATATATATATATATAATGTTATATATGGGTTTTCTGGTCTTTCTGGAGTGGTGGTTTATACGTATTAATAAGAAAAATTTTATCACGATTTTTAGAATCTAATTATACAAAGGATCTATTTTCCGAAAGTAAAACCAGCGAAATTTTGATTTATCGTTTTAATGTATGTGTTGAGTTACAAAAGTGGCACTGAGTTTGAGGGTGTCACATTAGTGGTATCAGAGCTGGTCGAGTCTTTCGGGAATCTTTGGGGAATAGGTCTGTTGTGCTGATGTTGTGTGAGCTCTGTGTCCCGAGGCGAGCAAGTGTTTCGCGTCGCGAGCCCGAGAAGTTGTGTTTTGCTTCTCAGGCATGTTCTCTGTATCGCGAAGCGAATAGGATTTCGCGTCGCGAGGCAGAGAAGTGGGGCGTTGCTTCTCAAGGCATATTCTCTATTTCGCGTGGCAAACAAGATGTCGCGTCGCAAGGCAGAGAAGCTTCTTAGACATGTTCTCTGCATCGCGTGGCGAACGGGATTTCGCGTCGCGATGCAGACGAGTGGTGTTTTGCCTCAAGGGCAGGTTCTCTACATCGCGCGGCGAACTGCGTTTCGCGTCGCGAGGCAGAGAAATGGTGTTTTGCTTCCCAGGCATGTTCTCTGTACCGCGAGGCAAACAGGAGGTCGCGTCGCGAGGCAGAGAATTTGTGTTTTGCTTTTCAAGCAGATCCTCTGTATCGCGAGGCGAGCTTGAGTTTCACGTCGCGAGGCAGAGGAGTGGTGTTTTGCTTCTTAGACAAGCTTCCTGGATCGCGAGGCGATATGGTTTTCGCGTCGCGAGCCCGAGGAGCTGTTCTTCGGTCTTCAGGCAGACTCTCTGAGTCGCGTGGCGCGAATCTTTCTCGCGTCGCGATGCCGAGAGTGGGATGTTATTACTCGGGCTGACCCTCTGACTCGCGTCGCGAGGGTACGGTCGCCTGGCGAGTAACTGGTTACTGCACTTCTTTTTTTTCCTTCTTGGAAATGCTGTATGTTTATAACTGCTTATTTGCTTTATTTTCTAGTTACTATTTGACTGACTTTGGGCCTTGTAGGTCAGATATGGAACTAGAATTTGGAGCAGAAGCAGGGCGTGGACGTGGACGTGGACGTGGACGTGGCCGTGGCCGTGGACGTGGTCGCGGTAGGGGAGCTGGTGTCCAAGCTGAGGATGTTGCTGGAGCAACTGGAATGGATTTTACTGCTCAGGCAATGCCAAACATGGCTGCGGCTATTGCTGTCCAGATTACAACCATGAACGCCCATAATGCTCAAGAACAACTCCGTGCTGACCAGGCCGCTGAGGGCCGAAGCTTGACTACTTTCAGGCGTCAGAATCCGCCACAATTTTCTGGTGACGTGGATCCTGAGAAAGCTAATCTTTGGATTCATGAAATCGAGAAAATTTTCAAGCTGATACGTAGTCCAGAAGAAGTGAAGGTACCATATGCCACATTCCTATTGATAGGAGATGCGGAATATTGGTGGAAGGGAACAAAGCAACTACTGGAGGCAAATCATGAAGTGATTTCGTGGACACTGTTTAAAGATCGCTTTTTGGGAAAGTATTTCCCTCAGAGTGCAAGAGCAGAGAAGGAGCAGGAATTCTTGCGACTATAGCAGAGAGACATGTCAGTCGGGGAATACGCGGCGAAGTTTGAGTCGTTGGCCAAGTACTTCCGATTTTTTCAGAATAACCCTGAGGAAGAATGGAAATGCGAAGCTTTCGAGAGAGGACTGCGGTATGAGATCAAAGAGTCGGTTCTACTGCAAGGAATCAGGAATTTCCAAGCGCTCGTTGAGAAGAGTAGACAAATAGAGCTGATGAAGCGTGGGAGAGAAAATAGAGGAAACGTCGGAGGACCTTTCCGATTCAAGGGTCAATATCAGGACCAGAGAGGAAAACAAGGTCAGAAGAAACCATATTCTTGACCCCCTGGGAACTTTCAGAAACAACCTTATCGACCTGTTGCTCGTGCATCGGGCAGTGGAGGTCAAGAAGGTTAGAATCAAGGGAGGAAGTGTTTCAAGTGCGGAGATCCATCGCATTTTGCGAACAACTGTACCGTGAGGAATGGCCATTGCTACCATTGTGGACAACCAGGCCATTTTGCCAAGAATTGTAATGTGCAGAATCCAGTCCAAGCTGCGGACAAAAATGGTGGAGCCAAACGACCGACGGCTAGGGGAAGAGTTTAAACCCTAAGTGGTGCTGAGGCTTCGAACTCCAAAGATCTGATATAGGGTGTGTGCGACATAGACGGTAATCTCTTATTAGTGCTCTTTGATTCAGGTGCAACCCATTCATTCATTTCTATGGATTGTGTGAAATGCTTAGAGTTATCTGTTTCTTCTTTGTCATTTGATTTGATTGTTTCTACACCAACTACTGAACCTGTTGTTGTGAATTCTATATGTCTGAACTGTCCTATCGTTATTCAGGATAAACATTTTCTTGTTGACCTAATATGCTTGCCTTTAATACAATTAGATGTAATTTTGGGCATGGATTGGTTATCTTCCAACCAGATCCTACTAGATTGTGCACATAAAACCCTAGTTTTTCCTAGTACTGAGATTTCTGGATTTTTAACCGCCAACCACGTTAGAACTTCTTTGAAAGAAGGAGATCCGAAATACGTGCTTTTGACCAACTTAGAAGTCGAGGGGAAGATCGAACTGAGTCAAATGCCTGTTGTGAGGGATTTTTCTGAGGTGTTTCCGGAGGATGTTCCAGGTTTGCCACCTGTGAGGGACATAGAATTCTCCATCGATCTGATTCCAGGAACTGGACCGATATCGATTGCTGCATATCGAATGTCACCTACTGAGCTTGTTGAGTTGAAAACACAAGTTGAGGACCTATTATCAAAGCAGTTCATCAGACCAAGTGTTTCGCCATGGGGAGCGCCAGTTCTCTTAGTGAGAAAGAAAGACGGAGGTTCGAGACTTTGTGTGGACTATCGTCAGCTGAACAAGGTTATGATCAAGAACAAGTATCCGTTACCTAGGATTGACGACTTGATGGATCAACTACGAGGGGCCACTGTTTTCTCGAAGATCGACTTAAGGTCGGGATACCACCAGATTCGAGTGAAAACGAAGGATATACCAAAGACCGCTTTTAGAACTCGTTATGGACATTACGAGTATCTCATGATGCCTTTTGGAGTGACGAACGCGCCTGCTGTTTTCATGGACTACATGAATCGGATTTTTCGTCCATTTCTTGATAAGTTTGTTGTAGTGTTCATCGACGATATTCTGGTTTATTCTAAGAATCGTGAAGAACACGAGGAGCATTTACGGCAAGTTCTTCATGTTTTGCGGGAGAAGATGTTGTATGCGAAACTCTCTAAGTGTGAGTTTTGGCTAGAAGAAGTCGGATTTTTGGGTCATGTTATCACAAAACTAGGAATTTCTGTGGACCCTGCTAAAGTAGAAGCTGTACTTTCTTGGGAAAAGCCAAAGACTGTAACCGAGATAAGATTAGCCGGTTACTATCGAAGGTTTATTGAAGGATTTTCTAAGATTGTGTCATCATTAACTCAACTGACGAGGAAAGATCAACCTTTTGTTTGGACTGATCAGTGTGAAGAAAGTTTCCAAAGGGTTAAGGAGCTTTTGACGACTTCACCAGTATTGATACTTCCAGAACCGAGTGAACCTTATGAAGTATACTGTGATTCTTCACATCAAGGTTTAGGTTGTGTGCTGATGCAACACCGCAAGGTGGTGGCTTACGCATCACGGCAGTTAAAGATTCATGAAAAGAATTATCCCAGCCATGACCTAGAATTAGCTGCAGTGGTTTTTGCGCTAAAGATATGGAGACATCATTTGTATGGTGCAAAGTTCGACGTATTTAGTGACCACAAGAGTTTAAAATATCTGTTCGACCAGAAGGAACTCAATATGAGACAAAGACGATGGATTAAGTTTTTAAAGAATTACGACTTCACGTTGCAATACCATCCAGGCAAGGCGAACGTTGTGGCAGATGCTTTGAGCCGAAAAGCCATTCATGTTTCAACTATGATGGTGAGAGAATTGAAACTGATTGAAGAGTTTCATGATCTAAATTTGGGGTTGGAGATAAGTCCTAAGAAACTAAGCTTTGGAATGCTTAAGATCTCCAATGGATCACTGGAAGAGATACGTGAGCAACAAGCTACTGATGAATCTCTTCAAGAGAAAAAGATGTTGGTGGAACAAGGGAAAGCTAGTGAGTTTAGCTTGGGAACAGACGGGGTGTTAAAGTGTAATGGACGAGTCTGTGTACCCAACAACCCGGAGATGAGAAAGATGATTCTCGAGGAATCCCACAAGAGTGGATTGAGCATTCATCCTGGTGCAACCAAGATGTATCAGGATATGAAACAAAGATTCTGGTGGCCAGGCATGAAGAAACAAGTTGCAGAATACGTTGCATCGTGTCTGACTTGTCAGAAAGCAAAAGTAGAACATCAGAGACCTGGAGGGATGCTGCAATCCCTAGATATACCGGAGTGGAAATGGGAGAGTATCTCTATGGATTTCGTGGTAAGTTTACCTCGAACATCAAGAAACTTTGATTCGATTTGGGTAATCGTGGACAGGTTGACGAAATCGGCACATTTCTTACCTGTCAAGACAAACTACACAGTAGCGAAACTGACTGAGGTGTATATAAGAGAAGTGATTAGATTGCATGGAATACCCTCAAGTATTGTTTCGGATGGAGACCCGAAGTTTACATTGCGTTTTTGGGAAAGCTTACACCAAGCTTTGGGAACCAAGTTACGCCTAAGTTCGGCATACCATCCTCAGACGGATGGACAAACAGAAAGAACGATTCAATCGTTAGAAGATTTGCTAAGAGCTTGCATGCTGGATAACCGAGGAAGTTGGGATGAACTGTTACCTCTGATTGAATTCACGTATAATAACAGTTATTACTCGAGCATAGGGATGGCACCCTATGAGGCTCTATATGGGAGGAAATGTCAAACTCCTCTTTGTTGGTATCATGATGGAGAGAGTACAATTCTAGGACCCGAGGTTGTGCAAGAGACGACTAATAAAGTCAAGCAGATTCGGGAAAGGATGAGAACATCTCAGAGCAGGCAGAAGAGTTACTCGGATAAGCGAAGACGACCTCCCGAGTTTCAAGAAGGCGATCATGTGTTTCTGAGAGTCAATCCAACGACTGGGGTAGGTCGGGTAATGAAATCCAGAAAACTCACTCCTAAATTCATTGGACCATACCAAATTCTTCGGCGTATTGGTCCAGTAGCGTACCAAATTGCTTTACCTCTTTTTCTTTCACATCTACACAATGTTTTTCATGTTTCACGATTAAGGAAGTATATTCCTGATCCATCTCATGTAATTGAACCTGATCGAGTACCTTTGAAAGAGAAGCTGTCTTATGAGACTGCACCTGTAAGGATTGAGGACAAGAGAGTCAGACAACTGAGGGGAAAATAAATCTCTTTAGTCAAGGTTATTTGGGATGATACAACTGAAGAAGCAACTTGGGAGACTGAGGACAAGATCAGAGAGCAATATCCTTATCTGTTCACAGGTATGTAATTTCGAGGACGAAATTATTTTAAGGGGGATGGTAATGTAACACCCCGATTTTTCGTGCTTTCTAAGGACGATAAACTCAATTAGTGACTTTATATTTTTATCTGTGTTATAGAAAATGATTTTGGGAAAAAACTAAAATCATAGTCTTGTTTGATATAATCGTAGGAGCCTACGGTTAAGTTTTGGGCCGAAATCTCAAACAAAACCCGATCTATGTTTTTCAGATGATAGTGTTTTTCTACTATCATGACCAAATCTTGACTAACGGACGAGACCATTAGTCTTAGAATTTGATCCTCTATCTTTTTCCTAAAATGTGTCCTGACGTCCAAAATATAAATAATATTTTATATTCGGGCCGATAATCGATCGAGGAGACGATTCGAGCTGTCTTAGGGTTTTTCGAGACCCAGGATCAGATGTTTTTCATGCCAGAATTGTATCAAGTTATTTGAGGACTCATGCCAGTGTCGTAATGATTTCAAATATCGGGATGTGAATTGACCAAATTGCCCTTGGTTAATTTTTATTACTAACTACCTTTTACCTATTATTAAAGTATTAAATCAAAATATCCCATAAATATCAACTTTAACCCTTATCTCCCCCATTTCTTCGGCAGCCCCTCCCCCAAATTACCTCATCTTCTCTTCTTTCTCTCCTTCCTTTTTTCTTCCATAAAAAAAAACCTCCATTTTTGAAGGTAAAAAGCTTGGATTTTTGGGAAGCAACCTTCATCAATCTTGGAGTGGATCATCATAGGAGGTAGTACTCCATCTCTATCTCTCTCAATCTCTCTTTTCTCTCCTCATATTTTCATGATCAAGGATGTTGGGGTTTTGTCCCTAAAATCTTTGAAAATCCATGAGAAAGTGTAGGAAAATCGTATCTGTACCAAACCAATTTCTATGGCCTAGGTTCATGACATACTTGTATGATCCAAGAGCTTAGAGCCAAGAAATCTCCCTAGCTATATTTTCTAGGAGGAGGCCGAAACCCCCTATGTGTGTAGGGTAGGGTTTTGGTTGGTTTTTGGTGTTCTGATCTGATATCTAGGGCTGTCACACTTAGTTAGGGTGTTATCCAGAAAATGAGAAATTTTGGAGCTCCCTAGCTATTTTTAGTGTAATAGGGCCGAACCCTAGGGGTGGTGCATTAGGAGAAATCTTTGTTTTGTGAGTTAATGCCATTATGGGTTGTGTGTATGTAGTGATCGGCAGCGTGCTGGACCGGTGATCAAGTTGATCTGGTGTTCATAACTTAGCTGGAAGCTACAAGAGGTAAGGGGATAAACCTGAGGAACTCCATTCCCGACAGCTATGTGCTGCATCGGTGTTTGTTTTGTATTTAAATAGTCTGTATCTGATGTTGGTTGATTTATTGATTTACTGCTGTTGATTGGAATATGTATTGATATAACTGTTGATATAGTTGAATGTATGCTATATTTGCTGAATGGTTATATGGATGTATTGTGTGCCCTGCTGTGGGATTTAAGGCATTAGAGGATCTAATTTTGATTAGGATCCGACATCGTGTAACTTAAAAGCTTTAAAAGTCTAAAATGTATTTTAATAATGAAAATCGAAGTTTTAAAACAAATAGGGCATTAGAAACCTTCAATTGTCCTACTTTGATAAATTGACTGCTTAAACAAATATGTTTTGAGAAATGTGGTTTCAAAGTTATATTGAGTTTATTCAAGAGAAATGAGTTTTTGAAAGCTTTGTTTTAAGTTCGTATTTCACCGAAAAACAACGAAAGAAAAAGAAATGGTCTTTGGACCAAGATTTGTGTTATAGAAAACCGATCCCGATGACTTTATGTAAGTATCGGAGATTTGGGTTTTTGGTTTTCAAGTTTTCAAGAAAAGTGGTTTTAAAAGCTTAGAAACTAGAAACCAAGACGTCGGGGTTCTAGGGTTCTGCAGAACACGTGGATCAAGGATCTGTGTTAGTTTGTGGTCCTGTCGGCTTAGGGACGATCTTTGTGGTCCTGTAAGCTTGAGGATGTTTTTATGATCTTGAATCCGGCGTCCTAGACTGGTGCATCGGTTAGGGATGTTGGGATTTGAGTCGTTTTTGGACTAAATGTCCTATTTTGAGAAAAGGTTTTTGAGGCTTAACGAGTCTAAGACATTATGGTGGTTGTTAGCGTTGATGCTACAACGAGGAAATATTGATGCGACAAAGATCAATTATCGGAAACTAGATAGTTTTCTCATACATTTACGTGGGGCAGACGTGCCGTGAAACGGGGGACCTTGATAAGCAAGGAGAACCTGAGATGACTTATTTGTCATGACATTGTGCCTTGATGGACAATGGTGTCATACGTGTTCTTGGAACGTATTGTGCCTTGAGTTGGACAATATAGTATGACCGTATTTTGTGGAGTACTTCTGATTGCGCCCCTATGTGAGAATCGCGTAGTGTCATGGGATTCAAAGTACTCGTTTTGGGCCAAATATTGGTGTTAATCATTAGAGCCTGCGGCCCTATGATTTAGGAGCCTGATCAGCTCATTACGAATGGTGATGGGATTTCCGGAAATCTAGTTTGAATATTAGTTGAGATATATGGAAGTGCCATGCATACGTTTAGGAGATAACGTTGATTGTGGGGTACGAAGCCCTTGTGCATGTACTGCTATTTCGTACTTGATTATACATGCTATACTGTAAGATGTATGATGATTTGAGTGAGTTACATTATATGAATCTGTTGTTTGGATTGGGCATATAGTTGTCGTTTATGGATTCATATATTGGTTTCTCACCCTTGCATATTTTCTGGACTGGTTTGTCCTTTTGGTATATATATTTTATCCTGTTTACAGATGGAACCGATGCCCGACCACCTGGCGCACTCGGGGATGCGCGTCCTAATTTTTGATCGAAGGACGGACCCAGCCGTGTGGGTTATCCACCCAGGAGTGGGAAGCACGACATACACAGGACCGGTCTGCACCGTAAGTGGGATGACGGAGACGGGACCTCGGAAGAGCACTCGTACTGTGGAGACCATCCAGGTACCTCTACCTCCCATCGGGATGATGCTGCAGGCCCTTATGCTGCAGGGTGTGATCGAGCAGGTCGCCCCCGCTGCACAATCCCCGCAGCAGCAGCCGCCACAGACACCTCCCCCGCCTTTTGTTTTGGTAGCGGGTGAGCATGTAGTGGAGGATGTGGAGGAGGAGGAGGAGGAGGAGGAAGACCCTAAGGAGGATCCTCAGGAGGACCCGGAGGATCATCTTTCGGATGCTTCCGAGCCCCACCCACAGGAGAACGGGAATGTAGGTTCCCGGGTTCTTCTACTGGTTCTCGCATTGGACCTTCCTCTGGAGGATTGTCCAATGGCTTCCATTAGTTGGACCAGCTTAGGGTGTAAACTTTCTTTTGAGGCAGCGGTTTTTGGGTAGTCTGTTAACGGCTACTGATGGCCATAGGTTTTAGAGATATGGTTCCAGACTGTCGCTGCCTAGTTTATAGCTTTGTAGGAGTTTATCTTTCTCGTTCTTTTGTAAAGGGACGTGTTGTCCATAGTTTTAGTTGATGTATATATATATATATATATATATATATATATATATATATATATATATATATAATGTTATATATGGGTTTTCTGTTCTTTCTGGAGTGGTGGTTTATACGTATTAATAAGAAAAATTTTATCACGATTTTCAGAATCTAATTATACAAAGGATCTATTTTCCGAAAGTAAAACCAGCGAAATTTTGATTTATCGTTTTAATGTATGTGTTGAGTTACAAAAGTGGCACTGGGTTTGAGGGTGTCACATCCTAAACATCTAAGGCAAGCATAACAACACATAACATATATATAACAACACTTTATAATAAGCAAGCGAAAACTGGAGTGCTACAATTCCACCCCCTTATAAAAAATTTCGTCCTCGAAATTTCTACAAGGTCGGACTCGGTTGGCAGATAGTCACTCCACAACAAAAACAACAGCGAACAGCGTAAGAGATAAACCTACACAAGATCATCTTTGAAGTTATATTATTGATAACAATAGAACAACCTTTACGAAATATGGGAAGGGATAAAAGGCTTATTTACAGGTACAACAACAACAAGATCATGCTCAAGATAGGGAAGAAACAACTTAAGGTTTCTAACAAAAAACATGTGAAGCAAACGAAGGAAAAGAAGACAAGACATTCGAACCAAACAACATAAAAGAAGGAGTCCCTTTAAGGAGACCCTTACCTTGAAACAGATTTGCGGATTGAGAAGCTTCATCGCCACTGGGGGTGAAAACTCTCCCACTTGCCTTCAGTTGTTTAGCCTGAGAACTCTTGCTGGTTCTTTGCGGCTCACTCTTCACTCCACCACAATCACGGCCGATGTGGTCAGATTTCCCACACTTGAAGCAGATGACATCAATTTCCTTGCACTCGTGAGTGAAGTGACCCTTTCCACACTTGCCACACTTGATTGGCCTAGGGGCAGAAAATCCTCTGTCACTGGTTAACCTCATAGCATAATGTGGCTTCTGGATGACTTGATTGAAATCATGGCTTATCGACGCCAGATGTTGTTCCTCTTTATCTTGCTGAGTTGTCTTCTTGTTACCTTGTGAACTAGAACTCTTGCGATGCGCAACTCTGGACTTGTAGGCGTCTTCAAAGATCCTACACTTGTTCACAAGAACTGGGAAGACTCAAATCTCCTGGTAGCTGATGGCTTGCTTGATCTCTAGGTGCAGACCATCTTCAAACTTCACACACTTGGAGCGGTCATCGTTCACATACTGATAGAGCATGTAGTAACCAGCAAGCTCCTCGAACCTTGCAGCATACTCCTTAACGGACATGTTCTCTTGCTTCAGAGCCAGAAACTCCATCTCTTTCTTGTTACGGATGTCAGCTGGAAAGTACTTCCCCAAGAACATCTCTTTGAAGGTAATCCAAGTGACTGTGGTGCCTGCGGCTCCATACGCTGGCGACAGCTCTCCCACCAATGCTCGACTTCTTCAACCAACATGAAAGTCCCAAAAGTGACCTTTGGAGCATCAGTGCATGCCATGGCTTGAAAAATCTTCTCGAGCTCATGGATCCGTAGAAGAGCTCCTTCAGGATCATAAGCTCCCTTGAACGAAGGCGGGTTGTTCCTCTAGAAGTTGTCCAAACCTTGAAACTCAACAGCTCCTTCATGATGATTCTGATTCTGGTTGTTGTTCTGAGCATTGGCGTTAGCTAATAGCGTTAGAGCATCAACAATTGCGCGATCATTCCTACCAGCCATAACTTCCTGCACTGTCCAAAGCGAACCCCTTAACACAGAAGTTAAGCAAGAAAAGAAACTAAGGTTCATACAATCCTAGATCATCATCCATGGTAGGCATAGATAATCATATAAGAGTACACAAAGTATAACATAACAGACAAATACCCCGGCCTGAAGGACAGACCGGCTCTGATACCACTAAATGTGACACCCGTTACCCCGTATACGATAATATTAAAAATATATCATATAAAATAAAAGAAGTTATAAATTAAAACCAAAAGGGTAACAAGTACCACATGATCCAAACAGTTTAAACATAAAAAGCAACTGCGGAAAACATAAACATAAAACAAAACCCGAATCCCGATGGCACATATCAGAGCTGGTAACCATTACCGATATTACATTGGAAAACAACTGACATAACTAGACTATATTATGAGCAAGCAATCTCCTCGGGATCACTCCTCAGCTGGCTGCTCACCATCCTTTGCATAACCAAAGGTAGATGCAAAACAAAAACAACAATAGTAGGGAGTAAGGAATTGTACGTATAAACATAAACGATAATAAAGCAGTTAGCAAGATGATCACACAACATGTAAAACATCATAATATAACATTTAACATAATCATACTTCATCATATCACATTATAACATGCTATGCGATGCAAAACTACTCCGCTACTCCATATGCAATGTGGATCCAATAATTAACTCAAGAAGACGATTTCGGAGTTACATATCCACATTGGCCAATAGGCACCAACGCCGTCAGTTCACCAAAATCACAGGTGAACCCGTTGGATAGCCGATCCACCTTACTCTCGGATGGACCACTACGGATGCGCTTGATTCACCTAACTCTAGGATTAATCACCGCGGACGGCCAGTTTGCCATACTCTCGGACGAAGTCCCCAGTTATCATAACTTATCCCAAACTAACAATACCATGTCATGATGCATGCAATGCTAACATACAAACAACATGACAACCACCTCCATCAACGCCATTAACACAAGCTATCAACTTTGACCAATAAGCATATCAACATCAATCTTGACCATTAAACATCAAGAATGATTTAACCAACAACATCAATAATAGTACGTCGTTATCGATAACATCATCTTCTTATTAATTAATCTCTTCATTAAGTCTCCATTATTACATCTTACCGTATCATTATCCTAGTTCATTAACTATCCTCAAGGTCATGTTTTATAATCTCTTATGCTATATTTTTATCCCAAAAGGTTATTAAATCTCTTTTTTATTTAAAACTGTGAAGTTTTCTTAATTCTGACAGTGGCACGGCCTGAGCATGGGCGTGTTGGCCAACTGGCATGGACGTGCTACACGAGAGCACGGGCATGCTAAATAGTATCACTTTTCTCGTTTTTCTGACACGGGCGTGCTGCTGAGAGCACGATCGTGCTGGCTTTACTTGACATAGAGCACAAGCGTACTCAACGCTGTTACAAAGTTCTCAGTTCTTGGAAACTTAGAAATTTCTCTAGATTCCAACACTCCAAATCAATCCTAAGGTTATTGACTAATCCATTGGCATTAATCTCAACTCTCATCAATATCTTTATGTTTTATGCACATCAATTAGACTAATACTAGTTTTAGGCGTAGCGCTAACGTCCCTATTTCTTTTATTAACATAGTTCAACAGCAGTTTCAACATACCAATTCATATGATTTTGGCATACCAACAAACATCATCATCAACATCCTATCATTCATGCCAGAGTCATATGAACCAATTAAACAATTAATATCATGTATAAACAACTGTAACAAATTCATACATCAACTACAACATATAGCTCACAAATAGGGTCATTGGTTAACCCTCATCTTACGCTACCCTAGAACCTATATGTTATACTAATCCCTTCTCCCCATTCCTGGCGTGACAATTCTAGCCTATGAGCCAACAAGAACGAAGTCCACACTTGACTCCTCCAAACGGGTTCAAAGAAAAGGATGAACAGGGTTGGTTACCTTACCTTCAAAGCAAGCAGCTTATCCCCAGTCGCAACGAAAAACACCATAGAGTTGTGTTCTTGACGAAAAAGACCCAACAAGGATTGGAGAACGCTCAATGATTCAATGGGAACCCATGAGAAAGGTCAATGACGGCTGTTTCTAACTCTAGGAAAGACAGATGAGTTTTAGGTCGAGCAAAAGAGGTATAAAAAGGATTAGGGTGAAATGGGTCGACCTAAAGCCCAAAACGCATTTTTGGTACGCGCATAGAGCATTGGCGTGCTGACCATGAGCACGGGTGTGCTGAACAAGTAGCATGGGCATGCTGAATGGGAGCATGGGCGTGCTCACCTATCAGGACCACTGATAGGCTCGTTCTAAGGTTAACTACCCTAAAACACTTCCCTAAACATCTAAGGCAATCGTAACAACACATAATATATATATAACAACAATTTATAACAAGCAAGTGAGAACTGGGGTGTTACACACCTTGTGCGGGTGAGGATTGCGTAGTGATGATCTTAAATGGTCTTGGCGATGTTAGGGTTGGAAAGTCCACTTATGGCCACTTGGTGATTCTTCGTGGTTTTGGCGTTCCATGCACTACACTAACATCTGCAACTAGGTGCTAGTCAATCCATCATTTATAGAAGTGTTTACACAAGCAGCCTAAGTTCACATGTGACTACGAATATTGTATGCACTTATATGCCCAATGCTGTCATAGTGAAACACGTACTGCCTACCACTCCTTCCGAATGTCCTTTTAGCTCCGAAGTAGGGGTCTGAGTCATCTTGTTTGCATGTTAGGATTGCACTCGATGTCCTACTAGCTGCATGTTGGATTGCGTCATGACATCATACCGCATGGCTTGGTTTTGAATGGTTGATTGATATATAGTGTTTGTTGCGGTATGCAATGTATCATTGATAACATGTGTATATGCGTATGTGGGTATACGTATGTACCTTGATTTTGTGTTCTACCTATGAAGGGTATAACTGTTATTTTATTGTGTGCTTGCTAACATGCTATCTGTCGAGTCATATAGATGTCCACCTGTGCGTTCAGTGTCTCTTCTTAGGCAAATGCCTCTTGTGAGTCGTATAGATGTCTGGGAAGCATCCTTCTGAGCGGTGTTTTTCCCTATGACCAGCTTAGAGTGTTTTACTCTTGTCAAGTCTGATTGTTACGTGGAGTTGCGTCTCCTAATATCTTATGTTTAGGATCTGCGTCTCCAATCCTTTATGTTGAGTCTGTATCTTTCTGTTTCCTTTCTGCAGTCGGGTTGGGTTTTTATGTAAAACCTTTATGAACTTATGACCTTATATTTTGAAATGTTTCTGTTTACACGCATAAACGGTTACAAACTTTTACAATTATGTCTTGTGAAAAGGAAAATTTTACCCCATCTTTCTTAAATGATTTTAATTAACCCGTTTTTCGGCCTTATAGTTTTATGGAATGTCTGTAAATGTGATGCCCCCGGAAAGGGTGTTACAAATGTCAGATATGGGAACAATATTTACAATGGGAAAATGAGTATCATGTCCTGCTATTTTATTGCAAAAGGTGAAACCAACAATGTTTTTTAGCAAACAATACGACTTCTGGAATGCCGTGATAAAGGAAAAAGAATGATAAAAACGAGAAAATAAATGAGAAAAATGAGTCAGAATCAGATAAAGGAAAAAATGATAAAAGAAGAATATAGGAAATGCACACCTTTTCTTTGTTGAATTTGTCCCTTTGAAGCTTTGAAATGTGAAATTTCGGAGAGGGAGTTACCTTTATTTCCTTTCTTTCTGGCAGGGACTGAGATGGAAAGACTGGAAAATGAAAAAAAAAATGAGGGTTCAAAGAGACTTATCGTTGTGTGTGGTGGTCTCACGACATAGAGAAGGGGGAAGGAGTGGTGGATTCCATTTCTGAGACAAAGAGCTAGCGGCGAGGAGGTGGTGAGAGTGAGAGGGAGGAGCGGTGGTGGCTTGAAGCTTGAAACAGATAGTGAGAGTGAGGGTGAGAAATAGGGGGGCGGTGCGCACCAGGATTTAGGGATTTAGCGATCGAATAGGTTTGGTCGCTAAATCCGTCGCTAAACACTTAAAATTAACAACATTCGCAAAATTGGTTGCTATCTAGATACCATTGACCATTTATGTGTCAAGGTTTAGCGACTGATATAGTTGCTAATGGCAAAAAAGAGCCGTTTGACCAAAGTTTGGTCACAAACCTGATCGCAAAAAGGTCACCAAATTTGACTTTTAAAACTCACATATTAGTGATCGATTGGGTTGCGACCGACTCTATCGATCGCTAATTGATATCCAGCAACCAATTTTAAAAGACAGTTTATCAGTTGCTAGAGCGATCACTATTAGCGACAGATATCGTTCGCTATTTAACCTTTTTCTTGTAGTGATTCTTTAATTCCTATCAATTATAAAAGTAAAAAATTCTTAAGTTCATCGATTGCTAGAGTGGTCGCTATAAGCGACCGATGATATCAGTCGCTATTATCGATCACTATTTAACCTTTTTTTTGTAGTGATTCTTTAATTTCTATCAATTGTAAAAGTCAGAAATTCTTAGGTATACTTGTTATAATTTGCAACACTTTTACACCACATTACTATGTCAACTACTTATACCTTTATTTCTATATATAAAAAACTAGATGATGGATCTGTGCGATGCACAGATAAATAATGTTTGAAGAATATAATTATGTATTATTTGTTCAGCCAATTTTTTATGTAAATTTAAAATAATAACAAAATAAAAAAAAAATTACCGACAATTTAATATTTTGTTATAATAAAAAGTATTAAGAAAGTTAACCATTCTTGTGACATAAAGAAACATTTTCAAAATTTAGCTTAAAACATCAATAAATTTATTTTGAAAAAAATCCTTATGAATTGCTAAAAAAAGATACATTACTTTTATATTGGGACGAAAAATTAGTTGAAAGTGTCTATTTGAAAATGAGCTAAAGTTCAGGGGAGGTGTACACACTTTTCCCAAAAAAGATTAATAATTGCCCCTAAGACAATCTGCAAATTTAACTTCAGTTAACCCTATATTACCTTACTTTTATATATAAAGATATCTGCATATCTAATAAATAACATTTTTAACTTTAACTACCCATACTTATATTAAAAAAATGTCTTGAGGAATCACTGATAATATCATTAAACACGTTTAATTTTTAAAATATAAGAATGAAATGGTGAAATTAGGAAAAATACAACAATATTATGTTAATATTTTGATCGGAGAGGTCCCTGCTTATGCGTCTGACAGTATCCTGAGAGATTAGTCTCTCACCTATCTATCGGGTATAGGTGGAAGGATATTCTAGAAAAAAAAAAAAAAAAAAGAGCAATAGAATTGATATAGAAATTTTAAAAAGACAATAATATTAAAATGTAAGTGTTGATAAGAAAAAAAAAATCAAATAGCGGTTACAATACATAGTAAAGTGACTTGAGAAGTACAAAGAACATCTTAATATATTAAATATAAAATAACTAAATTTTAATATATGACTCAAAAGTTTGAATAGCGAAATTAAAAAAGTCAACAATACTAGAGAGTTAGAATTGAAAAGAAAAAAATTAATTAAGCAGTGATGATAATATATAAAAAAGTTGTCTTCAAAAGTAAAAAATAGTAATTCTTAATAAAAATTAAATACTAAAATAATATGTGCAATGCTTGGGGTAAGATAATTAGTGTGAACCATTTTTTTGTGTTCAGCTGTAATTATCACGTTTAATTCTTTAGTTTTAATAATGGTTAATATATGGTTAGTATAAAACAATGACTACACACATAACTCACCTAGAATGTATTGACCGGGTAGTATTGACTTACATTATGTGTATCTAAGAATTCCATTTTGTGTGCTCAACAAGTTTCCCGATGGAGATTAATCACTGCTAACGATAGTGGATATAACGTACCTATAACATGATTATAAAAAAACATTATGTATATCTAAGATTCCGTCAAAAGGAAGGTAGTGTAATTTATTGTAGTCTAATAGGCAAATCCCCTTAAAATACTTCTTAATTTGTGTTCTTTTTTTAATTGGTCTCCTTAGTTCATCAACCTTCATGAAGCTGCTAATGGTTAATGTTCTCATGATAGCCCCAATTGTTGCCACTCAACTCTCTGTTTAAAACGCTTCCTCTGTCACATAAATTCTTTGTGGTCTGATCATTTTTTATTGTTCTCCAAACTTCTTAGCTCATTCTCTTCAGGTCCTCAAAAGCTTCTTACTTTATCCTGAAATGGAAGATGTGTCAATGTCACTGGTCAATTATGTTCCTAGCTTTGCAAGGGGCACTAACCTTCTGCTTGTACATAATGACACATCGTCTCTCAAATACCTGTCAGCACTGCTTGAGCAATACTCATTCAATGGTATGCTTTGAACCTTTTATGTATTATTTTATGCCTTTGTTTGTATCATATATATCTGCATAGCTTCTTCTAAAATTATTCATTCCGTATATGATTCTTTATGATGGCAGCTGTACTTTGTTTTTGGCTTGTCTAAGTTAGAGCACATGATTGAGTACTTGCTCTTCAACCCTTTCTAGAAGGTCGGGAAAGTGTGGCACTAGGATGTTAGAGTTAGACGTTTATTAATGAAATTTCTAATTATCGAAAAAAATATTATGCATGTTTAGTAAAAGTAGACGAGTTTGGTTACTGTCAGAAAAAATTGATTTTGCCCTTAAATGTGATTATAGTGGAAGCTACAAAAGTAGTTTGTGCGTTGCTTTGAAAAATTTACACTAAGTTTTACATCAAACTTTTTTTCAAAAATAAAACATTCAAATATAAATCACTTCATTTCAAACTCAATTGTAATCAAATCAATTTCATTTAAAATCACGTTTATGACAGGCTCGTCCAAACACACACATAATATGTTTTAGCCTTACTCTGTTTTTACTTTGTGCTGCCATTAATGTACACCCACAAATACATACTAGATTGGCAAAAATGGAGGTCCTTTACTTGTATTGTTAGCCAAGACTTTGTAGATAGACTCGGACAAACCACAAAAGTTAAGTAACAAACATGATTACCCTTTGGGACGGAAAGACTGAGCTACCTGCAAAAGGAAAAAGAGAACCACTAGGAATGAATTTTGCAATAGTTTTTCATAATATAAAAAACCGAGACATGATATTTAACTCCAATGCTTTCCAGATTTACTAAATAGTTTGTTCTTCAATTTTGCATTTGCCCCTATCATTCATGAAATTTGATCATTAGCCGTAGAACTGTCAAACAATTATTAATTAATGATTTAGTAACTCGTGTACTAGTTCTGATTTGTGTATATAGCTTAGGAGTATAATGGTATTACGTTCTTATTTTTTATTGATAAAAGAATAGAACCCATATTTTACTTCTCCAAAAATATGTTCTTGCAAATAATTTTGTTTTCAGTTTAGTGTGTGTTTGGATTAACTGCGGAATATTAACTATTTCAATAAGCGATTAATCTATACCTAATTGGTTAAGCGGAGAACCAAATAGTATATTTAACACTACATCTTAATCCAAAATCTTAAGGCATTGGATCTATGGTTTTTTTTTCCCCACTTATATAGCCTTTAACTTATCCATTTCTTTCTAACGTAGGACTTCTCTTACATCTCTCTCACATGAAATTTCCAATACTACTTCTCACACTTCAACTACATATTTGCACAACCAACATCAACAAGGAGTGATTCTCCTCCACAAAGAAGAAGACTAGTGCATGATATATACTTGACTTGCAACTTGATGATGATTGAAAACTCAACTGCATGACTTTTTCCCATATAAGCTAAACAAGCTTCTTCAATTCTTCAAACAAACTAACATTATCACTATATTTACAATTGCGTTAGATATTTATTAACTTGAAGCTCTCAATAGTAAATCAACACATATCTTACTCCTATTGATTCTCCATGAGATTTTGTTTCCATACCCCCTAATAGTAATGTTTGTGTCATGATATTATTAATCACTTCTGCTACAAATATACTTTACTTTTCAGTTTTTAGCATTATTTGTAAAATGTACGTAGTGTATCTTGAGAAATATGTCATTCTTCAATGGAGAAACCAGGACATCTACGTTGAGCTCAAGAAGTTATATTCTGCACGATATTTGCTATGTTTGTTTTAGATTTTCAACTTGCAAAATCCCGTTTAAAAACCCGTTGAATGAAAGCTACAAATACTTGCTTTGTATAAAAGTGCATTGGGAAGCCAAATCTGCATGGGAACCGTGTTTTTTCCCGTTTGCGTTTAGAAAAATCTAAACCAAACATGCTCTTATCTTTATAACAAGCGTTGAATCTGAAAAAAATAATCTAGAGCTATATCTGTTCCTTGACTAATGTGAATAAGAATATAACTGTTATGCATGATTGTTTGGCCATTCAGTTACTACAACAGATGATGCATCAGTGGCTGCATCCATGATTTGCAATCATGAAGGCCGGTTTAAACTTGTTATGGCTAAAGTTAACATGCCTGGCATGGATACCCTTTCTTTTTTTAACATGATGTATGAGAAGGACATTCCTCTCCTCTGTAAGTAGTAATTTCAGATTTTTCAGTTGACTTATTTTTCTCCAAGAATTTGGTCTCTTTTAATGGTTCTTTCTGTCTTATTCATCATGTTCAGACATCTTTTCTGGAGGATTTGATGATGTAACTTGGAAATTATTAGCTAAAGGATCATGTTATTTCCTTAAGGAACCAATCCTTTTAAAGGATCTGAAATTTGTGTGGCAACATGTGTATCACTCAAAATAAGCTCAAAATGGAAACAGAGAAAACAAGGTATTTTGTGCAAAGGGATTACAACACATACTAAGATCAAACAGGTAGACGGTTTATCTAGGAACAAAATTGTATGGCATCAACATTCTAAACATGACAGTTAGGGAAGAGACTAAGAAAAGAGTAGGTAGGTCTGATTGAGGAAAAACCATTGAAGTAATTTCAAAATACTTTCATTAACAGTTGATGACCACACAACTTCAAGCTCCTGGAGCAAATGGTAAAAGGAACCATGATGATAAGGAGAGAGAGGAAAGCATAGAAAAAATTGGGTCCGCTGATAAAAAGCGACTAATTTGGACTACTGAGCTGCATAAGAAGTTTACAAAAGCTATATCTGTGCTAGGCGACCAGAGTATGTTATTTCCTATCCCATCATCTATTGAATTCATTAGTTTCTCTTATCTTAGGGTGCGTTTGGGTAAACAGCTTAATTAAGCGCTTATTCAATAAGCTCTGTTTTTAAATAAGTTAAAAACAATTTATTTTCATAAATTTTTTTGACAAGTTTATGAAAATAAGCTATAAAAAGCTTATAGGAAGATCATAAACTATTTTTATAAGCTACTTTTATAAATTTATTTTCGTAAGCTATTCTCATGACCTCATCGAAACTCACTCTTATTCTCACTTATAAGATATAACTATTAGTTATGGATTATACTTCATCTCTGATAAGGTAATTACTAATTTAATGTCAGTCTTTTGTTTCCTTTTGTGTTCAGACCTTGGTCCAAAAGCGATACTACATATAATGAATGTACCTGGCCTCACGACTCGCCAGGTTTCAAGTCATATGCAGGTTCTTTTCTATTACTCCAACTTAGACATACAATAGTTTCTATTAATGTTTGGTGATGCTAACTACGTGGTTGTTAATATATGCATGAAGTTAGCCCACATTATTTATATCTCATTTCTGGCCTTTACATTTGAAAATATTAGGACAACAAGTTCCATGAATTAACACTAGCTACTGTCAGAGAAATTTAGAAATGAGAATAACAAACTTAATCATTGTTAGTTTCCTAGCATTTATATAATTTGTATTTGTATATCGAGAAATAAAGCTCAGTACAAAGCATAGTCCAAGAGCAGTACAAGATAGGCTTAAACAATACACATAATAAACTAATACACATTCTCTAACAATTCCCCGCATATAGATCGATGTCAACTATGTTCATCTTATAACAAATGTAGTTTATTTTATTCTCGGTGACATGTCCAGTAACAAGAAGTCCCTTTTGAATCTTTTCACCCAAAAAATGACAATCATCCTTAATATGCTTGGTTAATCTTTAGGAAGATAATATTAAGGACAATATGACCAATATGGTGTGACACAAGTGGTAGGTACTCGGGTCCCTTAAGCATGTGGTCAGGATTCGATCCCTAACCGGTGTGTATGGAAAATTTTGTTAGGAGAGAATAACCCCTTAAATGGATCTTAGTTTCCTTGCGGGATTAGTCTCCTTTATTGCGCGTGAAGGATACCCTAATTTAGACCCAAAAAAAAAAAAAAAAATTAAGGACAATATGAACGACTATTTTATAGTGAACTGTGGCTTCGTATCCTAATGTGAAAGAGTCTAGGTGCTATCATATATCGGATGTCAAGTTAGAATAAATATATTCTCTACCCATATTATCAGTAGGATGTCATTTGAGTCTCAATTTTTTAGTGTTCAAATAACATAACTAAAATTACAGGTAAATCTGTAGTAACTTAGAGAGAGCATCACAATACAAAATAAGGAGGCTAGAAACATTTTCATAAACACCGATCAAAATGGTACAAAAGAAGTTTTCTTTTTTGTTTAAGATCACCAACGTTCTCCCTACACAGAAATGCAGATTAAAGATAAAGCGTATTCAGGTTTCTGATTTACCTCCAGTGAATACATCATCAAACTTCAGTGGCAGGACCAAGTTTCCCTTGCAAGTTGAGAGCCAAAGTTACCTAGGTGAGGTTGCTTAGGCATAAAAGGAAGTACAATAAGATTAGCTCCCTTTGGTCTTCAATGATCTACTGACCTTAGATTGCGAATTAGAATTTTTTTAGTTTGATTGTTAAACATAATAAAGTGTATATGTATAATGTATATAAAACATAACAGCTGAATTCGTTCCAGGACTCCCTGCAACAACTCCTTCCTTGAATGTGAGCCAGAATCAAGACCAGTTTCTAGTGAACTCTGCTGAAACTGAAGAATCAGATACTCACAAATTGCTGAAATGCCCAGGCAATCCATCCTTTACACATGAATTTCTAACAGAATTGGTCAACGATGCCCAAAGTTTAGATGCTTTAATGGATCAAAACCAAGCTGCAACGGCATATGATGAAATCGTAAAAATTCTTGAGGAAGATTGTGACACTAACAATTGTCTTGAGAATGGAATAAATCCAAGCGATGCTGATCAATATAGTGAGATGTTAAGGGAAGTTCTTGTAGACAGCTCCAATTCACTAGATCTTGATAGCTGCAACCATAGCAGATCGTAAGGTCTGTCCCTTTATCTGATTGCAAATAGTGCAAGACACCTTTGAATGGCAAGACAAGTAATTTCTCTTATATCATTGATTATATGTGTTGAGTAATGTGCTAATAAATACATTCATGTATCTAAGAATTAATGCAAGTCTTGGTAATGATATTCATGTAGAATGAGAATTGTATGTATCTAGTTAAGTGTGTTCATGTACCTAGACTAATGTGAGTTCATGCACTAGTGAATTGATGCTCATTCTAGGGAGTTCCATTGCTCACTATAAATATGTGAGCTATCTCTAGTGATGATGTAGAATCAAGAAAGATCATTTGAGAAAAAAAAAAAAGAAGAGAATTATCCAGCCCCAAATACTCTCCCTCTTGCTCCAATTTTCTATCTAGTTTTACTATAGTTATGGCCCACCAAATAACATACTTGTTTGAGTGTCTTAGACACCACCACCACCTCTAGAATACCACTAACAGAGTGGTATCAGAGCTGCAGATCCTTTCAGCAAAGAAATGTGAAAAAATATTAGAGTGGGAGGAGATTGAAGGTGAAGAGTCATGGCTTCCTCAAGCAACCTTTCAACAACCAATGCTACAATCTATAGCAATGTCCAAGTTCCTTTATTTGAAGGACAAAATTATGATTTTTGGGCTGTAAAAATGGAGACTTTGTTCACCTCTTTGGATGTCTTGGAGCTAGTAAAATATGGGTATGAAGAACCAACATCTACAACAGAAGTTACAGCTGCACAACGTGAAGAATTGAAGAAGAAGAAAATCATAGATGCTGGCATTATTGGGATGATTCAAATAGGAGTCTCACTAGCCATATTTCCAAGAATCATGAGAGCAAAAACAACCAAGGAAGCATGGGAAACTCTACAACAAGAGTTCGAAGGAGATTCAAAGGTGAGAACCGTTAAACTCCAATCTCTTACGAGAGATTTTGAAAATGAAAGAATGAAAGAAAAAGAAAGTTTTAATGAGTATTTTAATAGATTGTCCGAATTGGTGAATCAAATGAAGTCACATGGAGATACAATAGACAAACGTAGAATTGTTGATAAAATTTTGATTAGTTTGACTGAAAAATTTGATCCTATGGTGGCTCTTATAGAAGAAATAAGGATTTGTCAACCATGACCGTTCAAGGGTTTATGGGGTCACTTAGATCCTATGAGTAAAGATTGTTACGGCGCATTGAAAAGTCAATTGAAAGTGCATTTCAATCTAAGCTCACTGTTCAATCCAATGATGATAAATACTCATCCCAAAATAAAGGTGAGTCTTCTAGAGGTGGTAGATTTGGCAGAGGAAGAGGTAGAAACTCACATGGAAGAGGAAGTGGCACCTATGGCAGACGAGGAAGTAATGGAGGCTCAAATAAATGGTGCAGAATTTGCAAGAAGAACACTCATGAAGAGAAAGATTGCTGGAACAAAGGTAAGCCACAATGTCATAATTGCAAAAGGTTCAGGCATATGCAAAAGGAATGTCACTTTGGCAACCAGCAACATATTTCATTTGCAGAAGCAGAAAATAGTGCAGGCAACATGTTCTTTGCTTGTGAAAAGGCGGTAGAAGAGCGCAAAAATGTGTGGTACTTGGACAACGGTTGTAGCAATCACATGAAGGGAGATAAAGAAACTTTTATTGACATAGATCGTTCATTTGGCTCAAAAGTTAAATTGGGTAATGGAGAATATGTTGAAGTTGAAGGCAAAGGCATCATTGGAGTTGCAACAAAACAAGGAGGTAAGGTCATTCATGACACTCTTTATGTGCCTAAATTAGATGAGAATTTGTTGAGCATTGGACAACTTTTGGAGCATGGTTATTCTCTTCGATTTGAAAATCAGGAGTGCAAATTTTTTTATTCAAAAGGAAGAGTTGTTGTTGTGGTGAAAATGACCAAGACCAGAAGCTTTCCACTCTCTCTTAATTATGAGAAAAATCCGAGCTTGATGGCTAGAGAAGTAAAAGTCTATCTATGGCACAACGACTTGGACACTTAAACTACAACAGTCTCAATTTGCTTTCTCAAAAGAACATGGTGTTTGGACTGCCAACAATTGAAGAAAAACATGGTGTATGTGAAGGATGCATGCTTGGCAAACACCATCGCCAATCATTTCCAAAGGAAGGAGCAAGGAGAGCCAAAGAAGTGCTAGAGTTGGTGCACATAGATGTTTGTGGTCCTATGAGTACTTTGTCTCATGCTAAAAATAGGTACTTTATTTTATTTATTGATGACATGACTCGCATGACATGGGTTTACTTTATGAGACAAAAATCTGAAGTATTTATCATATTTAAGAAGTTTAAAGCATTTTTTGAGAAGCAAAGTGGCAGCTTCATAAAAGTTTTGAGAAGTGACAGGGGAAAGGAGTACACTTCCAAAGAATTTGACAAGTTTTGTGAAGAAGAAAGCACGGAGAGGCAACTTACTGTTGGCTATACACCTCAACAAAATGGTGTCTCTGAGAGGAAGAATCAAACCTTGATGGAGATGGCTAAGCCCATGTTGTTCGAGAAAGGGATGCCCAAAGATTGGCCTAAGGCTGTTAATACAGTCGTGTACTTGCTTAATAGACACCCAACAGGAGCTATATGGAATAAGACACCATTTGAAACATAGAGTGGAAGAAAACCTTCGGTGAACCACCTTAAAGTTTTTGGGTGTGTTTGCTATGCTCAAGTTCCCAAGGAAAAGAGGACAAAGCTCGAAGAAGCAAGTCAGAGATGCATCTTTATTGGCTATAGCTCCATGTCAAAGGGCTATAGACTTTACAACTTGAAGACCAAGAAAGTGATCATTAGTCGCGATGTGGTATTTGATGAGAAGGCTTCTTGGAATTGGCAAGAAGAGAAGGTGGAGGAGAAACATGTTCCTGCAGTAATTTTAGAGCAAGGTTCAGCTCCATCTAAGAATGAGCAACAAGATCCATCTACACCAAGCTCTAGCTCATCATCCCCTAGCTCAACTCCAATAAAAATGAGGAGTTGGAGTGATATTTATGCTAGGTGCAATTATTGTGTGGTAGAGCCAGAAAACTTTGAAGAAGCTATTAAGGAAAATGCTTGGAGGAAGGCAATGCAAGAGGAAATAGATGCAATTGAAAAGAACAAGACATGGGAGCTAGTTGAGAAGCCAAATGACAAAGAAGCTATTGGCGTGAAATGGGTGTACAAAGTAAAGCATAATCCTGATGGTTCAGTCCAGAAGAACAAAGCAAGACTTGCTGCAAAAGGCTACTCATAGCAGCCCGGGGTTGACTATGAAGAGACATTTGCTCCCGTGGCACGACTAGACACCATTAGAACATTAATCTCCCTTGCAGCTCAAAAAGGATGGAAGTTGTATCAACTGGATGTAAAGTCGGCATTCTTGAATGGTGAATTGAAAGAAGAGGTCTATGTTGACCAACCTCACGGCTTTGTGATAGAAGGCGAAGAAGAAAAGGTTTATAGATTGAAGAAAGCTCTTTATGGGCTGAAATAAGAACCAAGAGTGTGCTATAGCAACATTGATAGCTATTTCATGGAGAAAGGCTTTGAGAAAAGTCAGAGTGAACCTACTTTGTATATCAAACGACAAGGTATAGCTGATATCATGATTAATGCACTTTATGTGGATGATTTGATCTTTACCGGAAATAATTTGAAGATGATTGAAGATTTTAGAAAAGAAATGATGAGGAGATATGAGATGAACGATTTGGGCTTGTTGTACCATTTTCTTGGAATAGAAATTAACCAAGCAAATGATGGAGTCTTTATTTGTCAAAAGAAATATGCTGATACAATATTGAAAAAGTTTGGGATGTTTGGTTGCAATCCAACTGATACACCATTAGTGGTGAATGAAAAATCGAAGTAAGAAGATGGAGGAAGGAAGGTTGATGCAAGTAACTACAGAAGCTTAATTAATTGGTAATTTATTTTACCTCACTAGCACAAGACCAGATATCATGTTTGCAGCAAGTCTACTCTCTCGATTCATGAATGATCCAAGTCAGCTCCATCTAGGTGCAGCTAAAAGGGTGCTAAGATACATTCAAGGCACTTTGAACTATGGAATCAAATATGACAAGAAGATCGAAGCAAAGTTAATTGGCTTTTGTGACAGTGACTGGGCAGAATGTATGGATGATATGAAAAGCACTTCTGGTTATGTCTTTTCACTAGGTTCATGAGCATTTTCATGGTGCTCAAAGAAGCAACAAACAGTTGCTCAATCTTTCGCAGAGGTTGAATATATTTCAGCTGGCTTAGCAATCTAACAAGCAATATGGCTGAAGAGGATACTTGAAGACTTTGGTGAAAAACAAAAGGCTGTGACTATCCACTGTGATAACAATTCAGCCATTGCTATGGCCAAAAATCCAATCTTTCATGGAAGAACAAAACACATAGCCATCAAACACCATTTTATTTGAGAAGCAATTGAAGAAGAGGAGGTGCAGCTGAAGTTTTGTATGTCCAATGATCAAGTTGCTGATATATTCACAAAGGCTCTTCCTAGAGACAAGTTCCAGAAATTAAGAGAAGCTCTTGGAGTTCAAGAACAACACATTAAGGGGGTGTATGTTGAGTAATGTGCTAATAAATACATTCCTGTATCTAAGAATGAATGCAAGTCTTGGTAATGATATTCATGTACCTAGAGAATTGTATGTATCTAGTTAAGTGTGTTCATGTACCTAGACTAATGTGAGTTCATGCACTAGCGAGTTAATGTTCATTCTAGGGAGTTCCATTGCTCACTATAAATATGTGACCTATCTCTAGTTGATGTTGTAGAATCAAGAAAGATCGTTTGAGAAAAAAAAATAGAGAATTATCCAGCCCCAAATACTCTTCCTCTTGCTCCAATTTTCTATCTAGTTTTACTATAGTTATAGCCCACCAAACAACATACTTGTTTGAGTGTCTTAGACACCACCACCACCTCTAGAATACCACCAACAATATGATCTAATCATCATCCTCGTTCTCATCGTCCCGATCATCATTATTACTAGTATATAGTATGGTTGTTTTGGGAGCCATGATATACTAAATTTGTTAACAATTTTTTTCTGTTTTGGTTCCGCTGATGGTGGACTTATCGATCAAAGACCTATCATGTAGCAATTCTGTTTACAACCATTGAAGTTTCCTTTCCCATTTTGCTTTTCTTTTCGTAATACACAAATAATCTAGGTTAGTATAAGTACAGGTACGGTATTGATATCCGGTACAGATATAGATACAAAAATAAAAATGTTATATGATTCAATAAACATGACAAAATTGTATAAAAGATAAGATATATAAATAAATATATTTATGCATATCATATAACATGAAATGAGCTTAAGTTGTTCAAATGACAATAAAAAAATCTTACGATAAGCAACTACACTTGTTTAACAGAACAAGACCTAAGCATGACTATGAAAATCATACTCTAACAGTCTCAATCTCACTCATTTCCTTAGCCTTGATTAGTAAAAAGAACAACATCCAAATCTGGTTTGTCAAGAGAAAAACTTGTAACTTCAAGCCAAAAAAAATAAAATTTGATGCGTACCAGGTGTTAGGTGAGCCGTACTTTTGTCCAAAAAAAGTGAGCCGTATGTACCCACGTGTACCCGAGCTGCAACATCCTAAGAAATAGAAACATAATTAAATAATGCTGAATAAATTTAATGATGAGTTAAAAATAAAGAGTAAGTGAATAATTACATAATTGAACCTTAGGAGAGTTTTTGAGTGGAAAATCAAAATGTTTCACAGATGTACGACCGTACATAGGGGATGCACTCTCGTGCATGATGTCATGCCTGTGCAATTTTTTTCACAACTAAAGCACAATGTTGTGTCGATTTTAGACATGATCCTTGTATAAGGATGCACGACCGAGCATGGTCAAGCACAACCATGTTGGTTATGCACAACCTGAAGCACGACATTACGTTGCTTCAACGAGGAGTTTAAGTGATCGAAGCACGACCCGTACATAACTATGAATGGTCATGCATAGTGTTAGGTTAGTGAATAAGTTGTGTTTCTCGAGACAGGATGTGACCAAACCACCAAAAATAGAAATTAGGAGAGAGATGTGCGATTTTGGAGAACCCTAACTCCTCTATAGCACCTAGAGTTGCGGTTGCTTCAATTCCCTAACTTTTGGAAAAAGATTCGTGAAGGAAAATAGGTATAATTAAAGGAGGAGATCATAGAGGGGTTCATGTGTTCGAGGGAGATACAGTCAAGAACATGCTCGAAAGAGGGTTAAGGACGTCTAGTAAGGGTGAGTAAACAACTTCTTTCTCACACCTCCTTGGTAATTCCGAAAAAGGCTTTTGGGTTTTAAAACTATTCATGACATTTTGGGAAACTGATTTGGGAAAAATTAAGGTTTTCTATGTTAGGGTTCAAGAAATTAAAATTAAATTGTGGTTTTTGCCTTAAATGGTGAATTAATGTGTTTTTAATTGTCAGTGCTATGTGATTACATGTTTTAAGCTTGGGTGGTGATTTTGAAACTGTTATGTGTAATTTATATGTGATTGGGGATGCCTATGAGTTATTTTGACATAAGATATACCATTGATTTTGATGCATGAGGTCATATGTCATGTCCTATGGTCATGATGTATGCCTGAAGGTGAATTTGCTTATGTATAAATGATGATTTATGCAGGCTGCATACCTCCACTTGAAGTGGGTGTGATTGATGAGATGTCTCCTTTTGGGAAAGAGAAGATAGATATCTCCTCGTTAGAGGGGAAGACAGATAACTCCTTCTGGGAATAGGGTGACACATTACAGATACCTCCTCTTTGATGGAAGGCAGTGAGACGTCACTGTATTGTCATGAGCTGATAGACTTAAAACTGGAGTTTAATAAAGAGAATATGATGATATAGTTGAGATTGATTGGACATTACAAAGGTCCCTGACATGGATTGATTGCATAATGACGTGATTGGATTGATGACTCTTGCTATTGGATTCGTATGGCAAGTACGCATATTTTTAATAATTGAGTTATATAATCTATTTTAGAAAATGTATGTCAATTGTAATTTTTTTGAAAATAGCACGTATCATGGTTGTTTTTTCGGCTATCACGTCGGTTGAGAATAACATTTTTTCGAAAACCTTTTATAATTGGTGTTTATTCATTGGGATTTCAAATCTCATTAGTGGTGTTATTTTTAGAGCTTAATGAAGATGCCGTTCATAACTACAACATTTATTGCTTTTGGCAACACTTTTTTATCCAACAGGTGTAAACTGTTGTCTAAAAGTATATTAGACAACATTTTAAGAATGTTGGCTTACAGTATATGTTTTATGCGACACTTTTTTCGCAATAGTTAATAAGTGTTCCCTTAATATTAACTGCGAACAGTTTTAAACTATTACTACGATAGTTCTTGTGAAACACTTAATAACTGTTCCCTTAACTTCCAATAGGAACAATTTGAAACTGTTGCTCTATCAATTATAAGAGGCTACATTTTCATAACTGTTACCTTTCACATTAAAGGTACCTATTGGGGCTACTTCATTATTTCTTCCCTCCAAAACACTAATTCACTAACTTTGACAAAATTTAAAATAAAAAAACACATTTTGTTTAGAGAAAACCTCTTTTTACACCAAAAAAGGAGAAAACTTCATTATTTCTCTTTGCTTCGTGGTCACCATCCTCAGTAACAAGAAAGTGTCGAAACATCCAAGCTCTTGAAAGAAGCTCTTTTGCTTCGCGGTTGCCGTCTGTCGGTGGTCGTCGTCCTTCGTTTGGCCAGCTTCCGTTCAGGTAAGGTTCGTCAGTGGTCCGACGTTCTTCTTCCTCCCTAATCACCGTTCGTCATCCTTTTCTTCTTCTTCCTCCCTAAGCAGCGATTTCTTGGTTGTTCTGTTTTGATTAGGATTTATGGTTTTGTGATTTTGGTTGTTTGAGTAGGACATACATTAAGCTTTGATTAGGATTTAGGTAGGGGTAACAAAAAAATCCAATTGTCCACCATGCATCCAAATGAAAATCTATCCATTCCATCCATTGCAAAAAAAAAAAAAAAAAAGTAACAATGGACTGGATGGATTGGATTATTTATTCTTTTTAATAGATGGTTGTGATCCATCCACCATTATTTTAAAATTCACTGGACCACTTCATAAAAAAAAAAAAAAATCCATTGGATAAAAATGAAAAAAAAAAATAAATGATAAAAAACCAAAACTTTAAAAATTAAATGAATTTGTTGCTATTATAAGAAGAACAGTATATTTTTTGGTGTTTTGCTACCATATTTGCATTCCTTGGTAGAGTCTGGTGTGTTTAGTTCTGTTGGGTAATATGTCTTTCTGTGTTTGAAGTGGGTGCCATTTTTTTTGTTTTTGTTTGTGCATCAAAGTTGAGCAGCTGCTGTCTTTTTTCCTTTGTTGGTGGGAGTGGGAATTTGAACTTGCTGCCTTTAGAACAAAGTTACCTGCTTTCTCTGTCACTGTCATTCATGCAAATAGGGAAAAAACCATCCCAGACTGTTTGCATTTCCTCCATTGGTTTCCAATGGCACTTGCCTTGGTTTATAGACCAACTTTTCCTGTTTGTTGTCTTGACAAAAACATACAGCTATAGCAACCTTAACTGCATCCTTCACAAGCAACATTTTGAAGATAAGTATGTTCTGATACGATTTGTTGGAAGTTTAGTATGTACCATATACTATTTAGAAAATTGGTTTTAAATGGTTGGATAATATATCTATTGTTTGGTGCTCTTTGATTTGGTGTATGTCGAGTTGGTCCTCTGCTTATGCTTTGGAATTGCTGTTTGGTGATATTATGATCTGATGATGTTGCTTGGTTTCTTTTGGGAAGTTGTCTTAAAGTTGGTTGGACTTTTGTTTTGTGGTGGAAGACACTTATTATGGTGAAAACATTCTGGTTTACGGCAATGTCAGCTTATATAGCTTTTTTACTTTTTTAGTTGCCTTTTGGTCCTTCTATGGTTCTTCTGGTGTTCTGTTTTTATGGAAACTATCAGTTACTGCACCCTCACCTCTATGCTGCCAACATGTTTTGTAAACATCATTGTTCATATATAATGGTTTTCTTTTGTTTTGAGCAGCATGTAAAGGAAAATAGAAAGCCCTCCCAAGCAAAAGTGTTTATTGAAACTCGAAAAGGAAATAAAGGAAAACAATTGGATGCAGAAACTGAAAATGCAATTGTAAGTTGAAAATTATCCTTCAAATAAATTGTAATTGGCTTTATATATTCATTAGACATTGTTTATATTAGTAGATAACATCTAATTTTAATTTTTTGCTAGTCCCAACTTCAAGGGGTGATAGAGAACAATGAGGAAAGTGATGTAGATGCTTTTCAAGTTGTGTTCGGGAAAGAACATCCTGGAAGTATGCGCTGTTTTGGGAGAGGTGTCACATAAACTTATTTGAAGCGAAAAGAAGAGATTAATGCTTTGAAAGAAGCACATAATGAAGAGGTCACTTTATTAAATGAAAAAGTGCAAAATATGGAAGATAAGATGCGTTGATTTCAATATGCTTTCAAGGCCGTGATGCAACATTGCAATCCTGGAATTAGTATGGAATCACTTAAAGATTTGTTAGGATTATCTTCTGAAGATGCTAATAGTTCGCAAAAGGTGACTCGACAACCATATGTACATTATTCTATATCAACACATGTTCCAAATTTTGAAAAGATAATGCTGGCTGATTGTGTGTGAGGGGATTATACATTATTTTGTAGTTACTATTTCTTGTACCCATTATTTTGGTCTAATAAAATATTTTTTATTTTCGTATGTATTAAGGTCCTAATGGAGGAGGTACAAATCATGAGGAGTTGCAAGATGATGATGCATTTTGATTTTAATTCTCTTTAGATACTCATTTTGGATGTATTTTTTTTTTTTTTTGCCAGACTCAAAGTATGATATTTAATCAAACCATATTGTCCTTTTGTTGACACTACTGTGTATTTAGATTGATGGTCAAACTTAATCTATGTTAACAACATTGCAGAACATATTTTATGTTTGCACTATAATATATATATATATATATATATATATATATATATATATATATATATATATATATATATGTTTATATTTATGATCAAATTAAAATTGAGATTATCAAATTAAGGTTACATTGACAAAATAATATGATTATAAAATTAAGGTAAAATATTCTGGAATGTTATGAAATTAAAATTGATTGTTGTCCCAAAATTAAAGGTATACTTATAAAATGTTGCTTTAGGCTTTAAAGATGCAGTTGCTATTGTATTCAAAACTGTTGCCTACACTTTACAAATTTAGTTGAAAAGTGTTGCCTATACGTTACTGCTACAGTTACAAAATGTTGCATTTGAGACCTTTAGGCAACAATTATACTTGGTTAGATGTTAAAATTGTTGCATTAGGTGCACCTGACAACTGTTCCCCATTCATATAGCATCGGGAACAGTTTCCAAAAGTGCGGTTAAAAGGTGTGCAAAACTGTTGTCTTAGATAATAGGTAACGCTCGAATAGACAACCCTTGAAAGCTATTACCTATAACTTTAGGCAACAGTTTTGTTACTTTTGGCTACACTTTTTAACTATTCCTATAAAGCAAAAATGTTGTAGAACATGCTCAAAAGAGGGCTAAGGATGTCTACAAGGGTGAGTAAACAACTTTCTCACACCTCCTTGGTAATTTCGAAAAGGGCTTTTGGGTTTTAAAACTATTCATGACGTTTTACGAAATTGATTTGGGAAAAATTGAGATTTTTTGTGTTAAGGTTCAAGAAATTGAAATTAAATTAGGGTTTTTGCCTAAAATGGTGAATTAATGTGTTTTTAATTGTTAGTGCTATGTGTTTACATGTTTTAAGCTTGTGTGGTGATTTTGAAATTGTTATGTGTACTCTATATGTGATTTGGGATGCCTATGAGTTGTTTTGACATAAGATATACCGTTGATTTTGATGCATGACGTCATATGTCATGTCCTATGATCATGATGTATGCCTGAAGGTGAATTTACTTATGTATAAATGTGAAGTATGTCTCAAAATCACTTCTATTTGAAAGACAGCCGTTTGATGTTTGTTACCGGCCACAACTAACTCCAACCAACTTAACTGATTCAGTTATGGAAAGTTTTTTGAAAGGGTAGTGATTGGTGAGAATAGAACGAGTGATATGTAAATCTATAAATAGGAAATGCTGACTGTTTCTTAGAGATAGAATTCATTGTAATCACTAGTATAAGCAATTCTGTAATCTAGTGAACAATTCAAAATAGGGAAGTGTGAGATCAAGAGAAGTTAGAATTAGTGGGAGGTCGAGCTTTGGGGTTTTCTGTTTTGAGCTCAAAAGATAGCAGCCAAAGGAAGACTCTTGCTGGGAAAATTCTGATGTAACTCAATCTTGTATAAGCAATAAAAGCATCTGCTCTCTCCCATGAATGTAGGCCACATTGGTTGAACAACGTTAATTCTTGGTGTTATTTCTTCTTCCTTATTCATCTTTATGTTCGTTTACTATTCTTTATTTTAGTGTATTGTTGTTTGGTTCTTGTTCTGGTTTCGTGTTTCATTATTTCAGAGAATTCGTAAAGTGACGTGACTTGTCTGTGGTCACCCGTTTGCGGCGAATCGTCTTTTGTTCCTTCGAATACGCAACAATTGGCGCCGTCTGTGGGAAGTGGAACAAGAAGAAATCTTTTCAGCTATGGGAACAACCAGATATGACATTGTGAAGTTCTCTGGCACAAACGACTTTGGTCTTTGGGAGATTAAGATGCAAGCCATTCTGGTGCAACAAGGTCTTTTCGAAGCTTTGAAGGGTGAATCCAAAATGAATGATTCACTATCTCAAAAGCAAAAGACAGACATGATAGAGAAGGCAAGAAGCGCCATTATTTTGTGCCTAGGTGACAAAGCGTTAAGGGAAGTGGCAAAGGAAAAGTCTGCAGCCTCAATGATATGATCCAAGTTTGAATCATCAATTTTAAGGATCTATCCAAGAGTTTGTTCTTAGTTCTTATGTTAAAAAGACGAAAAGAATTGGGGAAGAAGAAGGTGTGTTTGTGACCCGAATATGAAAAGGAAACAACTTGTAACACCCCGATTTTTCACTGCTTTTAAATATCAATAAGTGGAATAATTAAGTTTATATTTTATTCGAGGACTTAGAAAATGAAATAAAATAAATCGAGACCATATTTATGCTCAACGCTATCATACGAAGCTACGATTAAATTTTGAGCCGAAAACTCAAACGGAGCCCGATCTGCGTTTTTACACTGAGAGTATGATTTTACTGCTCATGAGACCTCAGATTGACCCGTGAATGAGACAGTAAGTCTTAGAATTTAATTTCCTACGTTTTCGTTAAATTTGAAAAAAATCACTTCCTGACCTTCGTTCGAGCGAAATCTTGAATCGGGTGAAGAACGGAGCTGCATATGGATTTACAAGGACCCGCTAACGGATAATCTTGATGTCACATCATGTCAAATCACATGGGAAAGCGTGCCAAATTCATCATGACGTTTGAAAATATCTGAACGTGAAAAGACCAAAATACCCTTAACCTTTTTCATTATTACCATTTATCCTTGAAGGAAATGACCAAAATACCCTTAAGTGACCCAATTTCTTGGCCCATTCAGCCCCATTCCCACGCCCCCCAACCTGCATATGAGTGCCTTCACACACTTCACCATCACACTTCATCTCCTACCTTGAGAAATCTTCCATTTTTCTTAAGAGAAAAGCTTGAATCGTTGAGAGAAAAAGCTTAATTCTTGATCAATCTTCATCATTCCTTAGGTAAGACCACTTCTATGATCTCTAAGCTTCATGAATCTCTTCCTATCTCAAGTTTGAAATATTGATTTCATGAAATTCAAGTTTATGATCCAAATTTCAAAAATTCATAGAAAATTGTAAAAAAATCCTTTTAATGGGAAACCAATTTCTTTGAGCTAGCTTCATCACCTTCTATATCTATCCAAGAGTATATGATCAAACTCTCATCCTAATCTATTTAATTTGAGAGGGCCAAACCCTAGAAATTTTGGGGGAAAGTGGATTTCTTCCATTTTTGTTCTTGAACTCTTGATTCCATCCTTACCTTTCCTATTGTCTTTGAATCTAAGTGATGGAAATCCAAATCAATTTCTAGCCTAGTTTTCTCTTCATGGCCGAGACCTTTAAGTATGAAGAACCATGAACTTTGTTTCAAATTTTTGGGTATTAGGACTTGTATTAGTGTTAACCAAGCTTAAGAACCAACCATCTAAAAGATTAGAGCCAAATGAGATCACTATACCTTTTTACTGTTTTGGCCGAACCTTAGACCTTGTGGGGCAAGAGAAATTATGTTTTGGTATTGTAATTTTGTATTAATTGTTGTGAGAATTGAATTGTGTTTGATTGTTTTAGGCGATGCAGACAAAACCGGAACTGGAGCCGAGAACCGTTCGGGAGTTGATTAGGAACTTAGCAAAGGTAAAGGGAGGTACTTCATTGTTGAGTTTGGTAGCCTCATGACAATTGGTTGATTGATGTGTTATTCTTGAATTGAGTTTTGAATATGAATTGCGGCATGGATGCCTTGAATGAGATATATTGGTTATGTGGATTTGAGATTGGTGTGTGTGTGTGTGTGTGTACATATATATATATATATATATATATATATATATATATATATATATATATATATATATATATATATATATATATATATTTATATCCTGGACTAATTAAAGAGCATAGGACTGGCTATGACTCAATAAAGAGAATTAAAATACTCGAAAACCGAAATCGAAGTTTTGAAAACCGGATTTTGAAATCAAAAAGGTATTTTGGGTAACGTATTGCTTTTTCAAGAAAAGTAACTTTCCTTTTTGAAAAGTTAGGTTTTTTTGAAAAGGAAAAAGTGGTTTGAGGAAAGTTTTGCAAAGTGAGTTTTGTTTCAGAAAAACGTTTTAAAAAGAGGTGGAACCTTTAGAAAACGGTTTTGTTTACGAAAAAAAGTTTTTCGCGGAAAATATTTTCTTTGAAAATGAAATGTCTTAGTTCAAGAAAATAAAAGTGTGTTTTGTTTTCCAAAGTTGTTTTGAAAAGAAAAACGATGAATCTTTTGAGATGACTGCAAACCTAGTGACCTAGACGTCAGGCTAGTGTTTTGTGGATTGAGCACTCGAACTTCGTGTCCTATGTTTTGAATGAACGGGCTTAATGTCCTTTAAAATGAGTCGTGACCTATATGCCTCGACAAGAAAGAATGAACGAAAAAGAAAACAAAACTTTCTGTGTACATGCATGAACCGGCAGACGTGTCATTTGAAAACGAGCTATAACTCAAGTAGTAGAGAATATGAGCCAGTTAAGACCACTAGGTCTATAGGGGCATACTGTGTTCGAGACTCCACATGTGACCGGAGGCGTTGCAACCCCATGCCGTGGCAATCGGTTGCCAAACACAGATGAACTCGATCAGAGACTGGACTATTCACGATATGGTTATGACGTGGTATCCCGGAACAATTGGAGTTCGGACCTAAATTGAGAGGCTAACTCATGAGAACAATTGTGTTTACGGGTGAGACGACCCGCCGTCCCATCAGTAGAACCTAAGATATTAACTAATTTTAATCGCATAATAAACGTTAGCGCACCTTATTAATACGAAGCGAAGCGGAAAATTGAGCGCGGAAGCAATCAAATACACGGCACGCAACGCTTTAGAGTACACAACTTAAAATATAAAGAAATATATCACATACAGTATTGCCCCATCAGTAAGGCTACAGTAATAAAGTACTAAATAGTGTATATTAGTACAGACTGAAATCAAAATACATAACTAAGCCAAGAGACAGCTCTCCGGCTAGCCATGATCATTGCCCAACCTCTCGAGGCTAGGGTCTGTGGCACGTCCTCCAGCGTCAGGTTCGTAAGGAATGCCGTCCAGCTCTTCAGCAACTGGTTCCTCCTCGGGGTCTTTCCATAAAATAAGAGCAACACATACAGAAAAATAGCGGGAGATAAGAAACATATATCATCAATATGGGAGAGGGGCATCAATACAGCATATATATATACATCACACAACACAGATAACATATACAACACAACATCACCCATCTCTTAAGTCACCCATCACAATCATCTCAAACATCATTCTCTCAAATAAGCCTATAAGAGGGATACTAGTCCTTATGTATATGCTGACTTCCCTATATGCATGTCGGCCGATACATCACATCACATCACATCCCGCCTCGGGATTTTAAGTAACGTCCCCAATTGGACATCCCCCTTTGGGGCCAAATGTTGCGGTATGAAATGATATGAAAATGCAACAAACATCCATCGCAGGTTGATATCGGAACCTCACGCCTAAACACTCGTCCACGACCACGACACATCGCATCACATCAACGTCAACATCAATCATCAACATCAACATCACATCAGTATCAGCATCATGATGCCTTGCGTCTACGAGCCACAGCTCCACGGTCGGGACCACAACGATATCAACCCGAACAACATCATCACTCACCATACTCTCATCAACGCTCAACCACCATTCAAATCACAATAACATTACAACAGTAATTCATTCCAATATAAACATCACTATGAAGCCAGATAACGATAAATCATTCCAATAGTTTAACACAACAGGTAAACAGATAATCAATTAAACAAATCAACACATCAACCTCAATCAATATCATCATCCATAATATCAACTTAGTGGTGATAGCCCAAAAGTACCTACACCCAGGGTTCAGGAACTTTATCCAGGGCTCAAACTCTAGTAGGGTTTAAGGATTCCCCTACACAGATATATATACTCTATACTAAGCTTGCCTTCCCGACGATATTAGTTCTTTCTCCCCACCTTAGTGATTTCCTCGTGCAGCTCCGACTACGACTCCGCAGCTGTTAGTCGGGTGCGCTATCGGATGTTCGAATCCTGTCCGATTCTATACAACAAAACACAACCAAAAATTAAAATAATGAAACCATAATCTACCTAATCTCTAGGATTAGCTACTGCCCTTAATTAATTAAATAGGCTAGGGATATTGAAATTCTACCAACTCTTGGAGCAATGATCCTTAAGCATACCTAATGCATAATCAATGATCAATTATCAAAGATTTGAGTCAAAACCCCTTAAACCAAAAATTTGGGGTTTCGGCCACCACCCAAAAAAATAGGTGGAAGATGGATTTAGCTTCCTAATCACTTGGATTACATGATTAAGGAATGAAATATGTGAAATCAGGAACAAAGAACAAAAACCCATTTTTCCCCCAAAAACTCACCCATTCGGACTTGAAAAGATAAATAGGTTAGAGAGCTTATTTGATTTCAAGCTCTTGGATTATGATAGTAGGGGATGATACTGGCTCATAGAAATTGGTTTGGCCTCAAAATGATTTTTCTACAATTTTCTAGAGATTTTTGAAGTTTGAAGCATAAACTTGAAACTATGAACTTCAATGGAGAAAAATAAAGATTGAGAGCTCAAGAGTGAAATCTATACCTCCTAGGTGATAGAGGAGGATGAGAGGATCAACTTTGCTTCACAAACTTGCTTGAAAATCCTTGTGGAAGCTTGAGAAAAATGGAGGTGAAGGAAGGAAAGAAAAATGGAGAAAAATGGAGAAGAAGAAAGAAAGGAAGAAGAAGAAGAAAGTGAAGGGAGAGAGGAGAGAAAGAGGCACGAAAATAAGAGAGAGAGAGAGGGGGTGAAGTCATCAAAATCTTAGATATTTTAGGGACGTAAACGTCCTTTAGGAAAAAGACCAAGGGCATTTTGGTCTTTTCGCATTCAGATGTTTTCTAATTTCATAAATATCTAGATATTTTCCAAAAAAGTAATGATGACACTGGTGAGTCACTCCTAGGTGAGGTAACTTCATGTTTATCCGTTAACGGGTCCCGTTAAATCCTTACGCAGCTCCGTTTCTTACGCGATTTAATATTTCGCCTAAGAATGTCGTGATAACCTATTTATTTTGAAATTTTTCAAAATTTCCGATATCATTCGCAATTTTATTTAAAGCCTAATTGTTTCGTTCACGAATCAAAATTAGGTCATCTGAGCAGTAAAATCATACTGTCAGTATAAAACGCAGACCGGGCTCCGTTTGAGTTTTCGACCAAAATTTAACCATAGCTTCCTACAATAGCGTAGAGCGTGACTATGGTCTCGGATTAATTTATTTCACTCTCTAGACCCTTCAATAAAATACAAACACAAAAATACTGATTAACTAAATTTAGAAAGCTTTTAAAGCTTTTTAAGAAAAAACGGGGTGTTACAACGGGTGTATTTGCGACCTATCGCTCGATGAAGGGAAGTAGGAATCTCCGAAGTACATGAATTAGAAACATGATATTGGAGTCTCATGCATTATTATAACTCATGATAGTGTTTGAGATATTGTGTTATATGAATAATTGTTTTATAACTGTATTTATATGTGATTGTATCTGTTGTTTGTCGCTTGTGCGGCTATCGTGATAAACTTATAAAATGAGTGAGACTATCTCACCTTTGCCTGTACATTTTGGACACCTTGTTGTGTTTTTGGAATACATGTACAGATGTTGATCATAGGTCCCCGCAGTCACTTGAGGACTCAGATGATGGAGACTTTTGAAGGAGCTGCAAAGGGGATCCCTCCGAATTCCTTTGGGAATCGGAGCTGACTTTGGGGTTGTATCCCAATGGCTACTGTTAGCCCGACCAGCATAGGAGTTTACTTTTTGGAGGCAGTTATATTTTATTTGCTGCATGTATGTTGGCTATATGTCTTTAAGTTTGTAATATGTTATACTAGACCTGAACCTACTCTAGTAGTTAAACTATGTTTATAAGGAACTTATATGCTTCGGCATACTATGTCATAATTATATTAGTATGAATCGTAAAGATTGATGTGAGTTATAAAGATTATTCTTTGGTCTTGAGTTGAATTACTTGATGCATGTAGAAAAGTTTTTTTTAGACTCGCATTTTCGAACGTAGTTACTTAATTAAAGTATTTTCCGAAAGCAACCAGCGATTTATTTTGTTTATGTTTTCCGCAATCGAGTTCGTGTATGTAGAACCCGAGGGGGGTGTTACACAACTAAAGAATGAAAATAACAAAACAAGAAACTTAACCAAACCAAGAATTAAAGTGCAACAACTAAAAACAGAATGTAAGCAAATGGAAGGGGAAGAAGATGAAGGGAAGGCACCACAATGCTTCCATGGACATGGAAGATTGATAAGCCAAGGAGGATTCGCCACACAGAGATAAAACTCTTTGATAAGAATCAAGCAAGTTCTAATCCAAGAACTTAAGAGGAGGAGCCAATGCTCAACTCATAAAATTACCCAAATAGGATAAAATCTAATTTCATTCAAAGTTATGAAATGAGGTAATATAAGTCCTATTTATAGAATTTTTATTCTAAGGAGGTGATGGCTAACCCTAATCTTCACCTAAGTAATGCCTACTTCAGCATAAGGAGTCTATCTTGCATAAAACACAAGCCCAATACAAAGAAAGCCCAAAGTACAAGAAAATTCTCGTCCAGAATTTCTTCCTAAACTTGTATCCCAGTTTTCACCATGGTAGAATCCAAATCTGGTCAAAAAGCTTAAAATAAGATTTGTACATAATTATCTTAGCTTTCCAACGCATCAAAGAACTCATCCATCGGATATTTGGATCTCAAGATATAGAAAAAACAAGACAGAAAATAAAGTTTTCAACAAATTTCAATTTGGTTCTCCTTGTTCCATAATTGGCTTGGTTCTTCTCTTCAAAGTTGACCATCCTTGATTTGCATCACTCAATGTGGACCAAGCTAGAACCCCTTTACATGACAAAATCATTAGCCAATCGATTGTTCATGAAGCAGTAGGTATATTCTTTCAAGATGTCAGAAGCACGATTGATCTCTGAGCAAATATCAGATTTCAACAAGATTCTAGATGATCTTGAGAATATAGAAGTAATGCTTGATGATGAAGATATGACATTGATTCTCCTTAATGCACTGCCAAGATCCTTTGAACATTTCAAATATGCAATATTGTTTGGCAGAGATCAAACAATCATTCTTGAAGAGGTTCAAACCTTAATCCGAACCAAAGAGCTTCAAGAGAATCAAGAACAGAAAACTGAAAGCAATGGAGATGGTTTGAATATAGAAAGAGGCAGAACAGAAAAGAAAGGTTTCAAGGGCAAGAAGCCCAGATCAAAATCCAAGAACCAATCCCAAACAAAGTATAAATGCTTCTATTGTCACAAGAAAGGCCACTTCAAGAAGGATTGTCCAGAAAGAGGAGGAAAAGACTTCAAGAACCCTCAAGAATCTGGAGATGCTGCAATTGCAATGGATGGTTATGAGAGTGCCGGTGCTTTAGTGGTTTCAAACATTGAAATTGAAAAAGATTGGGTGAGGGATTCTGGATGCTCCTATCATATGTGTCCAAGAAAAGATTACTTTGAAGCATTGGAACTAAAAGAATGTGGAGTAGTGCTCTTGGGAAACAACAAGTCATGCAAAGTTCAAGGAATAGGATCAATAAGGCTGAAAATGTTCAACGGGCAGGAAACCTTACTTCAAGGTGTAAGGTATGTACCTGAACTTAAAAGAAATCTCTTATCCATAAGCATGTTTGACAACTTAGGTTATGTAACTAAAATTGAACACGGTTTGTTAAAGATTTCAAATGGAAACTTAGTAATTGCAAAAGGAAGTAAAAGAAATGGTCTATATATTCTTGAAGGATCAACTGTAATTGCACAAGCTGCTGTAGCCAGCCAACCACACTATGATAGAACTACACTATGGCATATGAGACTAAGCCATGTTAGTGAAAAAGGTTTAATAGAACTTTCAAAAGAGAATTTACTATGTGGTGATGAAATAGGAAAATTAGAATTTTGTGGTCAATGTGTTCTAGGAAAGGCACAAAGAATAAAATTTGGGGCAGGTATGGATATTTCCAAAGGCTCCTTTGAATATGCTCACTCGGATCTTTGGGGTCCAGCTAGAGTAATGACACATGATGGAGGATCCTATTTTCTCAATATAATAGATGATTTCTCTAGGAAAGTATGGATTTACATTCTTAAAAACAAAAATGATGCTTTTAAAAAATTTAAAGAATGGCATGCTTTGATAGAAAATCAATTAGGATCTAAATTGAAGGTTTTGAGAACTGACAATGGCCTGGAGTTCGTTTCAAAGCAATTCAATGAGTTTTGCAGAAAACTAGGTATAAAGAGGCATAGAACAGTAGCTGCAACTCCTCAACAGAATGAACTTGTAGAGAGGATGAACAAAACAATACTAGAACGTGTGAGATGCATGCTCCTTAGTGGAGGACTACCTAAATTTTTTTGTGTAGAAGCCGCCACAACTACTGTATATCTCATAAACAGATGTCCTTCATCAGCTACTGCTTTTAAGACTCTTATGGAATTGTGGAATGGTGAACCTGCAGATTACTCAAATATAAGAATCTTTGGCTGCCTTGCTTTTGCTCATATAAAACAAGATAAACTTGCAGCAAGAGCAGTAAAGTGTGTATTCATAGGCTATCCAAGTGGAATCAAAGGGTACAAATTGTGGACATTGGAACCGGGTGAGCAAAAATGTATAATCAGCATGGATGTTACTTTTGATGAAACAAGAATAGGAATGATGACCAAAGAACTAGAGATCAATAATGCAGAATCTGAGAAAGAGAGAATTCAGTTTGAGGTGGAGTAACAAAGGAAATAAAATAGGGAAGAAATCGAACCTGAAACTGGAGAAGATCAAACAAATCAGCAGCCTAATCACAATGACTATCACCTTGCTAGGGATAGGGTGAGAAGAAACATAGTACCTCCTCAAAGGTTTGGCTATGCAGACCTTATTTGTTATGCACTAAATATAGCAAATGAGATTGAAGACCTGAGCCTAGAAACTACAAAGAAGCAATTGAAAGCAAGAATGCTGAAAACTTGTTGGAGGCAATGAAAGAAGAAATGAAGTCTTTGCAAAAGAACAAGACTTGGACTTTGGTCAATCTACCTAGAAACCATCGAGTAGTGGGCAGTAAATGGATATTCAAGCTCAAAGAAGGAATTCCAGGGGTGGAGAAGGCTAGATTTAAAGCAAGGCTTGAGTCAAAGGGATATACTCAAATTGAGGAGTAGATTTCAATGAGATTTTCTCTCCAGTGGTTAGGCATTGCTCTATCAGAATTCTATTATCAATTGTCACTCAATATGACCTAGAACTAGAGCAACTGGATGTAAAAACACCCTTCCTTCATGGAGTTCTTGAGGAAACAATATACACGCAGAAACCAGAGGGGTTTGCTGAAGATGAAACCAAAGTATGTCTGCTAAAAAAGTCTTTACATGGTTTGATGCAAAGTCCAAGACAATGGCATAGAAGATTTGATGAATTTCTCTCCAGTGGTTAGACATTGCTCTATCAGAATTCTATTATCAATTGTCATTTAATATGACCTAGAACTAGAGCAGCTGGATATAAAAACAGCCTTCCTTCATGGAGTTCTTGAGAAAACAATATACATGCAGCAACCAGAGGGGTTTGCTGAAGATGAAACCAAAGTATGTCTGCTAAAAAAGTCTTTATATGGTTTGAAGCAAAGTCCAAGACAATGGTATAGAAGATTTGATGAATTTCTCATAAAGAGGGGTTTCCAAAGAAATAACTATGACAGCTGTGTCTACACTTTGAAAAAACAGGAAGAATGTCTTCTATATCTACTATTATATGTAGATGACATTCTAATAGCTAGTTCAAAGAAGGATGAGATTGAAAGGCTCAAATCAGAGCTGAACTCTGAGTTTGAAATGAAGGAACTGGGTGCAGCCAAGAGGATATTGGGTATGGATATAACAAGAGATAGATTGAAGGGAGAATTATCCTTAACTCAACAAGGATACATGAAAATGGTTGTTAAAAGGTTTAGAATGCATAAGTCTAAACCTGTTTCCACACCTTTGGGGCATCATACAAATCTATCTACAAGTTAATCTCCCACAATAGATGAAGAAAGGAAAAGAATGAATGTTATTCCATATGCAAGTGGAGTTGGAAGCATTATGTATGGGATGGTATGTAGCAGACCTGATCTGGCCTATGCAGTAAGTGTTGTGAGTAGATTCATGGCAGACCCAGGACAAGTTCATTGGGAAGCTCTAAAGTGGGTGTTAAGTTACCTGAATGGATCACTTTCTGCAGGATTAAGGTTCAAGAAAAAGTCACTTGAAGAACAAGCCATTACAGGGTATGTGGATGCTAATTATGCAGGAAGTGTTGATACCAGAAAGTCTTTATCAGGATATGTATTCACTTTATATGGTAAAACTGTTAGTTGGAAGTCTATGCTTCAATCAGTGGTAGCATTATCTGCAACACAAGCAGAATACACAGCTCTAACTGAAAGGATTAAGGAGGCTCTATGGTTGAAAGGAATAGTTGAGGAAATGGGAATAAAACAAAACTGTATTTTAGTTCATTGTGACAGTCAAAGTGCAATTCATCTTGCAAAGCATCAAGTATATCATGAAAGAATAAAACATATCGATGTGAGACTTCATTTTTATACGAGATGTGATTGAAAAAGCTTGTTATGGTGGAAAAGATTGCATCTAAGGACAATTCAGCCGATGCTTTCACAAAGACCCTTCCTCAGGCTAAGTTCAAGCATTGCTTGGGCTTAGTCAACTTTCAATAAAAGAAAAAATAAGTGGGAGAGCAGATCTATGGTAGCTTAAGTTTTCTGATTTAGAGACAAGGTGGAGAATTGTGAAGTATGTCTCAAAATCACTTCTATTTGAAAGACAGCCGTTTGAAGTTTGTTCCTGGCCACAACTAACTCCAACCAGCTTAACTGATTCAGTTATTGAAAGTTTTTTGAAAGGGTAGAGATTGGTGAGAATAGAACGAGTGATATGTGAATCTATAAATAGGAAATATTGATTGTATCTTAGAGATAGAATTCATTGTAATCACTAATATAAGCAATTCTGTAATCTTGTGAACAATTCAGAATAAGGAAGTGTGAGATCAAGAGAGGTTAGAATTAGTGGGAGGTAGAGCTTTGGGGTTCTCTGTTTTGAGCTCAAAAGACAGCAGCCAAAGGAAGACTCTTGCAGGGAAAATTCTAATGTAAATCAATCTTGTACAAGCAATAAAAGCATTAATCTGCTCTCTCCCGTGGATGTCGGCCACATTGGCTCAACCACGTTATCGATTGAAGACCTATTTATCATGTAGCAATTATGTTTACAGCCATTTAAGTTTCCTTTCCTATTTTGCTTTTCTTTTCGTAATGCATAAATAATTTACATTAGTATAAGTACGAGCACGGTATTGATATCCGGTACAGATATGGATACAAAAATAAAAATGTTATATGATTCAATAAACATGACAAAATTGAATAAAAGATAAGATATATAAATAAATATATTTATGCGTATCATATAACATGAAATGAGCTTAAATTGTTCAAATGACAATAAAAATTCTTACAATAAGAAACTATACTTGTTTAACAACACAATACTTAGGCATGACTGTCGCGACCGTCCCGTCCGGGAGCCGCGAAGAAAAGAAAGAGGAGTCGCCACCAATTTTATATTTTTGTAAAAAATTGGAAAAACTATAAACTTAAGGAAACTGGTCTTTTTTAAAAGGATTGAGATCGAGTACGGGAGTCGGTTACGAGTAGGGAAGGTATTAGCACCCTACATTGCCCGTTCTAAGAACGGTACCTCAAGCTAATTGTGCATATTTTAATAACTTCGAAAATATTTGTTTTACCAAAAAAAGAATAAAAAGAAGATAAACAACACAAAAATAGGAAAATTTAATTTTAGCTTGACGAAATGATTAATTTCGCTCCTACGTATCACTTGGTGCGATGGAAAACTCAAAGCCACGTAGTTCTTGTAAAAAATATTTTGTTGGCTGGATTTTTTATTTAAAAAGGATTTTTATTTTGAAGATTATTTTGAAAAGAGATTTTATTTCAAAATTAATTCACTTTCGCATAGGGTTCAAGATAGCAATGCTATACGATAAACCCTTATAATATTATACGACACTTGAGGATGAAAAATCATACATCAACGCCGTAAATTATTGCGTGAATTAAAAAAAGACATCTTTATTTTTATTTTTATTTATTTATTTTATTTTTGGTCTTTTCTGTTTTTTTATTTTGGTTTGAACCTAAAACCTAAAGGCCAACTTAGTCTAACAAAAAATTACAGTAAACCTGACCTGTCTTCAAGCACCAGCCCAAAAATAAAACAAAATTGAACAACCTTCTTCTTCCTGAACAAAGAAAAGGAAATGAGGATATTGTAGCACTGTGACTCCGCTTGGTGCAGCAGTGATTGGATGACAAGCGGACGTCTGCCGGACGTCGAGATGCGACGACGGCTTGAACGGCGGTTGGGTCTGCGATGGTACGATCAGAGCCTCCCCTGAACCGTGTCGTGTGCAGCGGCGGGGCTGGATGATCACGCGGTGCTTTGGGACGGTGAAAGGCACAGTCCCGGACGGCGAAGCACGTCGGAGGAGCGGAGAAGGTGGTGGCTTGACTATGGCGGTCTCGAAGAAGACGTCGGCACGACGGTTGTTGGTGGTGAGGTGACCCGAGAAGGAAGACACAAATGGTGAGGACTGAGCAATGATGCTGCTATGACGGTGGTTGTTTGTTCTGGACACTACTGCTGAGCTATTAGGATTTGACCTTTTGGAGGAGATAAAAAAAAATGGAATTTTTCTGATCATGGAGGCTTTAGAACATAAGGTGCAGTAATGAGAAGAGAGGAATTGGTATCGGGTTGGTGATGAGTGAAGGCTCGAAAATTCAAAAGCAAAAGGAGAGTGATCAGAAATTTTTTCGGTCCCCTTTTCATGATGGAATAGAGTCCAATATATAGGGAGAAAAAATAACAAACTCCCCTTATCAAATTAGATGAGCTATCAAAAAGAATCTTCATCTATCTCATATAGATTATGATAATTATATGAAGCAGAATCTGTTTTGAGAGTTTGAAACAATGGATATGTGATAACTATCACTATCTTTCCCTATCTACTAAAACAACTTAATCTTCATCATATTTTATTTTTATTTTTTACTATTTTATTTATTTTATTTTTCGTTTTTTATATATATTTTTATTTATTAAAACATGATGAGCCTAACTTCTAAGAATTGAGCTAAGATCTAATTAAATTTTTTTGCTATTTTTTTTAGTATTAAAAGGAAAAAGAAAATTCACCCGGACAAAATTGGATGTTCACAGCTGCACCTCTTTACTTGTTTCTTATTAGATAAGAGGTGTAACCGTAGTTAACCTTTTATTGTTATAAGATTCGAGTAAAGACATGAACTTCCATTTTGTCCGGGAATGTGAGGTTCCTACGGGTTAGATTGCCCGTTGAAACTCAAACATGAAAGGCTTGCAGGGTGAATTGTTCGCAAAGACCTGAAAAAGATAAATAGCTTACGGGTTGGATTGCCCGTTGAAGCTGATACAAAAAAGACTTGTGGGGTGGACTGCCCACTAAGACTTGAAAAAGAGCTTACGGGTTGGATTGCCCGTTAGAAATTTGAACAAAAAAAGAAAAGAAACTGTCGGAGACACTATCTACCAGATCTTAATGAAAAGAAGCTTCCGGAGACACTATCTATCGAAGCTTGAGAAGAAAAGAAGCTTCCAAAGACACTGTCTGCCGGAGCTTGAAAGCAAAAGAAGCTTCCGGAGACACTATCTGCCGGAACTTGAAAGAAAAGATGCTTCCGGAGACACTATCTGCCAGAGCTTGAAAGGAAAAGAAGCTGTTGGAGACACTATCTACCGAAGCTTGAAAGGAAAGATAAAAGATACTCATGGAGACACTATCTGCCGTAGCAAAAGAAAGAAGCTCACGAAGATACTATCTGTCGTAGCTTGAAAATAAAAGAAGCTTTCGGAGACACTATCTGTCGGAGCTTAAAAGGAAAGAAGCTTTCGGAGACACTATCTGCCGAAGCTTTGAAAAGAAAGAAAACTTTCGAAGACACTATCTGTCGGAGCTTTAAAAGAGAATAAGCTTCCGAAGACACTGTCGGAGCTTAAAAAAAAAAAGAAGCTTCCGAAGACACTATCTGCCGGAGCTTTGAAAAGAAAGAAAGCTTCCGAAGACACTATCTGTCGGAGCTTTAAAAGAGAAGAAGCTTCCGGAGACACTATCTGTCGGAGCTCGAAAAGAGAAGAAGCTTCCGGAGACACTATCTGTCGGAGCTCGTAAAGAGAAAAAACTTCTGTAGACACCATCTGTTGGAGCTTAAAGGGAAAGAAGCTTCCGAAGACACTATCTGCCGGAACTTTGAAAAGAAAGAAAGCTTACGAAGACACTATCTGTCGGAGCTTTAAAAGAGAAGAAGCTTCCGGAGACACTATCTGTCGGAGCTCAAAAAGAAAAGAAGCTTCCGGAGACATCATCTACCAGAGCTTGAAAAGAGAAGAAGCTCCCAGAGACACTATCTGCCGGAGCTTAAAAGAAAGAAAACTTCCGAAGACACTATAAAAACACCAGAATAAAGCTTATGAGGTCCTGTGCCTGCTAAAGTTTTCAAAAGTAATGGTATTGACCTTGTCAATGCATGAAATGATGAGATGGTGTATGATGCAAGAGATATCTTCTGTCAATGTGATTTATTTATTTTTCTTATTTTTTTTCTTTTTTATTCAAACCTTTCCTTGGTCCATGGCCCCCTTAAAGACTTTGATCACAACCAGATATGGACGAACTAGAACAAAAACTCGTTGACTGGATTTATCATTTGCTGGTTCAACTTATGCTTTTGCTACCTTTGGGAAACATGTGCCCTTCATAATGATTATCCCAATGGATGAGGGTGCTCACTTGCTTTCCCTTTTTTTTTTTTTTTCCTTTTAACATTGCCCCCTTGTCAAGAGATCAAGGTGTTTCCTATGACCCTTTTGAAAAGAATCAAAGAAATTTTGAATGCTTATAAACAACAATGTACAAGTTTCACATTTCAATAAATATTTATCCTTTTGAATGCACACAGTTGGTGAATGAAAGCATAAGATAGGGTAAACAATAAAAATGGAAGACATTGGCTTTATATTGAAAGTGAAAAGATATACAAGGTGAATATCAGAATGGGATTTAAGATTGTAATATTCACAAAAAAAGTGGTATTATGAAATCATATCTCTTCAAGTGACACTCTGATATGATCCAAATATGAATCATTGTTTGTTTGGATCTTTCCTTGAGCTTAATCACTTGAAGTTTATGACCAATGGATGAGAAGAAGGGGGGAAAGAGAAAGGTGAGATGTCACCTGAGATGATGATGATGAAAATAACAAGAAATGGAATAAATATGGCAAATTAAAGACAAGAATTAAACTACGATAGCAAATTAAAATAAAAGTGCCGAATTGAAACTAGACAAGAAGAAAAAAACGAAAATTAAATGAACAAATGGAAAAGATAAGAGATGAAAGAAGGCGCCACAATTGCTTCCAAGAAATTGGAAGATTGATAAGCCAAAAGAGGATTCGCCACAAGGAGTAGCACTCCTTGATAAGAATCAAACAAGTTCTATGCAAGAACTTGAGAGAAGAGAATAACACTCTCCAAGAATTCCAATAGGAAAACTCTAATTTTATTCAAAGGTTAATGAAATGAGGTAATACAAGTTCTATTTATAGAATTTTTATTCTAAGAAGGTAACGGCTAACCCTAATCTTCTCCTAAGTAATGCATAAGGAGTCTATCTTGCCAAAACACAAGCCCAATACAAAGAAAGCCCAAAATACAAGAAAAATCCCGTCTAGAATTTCGTCCCAATCTTGTATCCCGGTTTTCACCATGTTATAAGTCGAATCTCGCCCAAAAGCTTGAAATATGATTTGTAGATAATTATCTTAGCTTTCCAACACATCAAAGAACTCATCCATCGGATATCTGGATCTCAAGATACAGCCAAAAAAAGACAGAGAGGTCATCACCAACCCAAATAAAGTTTTTTCAACAAATTTCAATTTGGTTCTTCTTGTTCCATAATTGGCTTGTTCTTCTCTTCAAAGTTGACCATCCTTGGGTTGCATCATTCCCTCCCTCTTCAAGAGAATTCGACCTCGAATTTATAGCTCCAAAACCTACACACAAAAAAAGGACTGTATTAGTTTTATTGAAAGTTGCATTAAGAAAAACTCTATTTCTATGGAGACTTGATTTCCTTTGAATGAAACCAAGCTCTTATTCTTCATGTGCCTAAAATACCAACCTCCAGGGTCAAAAACAAGTCTAAAGAATCCATCATATGTAATGTTCACATTAGAAACAATTTCATCATTCATAGAAAACTTTCCAATTCGACCAAGGCTAATAAAGGGTAAAACAACAAACCCAAATCTCAAAGATTTATCATAATTTTTTAAAACAAGTTCATGCAAATTCGGAAAATCACGAATTGAAGCATGTTCTTTCAAATTCAACAAATCATAAAATCTAGGAGAAGTATAAGTCATGGATTTCTCCTCCCTATTATTGTCTTTCTTCGCAAATTGGTTCAACACCCCATCAAGTTGCTTTGCAAATTGAAACTTCATGCCCAACTTGTCTTCTTCATGAAGGCTAACCATTCCTTGAGAGAATTCTCCTTCATTCACTTTCTTCTCTTTATGACCTAGGGAAGAAATGTAATACAAAGGAACAAAAATAGAAGAATCCCAACACTTGAAGCCACAAACCAACTTAGAAGAAGGAAGTAGAGTAGTAGAATGCCATGACTTCCCAAGTGTTGCCGAGGACTCATTCTCGGCTTTAGGGTTTAGCCTTTCTCTAGTTATCTTCAATTCTTCCTTTTCCTCTTGCAATCCTTTAGAACCTTGATAGGTCTTAAAAGTTTTCAACTTCGTAGTCAAGGTCATGGAGGGTCCACCAGAATCCTTTAAACCATGAGGGACTTGTGTGTTTGGAAGCTCAAATTTAACTTCAATGGATTCATTGTATTCCTCCTTTGGATGCACTTCTTCAAATTCCTTCAAAAGTGAATCATCAAAACTAAACAATGGGTTAGAGGTAGAACTTAAGAAAAAGCTCATAGATTTCTTTGCAAAAACACTCTCAAAATCTTTCTCTTTGTCTCTCAAATCCTTTCCCTCTTTCTCTTTCTCTTCTTTCTTTTCAAAGGCACTCTCATGTTTCCCTCAATCTTTTCCTCTTTCTCTTGAATTTTGCCTTCAAAATTGGGAATCACTTCTTTCACGCTTTCCTTTTCTCTCAAGTCTTTCGTCTCTTGATTTCTTATGATTTTCAACTCCCTTTGAATCTCCTCTTTAATCTTACAAACTTTTATCATCCCATTTGGACATTGAGAACTTGTGTGTCCTCTTCCTGTACACATGTAGCAATAAATATCCCTAGTCCTAGATTTAGAAGTGTGGGTGGAAGGGACATTGTTGGATGATTTCCTATAAGTACTCTCTACCTCTTTGAAATGTGAAGAGGAGCCCTCTTTTTGTTTCGTCTTCCAACTTGGTTTTTCATCTTTCTCATAATATCTACTTCTTTTCTCATATTCTCTACTTCTCTCTTTTTCTCTATCTCTCCTTTCATACTCCTTATAGTACTCATCAACACTCCTAGGCCCTTGGGATACTTTTTGGAGCCTATTATGAAGGTCTCTATGGTAATGGGAAGGGACAAATTTTTTTCTCATCACACTCTTCATCACCCTCCAAGTATCTATGGGATCTTCGTCATACCTCCTTCTCTCCTTTTGTAATTGATCCCACCATACTAGAGCATAATCTAGGAATTCTAAAGAGGCTATCTTCACCTTCTTTTCCTCACTATAGTTGTGACATGAGAAGATTTGTTCAATCTTCATCTCCTACTCTAAGTAGGCTTCGGGGTCATTTCTCCCATGGAAAGTAGGTATTTTAACTCCCTCCATCCTATCTTCTCTAGGTCTCCTATAGTCACTTTCTCCCTCACTCTCATAGGGAAACTCTTGTTCAGATTGGGGAGGTGGTCTTATGAGTCCTTGGACTTGTTGTCCTAATCTCTCCAATTGTCTAGTGATATCCGCCATTTGAACTTGTAAAATGGCTGTTCTCGGTGAAGGGGGGTGGAATCTCTTTCAAATGGTTCTTCCATGATACCTCACAAGTGTTTATCTCTATATTGGCTTTTCTCACAAAATGTATTTTTCACTCTAGCCTTTTCTCTTTTAAATTCCTCTCAAAAGTCCTTGTAAAAGAACTTGCAAGATTCAATTGATGTATGAAATGCTAATACAAGTGTAAGAATCCTAATTTAGCCAACCAATTCAGAATTTGAAGAAAAGAAAACTACAATGACAAAACTAGAGAATTTAAGAAGACAAGCAAAAAAAATTAAAGAAAGAAAGCATACTCAAAGGAAGTTGATATGACAAGACTCAAATACTTGTTCATAAACAAAGGCTAAAGTTTTTAGAAATTATTTTGTGGCCTATGCAATTTGCCCCAAATTGCCTCCTTTTTTTTTTTTAATATTTCATTTTTTTTATGGGCTTAGGTCCCTGTATTTTATTCTAATCAAAGTATATTGACTCTTTTGATTTTAACTTAGGGACCTTACTTTTTAAATGGCCAAAAAAAATAATTCCAATGCAAGAAACACTCAATTCCAATTTGGTAAGGAGTGAGCAAATCAAATAGCCTTTCTAAGTATGAACATGATGAACACAATGGAAGATTGGGGAGCACACTGCCCAAAATTTTATTTTCCCAATTAAAGTGTCTAGTTCACTACTTGAAATTGTAAATAACTTGGTTTACTTGAATCCACTTTGAAGGACCTTTCAATCAAGGTGCAACATAACAATTTGCACACTTTTAATGATGCTCATCAAGATCAAGTGGCTCAAAATTTAAGAACAAAAGAAAAGAAAAACAAGGATAGCACAACTAGGAAAAAGAAATGGCTGAAGGAGCTAGCTCTAGATACCACATGATATGATCCAAATATGAATCATTGTTTGTTTGGATCTTTCCTTGAGCTTAATCACTTGAAGTTTATGACCAATGGATGAGAAGAAGGGGGGAAAGAGAAAGGTGAGATGTCACCCGAGATGATGATGATGAAAATAACAAGAAATGGAATAAATATGGCAAATTAAAGACAAGAATTAAACTACGATAGCAAATTAAAATAAAAGTGCCGAATTGAAACTAGACAAGAAGAAAAAAACGAAAATTAAATGAACAAATGAAAAAGATAAGAGATGAAAGAAGGCGCCACAATTGCTTCCAAGAAATTGGAAGATTGATAAGCCAAAAGAGGATTCGCCACAAGGAGTAGCACTCCTTGATAAGAATCAAACAAGTTCTATGCAAGAACTTGAGAGAAGAGAATAACACTCTCCAAGAATTCCAATAGGAAAACCCTAATTTTATTCAAAGGTTAATGAAATGAGGTAATACAAGTTCTATTTATAGAATTTTTATTCTAAGAAGGTGACGGCTAACCCTAATCTTCTCCTAAGTAATGCATAAGGAGTCTATCTTGCCAAAACACAAGCCCAATACAAAGAAAGCCCAAAATACAAGAAAAATCCCGTCTAGAATTTCGTCCCAATCTTGTATCCCGGTTTTCACCATGTTATAAGTCGAATCTCGCCCAAAAGCTTGAAATATGATTTGTAGATAATTATCTTAGCTTTCCAACGCATCAAAGAACTCATCCATCGGATATCTGGATCTCAAGATACAGCCAAAAAAAGACAGAGAGGTCATCACCAACCCAAATAAAGTTTTTTCAACAAATTTCAATTTGGTTCTTCTTGTTCCATAATTGGCTTGTTCTTCTCTTCAAAGTTGACCATCCATAATGATTAATGCTAGCATCTCATACTTAATCTTGAATCCCCATTAATCAGCTTCTAAGAAAGTGATTTGCCCCAGTCTTCACCTTTTAGGCCATGTATTGCCCCAGTTTGTGCATATCTAGACCATTTATTGCTCCAATTTACCAGCTTGATAGTACTTTCCTTTACTGTATCCTAACCTTTACTTTTGCCTAAACCGCCTTTTCAAGTTTTCAGCTTAGCAGGTTGCTCTATCTTTTGCCTAGACCACCTTCTCAGGTTTTCAGTCTAGCGAGCCATTTTCTTTTTACTTTTTTTTTTTTTGAAGTACACTCAAACATAATATTTTTTGACTGCATCGGAGTTTACAGGCAGTGGCAAGTCTTCACCATCTATCCTTGTGAGAATTAGAGCTCCTCCGGAGAAAGCCTTTCTTACTACATAAGGTCCTTCATAATTCGGAGTCCATTTCCCTCGATGATCCTTTTGGATTGGTAGAATCTTTTTGAGCACTAAATCTCCTTCTCGGAATTGCCTGGGGTGCACCTTTTTCTCATATGCTTTTATCAACCTCTTCTGATAAAGTTGGCCGTGACATAGTGCAACTAATCTTTTCCCTTCAATGAGATTCAATTGGTCGAGTCGAGTTTGGACCCATTCAGCTTCTTCTAATTCTGCCTCCATAAGCACCCTTAAAGAAGGGATCTCTACCTCCATCGAGAGTACTGCTTCCATCCCATAAACCAGGGAATACGGAGTTGCCCCTGTTGAAGTGCGAATGGAAGTATGATAACCGTGCAAGGCAAAAGGTAACATCTCGTGCCAGTCTTTATATGTCACCACCATCTTTTGAACAATCTTCTTGATATTTTTATTGGCTGCTTCAACTGCCCCGTTCATCTTGCGGCGATATGGAGAAGAATTGCGATGCTTTATTTTGAAACCTTCACACATCTCTTTCATCATCTTGTTATTCAGATTGGTTGCATTATCAGTGATAATTTCCTTTGGCAATCCGTAGCGGCAAATCAGTTCTCTCTTGACAAATCTAATCACGACATTTCTGGTCACACTAGCATATGAAGTAGCTTCAACCCACTTTGTGAAATAATCAATTGCAACAAGAATGAAACGATGCCCGTTTGAAGCCTTTGGCTCGATCGGTCCAATGACATCCATTCCCCACATTGAAAATGGCCAGGGTGCTGACATGACATTCAAAGGTGTTGGAGGTGCATGAATCTGATCAGCGTACGTTTGACATTTCTGACACTTTCTTGCATAGTTGAAGTAATCACCCTCCATTGTCAACCAATAATAACCAGCCCTCAAGATTTTTCTGGCCATTGCATGACAGCTTGCGTGAGTCCCAAAGGATCCTTCATGTGCATCTTTGACAATTTGACTGGCCTCTTTTGCATCAACACATCTTAGAAGTACCATATCATGATTTCTTTTGTAGAGAACATCCCCGTCTAGAAAGAAACCCATTGCGAGTCTTCTTAAAGTTCTTTTGTCATTTTCTGAGGCCTCTGATGGATATTCTCGACTTTCCAGAAAGCGCTTGATATCATGGTACCATGCCTTCCCATCAAGTTCTTCTTCCACCACTTGACAGTATGCAGGATGGTCACGACTTTCCATTTTGATCAGTGGCAAATTCTTCTCATCGCCTACTTTGAACATTGAGGACAAGGTAGATAGCGCATCGGCTAACTGATTATCTTCTCGAGGAATATGTTGAAAAGTGACTTTGTCTAACTGTTCAACCAAACCCTTGATGTAATCATAGTACGGGATTAATTTAGTATCCCGAGTCTCCCATTCTCCTCTTAACTGGTGTATGACCAACGCAGAGTCCCCATATACTTCTAGCACCTTTGCCTTCGATTCTATTGCTGCTCGGATCCCTAAGGCACAAGCCTCGTATTCTATCACATTATTTGTACAATCAAAACAGAGCCTTGCAGTGATTGGGATAAAATTATTTTCTGGGTAAATCAAAATGGCCCCAATCCCATGCCCTAGTGAGTTAGAAGCTCCATCAAACAACAAGATCCACTTTTCTTTCTCTGATATCTGTTCTTGTTCAAACAAAACCATTATAGCCTCATCGGGGAAGTCACATTGCATTGACCCGTAGTCTTCTATGGGTTGATTGGCCAAATAGTCTGTAAGGGCACTGCCTTTTATTGATTTCTGAGTGACATAGAGAATATCATACTCTGATAACATGACTTGCCAGCGGGCTATCCTTCCGGTCAAAGCAGGTTTATCAAAGATGTACTTGATTGGATCCATTCTTGACACCAACCAGGTAGTGTAACTCAGCATATATTGCCTCAAACGACGGGTAGCCCATGCCAAGACACAACATGTACGTTCCAGCAGCGAGTAATTGGCTTCACAACTAGTGAACTTCTTACTCAAATAGTAGATGGCCTGCTCTTTCTTGCCCGATTCATCATGTTGCCCTAGCATGCAACCCATAGATTCATCTAAGACAGTCAAATATAGGATGAGAGGTCTCCCAGGTACTGGGGGTACCAAGACTGGAGGTTCTTGCAAGTACTGTTTGATCCTTTCAAAAGCCTTCTGACAATTTTCATTCCATTTCACTGCTTGATTCTTGCGCAGCAGCTTAAAGATTGGCTCACAAGTCGCGGTTAATTGGGAAATGAACCTAGCAATGTAGTTCAATCGCCCTAAAAACCCACGAACTTCGTTCTCTGTTTGAGGTGCTGGCATGTCAATGATGGCTCGAACTTTGTCAGGATCAACCTCTATTCCTTTCTGGCTAACTACGAACCCCAAAAGCTTGCCCGATTTCACCCCGAAAGTGCATTTGGCAGGGTTCAATCCGAGCTTAAACTTTCTCAGCCGTTCAAAAAGCTTCTGCAGGTTGTCTACATGGTCTTTTTCAGATTTGGACTTTGCAATCATATCATCCACATAAACTTCTATTTCTTTATGCATCATATCGTGAAATAAAGTCACCATAGCTCGTTGATATGTTGCCCCTGCATTCTTTAGACCAAAGGGCATGACTTTGTAGCAAAACGTTCCCCACAAAGTGACGAAGGTAGTCTTCTCCATATCTCCGGGAGCCATTCTGATCTGATTATATCCCAAATACCCATCCATGAAAGAGAACAGTGCATGCCGAGCAGTATTATCAACCAGAACATCAATATGAGGTAAAGGGAAGTCATCTTTTGGGCTAGCTCTGTTCAAATCTCGATAGTCAACACACATTCGGACCTTTCCACCCTTCTTTGGAACTGGGACTATGTTGGCAACCCATTGAGGATATTTTGCCACTGTTAGGAAACCTGCGTCCAATTGCTTCTTGACTTCTTCTTTGATCTTTAAAGACATGTCTGCTTTCATTCTGCGTAGCTTCTGTTTTACCAGTGGACATTCGGGTTTTAAAGGCAGTTTATGTTCTACTATGCTAGGGTCCAACCCCGGCATGTCTTGATACGACCAAGCAAAAACATCTTTGTAATCGATTAACAGCTTGATCAGCTTACTTCGCTCATTTTCATCCATGGAAAGCCCAATCTTGACTTCCTTTTTATCATCTTCAGTTCCCAGATTAATTACTTTCGTTGGCTCCTCATGGGGCCTGATTTCCCTGGCTTCTTGTTCTACTAATCTCATTAGTTCAGGGGGAATTTCCCTATTCTCATCACTGTCTTCATCAGCATGATGAACTGGATAATTAAAATCATATGACGGGCCACTAGCACAGTCATTTTCAAGAGAGTCACTTTCAGATCTGCATTTGGTTATTATAAGGGGGAAATGAATGAATAAAAGCCAAAAAACAAAAAAATGGAGACAAAGAGATAGAAAGACAAGTGGGAACTAAATGCATTTTATTGATGATTAATATTGAAATGGAAACAAAGTACGCCCATTATTAAAGATTTCCTAAAGCCTTGGGCAGAGCTAAAGGGAAAAGCATAACAAAAATTACTTTGATAAAAATCCTATGGTCCTAGGAAACTCGTGGATCTCCCAATTGTTGAGCTTTGTGTTAGGAGAGCACGGATACACCAGATCGATATTGTGATTAGGATAATCATCTTCGAGGGCTGTCACTTGGTCTAGGAACATGAACCCGGCACTGCGAAAGCTCTGTCGTATATCACAAATGGGAATCCTTTCAGCCTCATAGTCATGATTTTCCAACCGGGCCAACCTTTTCCTCCTTCTTTCTTCCATCACCCTCATTTTGTCTGCTCTGTTAGGTTTGTATCCCAATCCATATCGGTCCTTATTTTCAGTGAGTACCATGATGTGGGCTATACCCTGATTATTTTTTCCCAAACCTTTTCCAAGTTGGTATCCTCCTTCGAGCATAACCTTCACCATCATATTAGAAGCATTTGATGCTCGAGCTTTCAGAAGCATGGTTCCCTCTTTTACATAGGTGACATTAGCAATCTCAAGTGATTGGAAGGCAGTCTCAAGAGCTTCTTCTGCTGCTTCGATATAAGGGGTGGTGGCTGGTTTGCTCACCAGCATATCTTCTTCTCAAGAGACAATGACCATCTTACTATCAACAATGAACTTCACCTTTTGGTGCATAGTAGAGGGTACTGCCCCAGAAGAATGAATCCATGGCCTCCCAAGAAGGCAACTGTAAGTTGGTGTGATGTCCATTACTTGGAAAAGAATCTGAAAAGTGCACGGACCAATCTGAATGGGCAGCTCAATTTCACCAATGACCTCTCTTCTTGTGCCGTCAAAAGCTCTTACTATCATTGCACTTGGCTTCATGTGGGTCCCATCAAAAGGCAGCTTAGATAGTGTTGATTTTGGCAACACATTTAGAGAAGACCCATTATCAATAAGCACTCTGGCCATAATATGATCTCGACATTTCACCGAAATATGCAGTGCCTTGTTGTGCCCTAATCCTTCAGCAGGTATTTCATCATCAGTGAAAGTGACATAATTATCAGCAATAATGTTACCCACAATGCCATCAAATTTATCAAGTGTGATATCATGAGCAACATGAGCTTGGTTCAACACCTTCATTAACACCTTCCTATGTGGCTCAGAGTTTAGTAACAGAGATAACAGAGATATTCTAGCTGGACTCCGATTCAACTGGTCCACTACCCGATATTCACTCTGCTTAATGAACTTCAAGAATTCGCAAACCTCTTCATCAGACACTTCTTTCTTATAGTCACTTCCTTTAATATTTTCAACAGGAACTTCTTCTATTCTTCTTTTGCCCTTGTCAATCCTTTCATCTTTCTCTATTTGATCTTTTTGTAGCTTCTCTGGAATATAGACACGGCCACTTCGTGTCATTCCAACAACTCCCACAATATTGGTGACTACTGTGGTCTCATTAGAGGGCTTTGGCTGAACTTGCACATCATATTTCCATGGTACTGCTTTAGTGTCTTTGTAAGGAAAAGGGCCTGGAACTTGGACGACGAGTGGAGTTGGCCTATTTAGAACTGGCGAAGGTGCCTTTTCATCATAATATATCACCATCGGTTTCGGAACCGCTTGCCCAACATTAGGTTGAAGGCCTACTGGGATGACCAAAGGATTTATTGGTATCTGCATCAAAGGGACCGCTCTTCCAGCAGTTGGTTGAGGGCCCACTCAAATGATCAAAGGAATGATTGGCCTTGGCGTAGAGGGAACTGCAGATTCGGCCATGTGCACACAATCGTCACGACATTGGTATCCAATCAAGATTATTTTCTCATTCATTATCTGTTGCACTATCTTCTTGAACGCTACACAGTCTTTAATTGAGTGTCCATTTTTCCCATGGAAGTCACACCTTGTTCCCCCCTGAACAACTTCTTTTTCCTTAATCGGGATCGGTGTTAGCCCAAATTTGCACATTTCCCTGAAAATAGCCTTCATAGAAGTCTTGACATTGACAATTTGGGTGATGAGAGCATGCTCCTCAGTGCCTTCTATAGCATTAACTCCATAACTTCCATGATTTGGTAATGGATTATGGCCTACATTAGGAGCATTTGTTTGGAAAATCAACCATCATGCATTGACCAACTCTTGCACTTTAGCTTTCAAAGTCCTACAATTCTCCGTGGAATGACCAGCGGCTCCCGAATGATAATCACATTTGGCTTTTGGGTCAAACCATTTTGGGTATGGGGGGTCCATTTGTCTTGCCTGAACAGGTGCTAGCATAGAACTTTTTAAAAGCTGGGGTAGTAGGTCAGTATAAGTCATAGGTATTGGGTCAATCTGTATGGGCTTCTTTTCTGGGTCATAAGATGGCTTTTTCTGGCTTGTAATTGGGTTTGGGTTTCGAGATTGAGCTGTCTGTGGTTGCATGGTGAGCAGAGTCTGATGTTGGGTAGAGTATGATGGTTGATAGGGTTGGAAGTTTGGGATTTGTGAAGTGGCAGCAATGTATGGATGGTTTGGTTGGTGATAGGGGAGTGATGGGTTATATAGGATGTAGGTAGTTTGGAAAGATGGTTGAGGGTTGACAGACATTTGGTTTGATACCCATTGATCAGGCTTCTTTTGTTCTGAGTTCACAGCATGCGATTCTCCTTTCTTCTTTTTGAAAATGGGACCTTCTTTATTCCAGTCGTTCCTGTTGAACTTTCAATAATCTTACCACTTCTCATTCCGCTCTCAATCCTTTCTCCAATGGTGACCATATCAAAAAAGTTTGAGGATACACTTCCAATCATTCTATCATAGAATGGTGATTGGAGCGTGTCAATAAACATAGCAACAATTTCCTTTTCTGCCAAGGGGGATCTACTTCAGCAGCCAATTCTCTCCATCTTTGTGCATACTCTTTGAAAGTTTCTGTGTCTTTCTTCAGCATATTTTGTAACTGCATTCTATCAGGAGCCATGTCAATTTTGTACTTATACTGCTTCAGGAATGCATCGGCTAGATCCTTGAAAGATCGGATACGAGTCCTTTCTAGATGCTTGTACCAGCTTGAAGCTGCCCCAGTCAAACTGTCCTGGAAAAAGTGTATTAATAACTTTTCATCATGAGCTTGCAACGCTATCTTTCGAACATACATGGTTAAATGGTTCTTTGGATAGGTGGTTCCCTTGTATTTGTCAAAATCAGGCACTTTGAATTTCGGTGGGATCACAACGTTTGGCACAAGACAAAGTTCTGAGGCATCCCGAAGACCATAACTATTCACCCCCTCAATAACTCGCAGCCTTTCTTCCAGAATTTCTAACTTTTCTTTGGACTGAGCATTCTCAACAGGAATCTCCCCCCCGTATATTCTTTGAGGAATAAATTGTAGCCCATCGGGAGAAACAAAGTTATGTACCGCCTGGGTTCCCTGAGTACCTATGTGGACAGTATATGGTGGTGGAGTGTGCTGTTTAGCGACAGGTACCACTATTGGAGTGGTAGCATGAGGAAAGTTGGTGGTTTGTGCTTGAGGTTCTTCGCCAACATTGATGTGAGGGTTATGATTTGAGTTATTGTCTTGCAAAACAGTGGCTACTGGTGGCACAAACCCTCGGGGAAGCCCATATGGGGGATTGTTCGGGTCAAATGCAGAGTGAGCTTGATTATTGGGATACATGGTGAAAGGCACCAGGATTCCTTGCTGATTGAAGCCCTGAGAGGATTAGCCGGTTGTTCTTCGCTTGAGGCTGAAGGATTCTCATCTGTATTCTTGTCTTTTTGCATTGTTTGCAACATTTCCATCATCTTGGCCATCTGCTCTTTGAGTTGACTCACTTCATCCCTAATCTCTTGAGTTGTTTCTAGGTCAGCCATGATTCTGGCTTGTGATCGAGTCCGATAAGGGTGTAATGGTACTCGTTTCCCGGCTATATTGATTAATATTCCTGGTATAAAAATCACGCATGACAACTATTAATTACTTGAGGGTGTATTATAGACTTGTGCGAATATTTTATTAACTATTCCTAGAACGTCTCGCTCAAAGGTATTAGTTTTAATGGTGAATATTTTACCCAGAATGTCTCGTTCAAAGGTATAATGGCGAATATCAATTAATGGTGAGTATCAATTATTTCCAGAACGTCTCGTTCAAAGAAAATAATTTACGGAATGAAATAATTGGCGAATATTTCAAATAATGGTGTATATTAGTTATTCTCAAAACGTCTCGTTTAAAGGGAGAAAAAAAGATAATAGTGAGTATTAATCATTTATGGAATGTCTCATTCAAAGAAAATAATTTATTAGTGAATATATTAATTATTTCCAGAACGTCTCGTTCAAAGAAAATAATTCAATGGTAAATATTTTTGATTAACCATTCCCAGAACGTCTCGTTCAAAGGTATTAAGTTGAGGAAGCGAATAATATGGGATCATCAGTGAGAAAATAGCCTTTCATTCATAACTGCTGAATACATCGCTTATTTGCTTTATAGAAACATAACCGAAACTCTACCACTAATTGTAAAACTTTTACTTATTTTTAGGAGCCATGTCCTTGATTCTTCCTATCAAATTCTTGCAGTATTCTATGTAGCCTTTGACTTCAGATGGTGTGTTGAGTGGATTCATCATTGCCTCTGCCTCCTTCAAGTGTCTTGGAACCTCTGCTATGGCAGTATTTGCCAACCATACTAGTTGTGAAAATTTCATTATCCATCCTTGAATATCATCTGCCTGTCCTTTCACATGCTCATTCAAGTCTTTTATTATGGCTTGCTCCCTTTTGATGGCGGCTTGATATCTATCAGTTATTTCTTCCATGCGTTGTTTTTCTTTTCCAATGGTATTATTACATTGAGCAATCACATGGTCTACCTCCAACTTCTGGTCATCAGCTTGCTTTTGAGCATCCTTGCGAGCCATCTTAGTCTTTGTTAGGAGCTCTCTGAGTTTTTCATTCTCAGCTCTGGCTTGGTCACGTTCTTGCCTTCACATTGTCAGTTCTTTATTAGCTCCTTTGAGACATCCTTTGGTCTTCATCATATACTCATGTTCTGTTTTTATCCTTTTGTTGATCCTGTTGAGAGTGATGCTTTTTTCAATATTTTCTCTTTTTAGTGTCGTGCATGTTTCAAGGGCTTTTCTCAGCTCATTTTCTGTCCTTTCCTTCTCTCTTTCACATTTCTCTAGTTTTGTCTTGATTTCCCTTAATTCTTCATTTTCAATCATAAGAGGAGGTTCCTTGATTGAAGGAATTACTAGTTCTCTGAATGGTAACTTAATTTCTGGTACTCTATCCTTGACCCATTGACGATAACTTTCTTACGCAGCACAACTTCTGACTCCTAACTCTTTTCCTTTTTTGACAATTTTGTCCCAAGAATTTTGCACCTTTTGGAGCAGTTCTATATTCTTCCCATCTTTGTACTAGAAGACGAAAGGAGTTATCAAGGCCGCTTCGGGTGGCCCCATCATAGGGTAACCAAGCTGACGTTGTCCTAGTAATGGATTATAGTTAATGCAACCTCTTATGCCCATGATGGGTACATATGGGAAATCCCCACACTGATACACTAGGACTTCTACATCTTCCCATTGTGGATACCATCTGACTTGATTTTCATTCAGCTGAGCCATGTAAATTGCCCACTCACGACCACTCTTAGTCTTCAATTGATACATTTTGAAGTCTGTGATAGGGCAATCTGTTTTATAACTTCTGCGGAAAACATGTGCCGTAAGCCAAACATATAACATTGGTAAACAACCAATGATTCTTTTACCCTTTCTTTCATGACAAAAATCAAGGGTACAGTAAATATCTGCTAGAATGGCTGGAACAGGATTCCGATTGTTGAACTTGCGAGCAAGGAATACATCAATGGCAGCAAAGTCGACATGGTTTTCAAGGTTAGGGAAGAGGACAATGCCATAGATAGTAAAAGCAAGTACATCTATGAACGTGTCCCAATCCTCTGTCTTTACCAGATGATGCATATGTTCTTCAAGGTATTTTCTTGAGAATCCTTTAGTCCCATTTTTGCATTCTTGCGCATTTTGTAGACTTTTTGGATGTATCTTCAATACATTTGCCACAATTTGGATAGCCGGATACTGTTCGATGTAATGATATGGCTTCTTTCCTTCCAATGGCAAACATGGCAAACCCAGAATTTGCCCAAACTCCTCTAAAGTGGGGGCTAATTGAAAGTCTTGAAATGTGAAACACCTCAATGGTGGGTCATAATATTGGGCCAATGCAGTGATTGCCTCTACTTGCACCTCAACATCCAGTAAATTCAAAATCTTTCCATACTTCCTTGTGAGAGTTAGTCGTTGAGATATTGTCAGCATCTGACCCAGAGTTTTGAGGCTTGTGGTATTAACTTTTTTGGCTTTCAAATGCAAAATTTTCTTTATTACTGATGGCCTTGGCTCACTGTGATCAGATCCCAAATTATCTCCCATTTCAAAAATATTCACCCTTGGTTTCCTATAACAAGAAGCATTATTAAATTACATGCATGATAAAAAAGAAAATAATTACATGCATGATAAAAAAGAAAATAAAAGATAAGGAGAAAGTACGCCCACCTCTGTGCCCTAAATCGGGTTACCTTATTAGATTCTATCCTAATGGTCTATGGAATGTTAATTCGTGACCTCCCATTAGGGTGGCTCTACAAATCCAATAATTCTTTAGGCCTCTAGAGCTAAGATCCCAATTCATGATGTTGGCCACAACAGTAGGAGATCTACTAGGTGTGGGACATCATAAAAGGGTCACACTCTAGATGAGGTTTTCATGATACCCAAACAGGACGTACATCCAAAGTGGCTATCATTACACAACCTCTTTCTTAATCTTAGGGTTTACCAGGACCCGGGTATAGAGTCTCACTCATAAGTGTGTGCACAATGTGTAGGTGAGGTGTGTGGAGGGAGCATGCAAACCTGAAATCCTAAGACTACCCACACTTATCTGCAAAGGAGATCATGCAAATACAAAAATATCGTCTATCCTATAGTTAAATCAAAATTATAATTGTACAATATTTACAGAATAAATAAATAAAAAAGGGTAAAAGAAATAAGTTATTAACAAAAGCACAAATAACTATGATAGGCCTGACTCTCAAAAATCCCCAGTGGAGTCGCCAGCTGTCGCGACCGTCCCGTCCAGGAGCCGCGAAGAAAAGAAAGAGGAGTCGCCACCAATTTTATTTTTTTGTAAAAAATTGGAAAAACTATAAACTTGAGGAAATTGATCTTTTTTAAAGGGATTGAGATCGAGCACGGGAGTCGGTTACGAGTAGGGAAGGTATTAGCACCCTACATCGTCCTTTCTAAGAACGGTACCTCAAGCTAATTGTGCATATTTTAATAACTTCGAAAATGAGTAAATACCCAATTTGGTCCCTGAAATTGTAGGGTCGTATCAACTTAGTCCCCCACATTATCAATATTCCAAAATGATCCTTGGATTTCAAAATGTAGCAAATTCATCTTTGACATTGTTCACTTAGTTTCAAATCCATCCCTGACATTACCAACTTAATGTCATTATAGTCCATGCAAATATTAGTGGAAAGACGAATCTGATTAACTTTCTGCAATTCCAGGGATCATTTTGGAATATTGATAATGTGGGGGACTAAGTTGATATGACCCTACAATTTCAGGGACCAAGTTGAGTATTTACTCCTTCGAAAATATTTGTTTTACCCAAAAAAGAATAAAAAGAAGATAAACAACACAAAAATAGGAAAATTTAATTTTAGCTTGACGAAATGATTAATTTCACTTCTACGTATCCCCTGGTGCGATGGAAAACTCAAAGCCACGTAGCTCTTGTAAAAAATATTTTGTTGGCTGGATTTTTTATTTAAAAAGGATTTTTTATTTTGAAGATTATTTTGAAAAGAGATTTTATTTCAAAATTAATTCGCTTTCGCATAGGGTTCAAGATAGCAATACTATACGATAAACCCTTATAATATTATACGACACTTGAGGATGAAAAATCATACATCAACGTCGTCAATTGTTGCTTGAATTAAAAAAAGACATCTTTATTTTTATTTTTATTTATTTAATTTATTTTTGGTCTTTTCTGTTTTTTTATTTTGGTTTGAACCTAAAACCTAAAGGCCAACTTAGTCTAACAAAAAATTACAGTAAACCTGACCTGTCTTCAAGCACCAGCCCAAAAATAAAACAAAATTGAACAACCTTCTTCTTCCTGAACAGAGAAAAGGAAATGAGGATACTATAGCACTGTGACTCCGCTTGGTGCAGCAGTGATTGGACAACAAGCGGACGTCTGCCGGACGTCGAGATGCGACGACGGCTTGAACGACGGTTGGGTCTGCGATGGTACGATCAGAGCCTCCCCTGAACAGCGTCGTGTGCAGCGGCGGGGCTGGTGGCTGGATGATCACGCGGTGCTTTGGGACGGTGAAAGGCACAGTCCCGGACGGCGAAGCACGTCGGAGGAGCGGAGAAGGTGGTGGCTTGACTATGGTGGTCTCGGAGAAGATGTTGGCACGACGGTTGTTGGTGAGTGAGGTGACCCGAGAAGGAAGACACAAATGGTGAGGTCTGAGCAGTGATGCTGCTATGACGGTGGTTGTTTGTTCTGGACACTACTGTTGAGCTATTAGGATTGGACCTTTTGGAGGAGATAAAAAAAATGGAATTTTTCTGATGATGGAGGCTTTAGAACATAAGGTGCAGTAATGAGAAGAGAGGAATTGGTATCGGGTTGGTGATGAGTGAAGGCTCGAAAATTCAAAAGCAAAAGGAGAGTGATCAGAAACTTTTTTGGTCCCCTTTTCATGATGGAATAGAGTCCAATATATAGGGAGAAAAAATAACAAACTCCCCTTATCAAATTAGATGAGCTATCAAAAAGAATCATCATCTATCTCAAATAGATTATGATAATTATATGAAGCAGAATCTGTTTTGAGAGTTTGAAACAATGGATATGTGATAACTATCACTATCTTTCCCTATCTACTAAAACAACTTAATCTTCATCATATTTTATTTTTATTTTTTACTATTTTATTTATTTTATTTTTGTTTTTTATATATTTTTTATTTATTAAAACATGATGAGCCTAACTTCTAAGAATTAAGCTAAGATCTAATTAAATTTTTTTGCTATTTTTTTTAGTATTAAAAGGAAAAAGAAAATTCACCCGGACAAAATTGGATGTTCACAATGACTATGAAAATCATACTCTAACAGTCTCAATATCACTTATTTTCTTAGCCTTGATTAATAAAAAGAACAACATCCAAATCTGGTTCATCTACAGAAAAACTAGTAACTTCAAGCCAAAAAAAATAATATTTGATGTGTACTAAGTGTCAGGTGAGCCGTACTTTTATCCAGAAAAAAAGGTGAGCCATACATACCCACGCGTACCCAAGCTGCAACATCTAAGAAATAGAAACATAATTAAATAACGCAGAATAATTTTAATGATGAGTTAAAAATAAGAGTAAGTGAATAATTACATAATTGAACCTTAGGAGAGTTTTTGAGTGGAAAATCAAAATGTTTCACAGATGTACGACCGTACATAGGGGATGCACGCCCGTGCATGATGTCATGCCTTTGAAACTTTTTTCACAACTAAAGCACAATGTTATGTCGATTTTAAACATGATCCTTTATAAGGATGCACGACCGTGCATGGTGAAGCACAACCCATGTTGTTTATGCACAACCTAAAGCACGACATTACGTTGCTTCAGCGAGGAGTTTAAGTGATCGAAGCACGACCCGTACATAACTATGCATGCTCGTGTGATGTGTGTGATTTCACATCACATTTCATAGTCATTTTGCATTCATTTTCATGTTAGTGTAGGCATTTTAATTGATATTTTGTTAGTTTTCTGTTTAGAATGAATTATTGCGGTGGTCTTGGTGTTTTGGTGCAGGATTATTGATTAAAAGCTTGGATTAACCCCTATTGGAGCTTCCATGAAGTTTGGAGCTTGAAAGAAGTAAAAAAGGAGCAAAACTTGGTGTGCCACGGCCTAGCCATGACTCCTACCACGGCCATGACCAGAAAAGCTTGAAGGAAATCAGTCTTTGAGGTTCAGAAAGGATCACGGCCTGGCCGTGACACATGCCACGACCGTGACATATTACCTTATTTCAAATGTTCGTGCATTGGCATAGACACGGCCTGGCCGTGACTCGTGACACGATCGTGGCATGTTTAAATCCTGATTTGGGTTATTTTTTTATGTGGGCTTTGTAATCTTTTTTACCTAAGGTATATAAGGATACTTAGGCTCGAAATTAGAGGGGATCTTGGCTATTGCTGGTTGGAGTTGAGGATTGAGGTTTTGGATTCTTTTCTCATCTTTTCCCTATTTCTATTTGGGTATTTTTCCATATTTTCTTTGATCAAGATTGTTACAATGACAATGCTTGAGTAGTCTTCTTGTTTCTAGGATTGGGCAATGCCCTTTGGTACATTGATGATGATTAATTGACTTTGCTTATCCTTTTTATTAATTTGTGAATGTTCTTTGATTCAATCCTTATAGCGTTTATTTATGTGAATTTGTTGGCCACATATTTGCATCTCATAGATATCTAGGAATGTACCGAGAGGAAAACCTGGGTATTGAAACCATAAGAATTGAACTTGAAGTCTAAATCACGAGAGTAGATTTAGCTTTTCGAGGACTTAATGAATTGCCATAAAGCTTAAAGGGTTCAATTGAAATTCAATTACCATGAGAGTAGGAATTGATTTAATTGGGCACGGTTTTTGTATCTCGAGAGAGAACATTAGCTAATTTAGGGTAATTCACCTTCAATTGAATTTTAATTTTAATAAAGGGGTTGTCAATTAAGACTCATCTTGTATCATTGTGGTTACCCCCAATCCTGGAAGCTTTTTTGACATTTGAAAGCCTTTTCTTTAAGCTTGTTGTTCTTGTTCTTGATCTGTTGCATTTTAATATTTATTTTATTTAATTGTTTGGTTACTACGCTCTTATCACTCAACAATTATATTCCCTTTGTTTAATGTAATTGAATTAATTAATTAATTAATTAATTAATTAATTGGTATTTATAAACATAGTCCCTGTGGATTCGATCTTTTTATTACCTGACGACGGAATCGTACACTTCCGGATTTCACTCACAAGTTTTTGGCGCCGTTGCCAGGGATTGTGTTTTTCATGAGTATCAATTTAATTTTTAATTTATTTATTTTAAATATTTTTTTATTATCATAACATTACGTTCTTGTTAGCTCTTTAGCTTGCTGCAGGTAATCTCTCAGGTTGATGCGAAGTACTAGATGTTCTGGGACTCTTATTGAAGCAGATCCTGAAATTTAAAGAACTTTTCACAGAAGGAGAAGACAACAAAGGCAAGGAGCTAGAGAAGCACTTGAACCAACACTTATCATGGCTAACCCGGCAGATAATAGGCCACTGAAGAACTACGCGGCCCCAAATGCTAGGGGTTTGCGAACTGGGATTGCTAGGCCAGAAATTGAGGTGGAGAACTTCACTTTACCGCCCCACTTAATTAGCATGATTAGACAACACCAATTTGGAGGATTAACCTCATAAGACCCAACCGATCATGTGGAGACATTCTTGGAGTTCTGTGATGCGATAAGAATTCAAGGTGCCCCTGTTGATGCTATCCGCTTGAGGTTATTCCCCTCCTCCTTGACTGGAAGGGCAAGAGCTTGGTTGAAATCAATGCCTGCTAATACTTTGTCAACGTGGGACCAAGTGGAGCAGGCATTCTTGGAAAAATTCTTTCCACCCTCCAAGACCGCTTACTTATGGACTCAGATCACCGGTTTCTTCCAAAAGGACGGTGAATGCTTATCTGAAGCTTGGGATCGTTATAAAGGATTGCTAGAGTCTTGCCCACATCATGGGCTCGAGAAGTGGCTATTAGTGCATACCTTCTACAATGGATTGGATTACTCTTCGAAGGTATCACTTGACTCCGTAGCTGGTGGGGCATTGATGAATGGACCATTAACTAAAGCATGTGATGTCATTGAAAATGTAGCCACCAACTATCATCAATGGGGTTCAGAAAGAGCTAATAACCCGAAAAAGCTTTCGGGAGGTAAGTTTGAAGTTGATAATACTAATTTGATTTTGTCTAAGTTTGATTCACTGAGTAAGTGCTTTGATAAGATTGAAAAAGCTAATGTGAGTTCAATAGGTGCTACTAATGTTGCTTGTGAGATTTGTGAAGTGCAAGGACATGACTTTGCAGAGTGTCCACAAGGTGGTGCTCCTGGATTAAGCATTTTGGGTGAGCAAGTAAATTCATGTCACAATTTTTATGACACGAACCCGAAGTTGCCAAACTATGTTCCCCAAAATTCTTACAACCAAGGAAGGAAAAACAACTCTTACCTCAATTGGTGGAACAACAACAACACTTTGAACCATGAATTCCAGGACAGCCAAGGTAATATAAAACCCGCATCAGGGTATCCTCAGGTACAAAAATCTAAACTTGAATCTCTCCTTGAGAACTTTGTTGAGAGCCAGTCTAAGCAGAATTAGGAGTTTAGGCAACATGGTAAGGTTGTAACTGAAGCCATTAAAGAATTGTCGGCTAAGGTTGACAATCTAGCCATCCATAATAAGATGTTAGAAACTCAAATTGCCCAACAAGCGGGCACTTCAAATAGGCAACCGGGCAAGTTTCCCAGACAACCTGAGACGAACCCAAGTAATGAACACTATAATGCTGTAATCTTAAGAGGTGGTAAGACTTTAGAGGATCCCAAAGTTGAGGGGAATGAGGAAAAAGAGACAACTAAGACACAAACCTTAGAAGAAGAGGAAACTAATGAGAAAGTGTCTAAGTATGTACCCACTGAATCTTACCAACCCCCGGTTCTCTTCCCTCAAAGGTTGGCCAAGGCTAAGCTAGATTAGCAATTTGGGAAGTTTCTAGAGGTCCTTAAGAAATTGTACATAAATGTACCCTTCACTATGGCGTTACAACAAATGCCTACCTATGCTAAATTTATTAAGGACATTTTGTCTAATAGGAGGAATGTAGAGGAATACGAGACGGTAGCTTTAACTGAGGAGTGTAGTGCTATAATTCACAATAAATTGCCTCCTAAGCTCTCAATTGGTGATGCAAGTGTTGATGATGCTTTGTGTGATTTGGGTGCTGCTGTGAGTCTTATGCCTTTGTCTGTTTTTGAGAGATTGGGGATAGGTGAGTTGAGACCAACTAACGTCTCTTTACAGTTCGCGGGTAGTTCGATTAAGAAACCTCTTGGCATCATAGAGAATGTCCCCATTAAGGTAGGAAAATTTTGCATTCCAGTTCACTTCATGGTGTTAGATATGAAGGGGAATTCCAAATTTCCCATCATTCTAGGAAGGCCTTTCTTGGCCACTGCTGGGGCCATTATAGATGTTAAAAAAGGGAAGCTTTCTTTGAATGTTGGGGAGGAGAGGATAGATTTTGATTTGACTAATCCTATTAAACAACCCTCTCTTGATAACTCTTTGTGCAAGATTGATTTATTGCATCCGATCGAGAAAGAGGAGTCTAGAGTTGACGACCTTCCTAAACTATGCTTAGCCAATGATACCTCGGAGGATGATGAGGATGAGGTGGAAAAACAGAAAAATCTTGAGTTTTCACCGCAAGAAGCTAGGGCCGAGAAGTTTAAGTGGAAGTGGGCAAAGCGGTGGCGCAATAGGCCAAGATTAGAGGATGGTATCTTAGATGGAACTTGTGAGAAAGGTGTCACACATTCACTCCCAAGCCCTGTTGATTCGGGTTAATGTGAAAGTAGTCGAGCTAATGACTTTAAACAAGCGCTTCTTGGGAGGCAACCCAAGTTTTCTTCCCTTTCTATTTGTTTTTGATTGACTAAAATAAAAAAGGCTGAGTCAGAATCGGTCACGGCCAGGCCGTGATGGCCATCACGACCACGACGCGATTTCTGCCCAGAAATTAAGATGTTTCACCCCCTCTTTTCTAGTCTATAGAGGTTTAGGCATATTCGACCGCCACCGCCACCGCCGGCGAGGCCATCTGGTCGTCCTGTTTTCCTCTTCCTCTGCAGGTGTATCATCTGAGGATCCATGTGCGCGGTTCTCATCCACCTTTGATACTATTCTAGCGAACCAAGAGCACATTATGGAGGAGCAGGCCCAGCATACGGCCAAGATTGAGTAGCTTGAGCAGCAAGGCCAGAATATGGAAGGCATGATCCAAGCAGTATATGATTGGCATCTGAGCCAGCACCAACCACCACAGTGAGCTATTTCATTTTATTTTTCCCTATTCCAACTTATTTATTTACATTGGGGACAATGTAAGTTTTTAAGCTTGGGTTAGTTTGGGGTATATATTTTTATTCTTTTCATGTCGCATTGCATTTAGAAAATTTTAGGTTGCATATTGCATTCCTTGCATGATCACACCATTGAGTTGCCCCTGTTTTGATTTTGCATCTTCTTGTTTGAACTTTATGCCAATTTGTATGAGATGGTGAATTTGGAACTCAATTTCTTATTCTTGTGATAAGGCTATTTTCTAAAGAGTTGATCCTTGAATAGTTGATGATTAGCATAAGGTTCTTGATTTGTGTTTCCCATTGATTATTGACCTTCTAAATGTGAGATTTAAGCCTAAAAAGGGGTTATGTGCTGAAAATGCCCCATTTTTTTTTTTTATGATTAAGTGTTGTTCCCTCTTGATTGTGCTCTCTAGAACTTGACTTGATACCATGTTGAAGCTTAAAAATTTTGTTGACACACTTGAAAATGATTGAGGCAATTAGGTACGTTTCTGGCCTTCTGAGCTTTGATTGATTGAATGGTACCCTTAGTTGCCCATTTTGAGCCTAATAAATTAAAATGCTTTTCTTGGTACTTGGTATTTATTGTAGATAAATTCTGTATGGTACCTTCTAGAGTATTGAAATAGGGTGATATGTAGTCAAAAATTAAAAAAAATAAAGAAAAAATGAAAGGAAAATCCCTCTTGTCAACCGTTCTCTTCTCTTGTATGTCCTTAAAAAAAAATATATGTAAATTTGGAGAAGAGAATAAGAGGAAAAAAAAAAAAGGTGTGGAAAAGTATTAAGAAAAGTTCTATGGGTATTCTAGGAGGTTGCCATACATGTTTGTCATTATGTTAGCCTTTTGAATTTCCCTTCCTTTGATTTTCCTACTCAATGATTTATTCCCATGGCCTCATTACAACCCTATCAAAGACCTTTTGATTTGAGTGTGTTTTCAAAATAAAATAAAGTAGAGATTTTGGTTGATAGACAAGCTTATGATATGGCACTTTCTTTGAAGGGAATTGAGCGCATTGTCTATTATCCTTAAACACTTTGACTGTGGTTAGGAGAGGACCCCCAATTGGTGAGAAACATGGTTTTAGGGAATCTAAGCCTCTAATTGGACTTGAATTGGATCATCTCTTGGTTGTTTGAATTGCATTTGCCTATTGCTTGGATTTGTTGATTCTCGAGTTCTTGATTCACTATCTTTGTATTGATTGATAATCTTTCTCTAGCCTTAGTGATTGCTTGAGGACAAGCAAAATCTTAAGCTTGGGGTAGTTTGATGTGTGTGATTTCACATCATATTTCATAGTCATTTTGCATGCATTTTCATGTTAGTCTAGGCATTTTAATTGATATTTTGTTAGTTTTCTGTTTAGAATGGATTATTGTGATGGTCTTGGTGTTTTGGTGCAGGATTATTGATTAAAAGCTTGGATTAACCCCTATTGGAGCTTGCATGAAGTTTGGAGCTTGAAAGAAGTAAAAAAGGAGCAAAACTTGGTGTGCCACGGCCATGACTACAAAAGCTTGAAGGAAATTGGTCTTTGAGGTTCAGAAAGGATCACGGCCTGGGCATGACACCTGACATGGCCGTGACCTAGATGAAGAGAAGGAAGTTGGAGGTTCAAAAAGGACCACAGCCTGGCCGTGACATATCACCTTATTTCAAATGTTCGTGCAGTGGCGTAGACACGGCCTGGCCGTGACTCGTGACATGGCTCTGGCATGTTTAAATCCTGATTTGAGTTATTTTTTGATGTGGGCTTTGTAATCTTTTTGACCTAAGGTATTTAAGGATACTTAGGCTTGAAATTAGGGGGATCTTGGCTATTGCTGGTTAGAGTTGAGGATTGAGGTTTTGGATTCTTTTCTCATCTTTTCCTATTTCTACTTGGGTATTTTTCGATGTTTTCTTTGATCAAGGTTGTTACAATGACAATGCTTGAGTAGTCTTCTTGTTTCTAGGATTGGGCAATGCCCTTTGATACATTGATGATGATTAATTGACTTTGTAAATCGATGTTAAAAGTAAACTTTTAAACATCGGTTATAGGCACACTCGATGTTAAAAGTATGGTCTCTGCCAGAGAGGTGCTCTGGTCAGTACACTTTTAACATCCATTCTAGCTGCAACTGATGTTAAAAGTACACTTTTAACATCGGTTTTAGGAACACACGATGTTAAAAGTGCACTTTTAAGATCGGTTATTATAACAACCGATGTTAAAGTTAAATTTTTTTTTTTTTAAAATGGTGTGTTATATTTATAGTTCTTTCCCATCCCTGCATATCAATCAGTATATAATCCACAATTCAGTACACAACATAAGACCAGAAACAGATTCAAACATGTAACTCATATATTGCTACTCCAGAATTACAATATTACAGTTACACAAGTTCAGAATAACTAAACTAAATTATATGACAATACATATATACAGTGTTATAAGTGCAATAACCTAAAGTCCAAAATGTGTCACATGCAATACATACAAGTGCAAAAATCATATACAATCTATATTATGCTGCCTAGTATACTCATAAAAGAAATTAGCAAAACGATCCCTCAGGTGTTTCATCTCCTCTTTATCAAGTGGAGTTTGATCATCAAAAACCTGTACAAGTTTAAATAAACTCTACATTAAATCATCAACCAAAACAAAATATAATTTAACTTGTGCAAAACTTTATATTTATTACCTGTTGCCATCCGTCAATAATAGTGGCGGAGACCACGTTCAACATATGTTTCATCACGTAGTATCCACACTCCCAGCCGCCAGCTTGTCTAAGAGACTACAAGGCAATATGAAATTGAATATCAAGTACAGTACTAATATAATAATAATTACTGTTGTAAATTTTTTGTAAGAAATAATAAACTACTTACGAGTGGGATAATCCATTCAGGCTTTCTTTTTTACTTGGATGGCCTACTTTTGCCATCTGCACAAGCCATGCTACTTGCAACCATAGTTCTATGATTAAAAATTATAATGTCAATTATGTTCATGTAATAAAGCAAAAGCAATTTGAATTACAAATTAAATTAAAGTTTACATGTCAATCGCGTTCTTCAATTCAGATATCGGACTATAGTGCAACGAGCATAAGAAGACGACACGATGCTGGCTAGGATGAAGTATGAGCAACTGCCAATGGCCACTCATAAGTATTGGGGCTAGATAAATATCTTTCTTTGTTCGACCAAGTAGCTTCAGGATGTATGTCTTCATCGCATCCCCATTAGTGTAGTAATTTCCCTGAATTACGCTTGGGTCTAAGAATCCATACGTATTCTAGTTGCCTCTTTCCATACATAAGCGATGAAGATACCTAAGATATTAGAATAAAATAATGTTAAATACCTAAGACATTGAAAGAAATTATAGAATTAAAATACCTAAGATGCATGTCAACAACGTACTTACGTGCATCACATACTCAGAACGATATTGGCTAGCCAATTACCTGGCAGACATATGTCACCTATATCCTTCCCAGAGAAAAAAAAAGGCTGGCAAGTCGCAAGCGCCTTCGTGTTCCAAGGGAATAGCAAACTCTTTATCCAGAGCATCCGCAGCAAATGCGGCCAAATGAGCTACATTCGATCTTGGCTTTTTATCAATGTTCTAAACAACAAAGATAAGGCATTAGTTAAGTAATGTCATTTGTAAATAAATAAGACATAAGTAATTAAATGATTAATATGAAATTAATATGCATACCTGGGATAAAGGCATCTTAACTGGCTTATGTGCATCCTCACAGCTCCCCACGGTGCTCACATGCTAAGAAAGTTGGCTCATTGGGCTTTGTTGGGAAAATGTAAGCCTCCTAGATGACATCTCCTTTATGAATGATTCCATAAGCTCCGGAAACATCTCTCTTTTAAGCTCCTCCTTAATGCTTTCCCGCTTGTGGCTGCTGATTCGGCTTCCAACATGGACTCGTCGTCTGTGATATTGCCGAATGTCCACTAGCCCTCCAACACCCTTTACAAAGCCAAGGTGGTCATCTTTATCTAGGGCAGTGCTCAGGATATCCCTACATCCATGTTGAATGAACGATCCTTGCGAGCTTTGTTCCCCCAGCGATGTCTATAAGGGGGAAATTCACAAAATATATGTAAGATAGTGTTTACTTAACTTTATTAATTACAAGTAAAAGTAATCTATTAATTACTTACAATCTTTTCAGCGATAATGCATGTGGGCTCGGCTTTAAAATCTCCCGATTTTGTCTTTCGGGCTTCCATCCATGTTTCATGGCGTTCGGGTGGAGATGGAGGATTAACAACTATTTCTCCATCGGCTTCGGCTTCTCCATCAGCTCCACCTTCTTCTTGCTTCTTTTTGGCCTCTTCTTGCTTCTTTTTCATCTTCTCCTCCATAATCTTCTGTCGAACCATACGATAGCCACCACGAGACATATGGTGTGGGTGTACATTGTTTTTCTGGATTTCCTTGGCCTTTTTCCTTTTCTCCTGTCACAAATAACACGTACTCAATTCAATTAAATAAATAAATAAATAAATTAGATAGGCCTATTATAAAAAATATAACGGGAAACTAACCAGAAAGGCAGGGTCTTGTCGGCTCACAACAAACCTATCCCATGTCTCCTTATCAATGAAAGAGTATGTGTCAAGTGGAGATTTGTCGTCTTTCTTCTCAAAAATATATCTATTGCCCAAATAGGTCTTGAACCCCGTCCACCGCTTCGCGGCAAAAGAAAGCCATTTATTCTTACATTCAGGAGTATTTGGGACATCAAAGGTCAACTATAGTACAAAACAAAATGGAGGAAATATTAGAGTATGATAATAATATAAGTAAATACAATTTAGATACATATAGAGAAGATAAAAGTAAAATACCAAGATTGAAGACCAAATTTGATCCTTCACCATACTCGGTACCTGAGCCCATTCCTCAATCAAAATGCAAACCCTGTTTCGAGCTTCCAGAGCCACAAAACCGGTGAATTTGTCAGCGTTCGGCCCTATAGCCCCCAATATGTATCAAACTCAACCGAAAGCCTCTGATCACCGCAATTACTCAGGGCCAACGATCGTAACTTTGTGGCAGATCTACCCCTTTTTTTGGGGCATGCACCACCTGACCCGCTATGTGAAGGAGAAGGAGGAATGCCTTCTGGATCAGTCATGTATGCCTATTTAGACAAAAAGTAATAAATTAGGTTAGTATATAAGAATGGATAAATAAAAACAAGTCTACTATAACATGGATAAAAAACCCTACTTTAACATGGATAAATAAAAATAAGTCTAACTTAACATGGAGAAATAAAAATAAGTCTACTTTAACATGGATAAATAAAAAAAGAATACTTTAATTTAAACATAACTTACACTATGGTCAAGTTTAGATCAGTATCCCTTCATGATGATCATCACGAGTGGCAAGTACATTGTCCATTACATTTTCCTCGACAAAAATAGGCATCTATGTTGAGAAAGAAAGAGTTTTTGGAATATCAAGAGTTGAATCTTGATTTTCATAGATACCATTATGCATGTTTTTTCCTTGGAGAACAACTGGCCACCTTTTGTTAGAAGGATCATTGATATAAAACATTTGTTTTGCTTGGGAAACCATGATGAAAGGCTCTTCCATGTGACCTACTTTGGCAAGGTCTACCAATGTAAATCCTAATTCTTCAGTTTGCACACCACTGTTACTATCAGCCCACTTCCACTTGAAAACAGGCACTTGAAATTTAGTGTAATCGACCTCCCAAATCTCTTCAATGACTCCAAAGTAAGATTTCGATGCCATAATGGGATTTGTATCTTTTGAACTAGAGAAGTGCATCAACTCAGATACGATCATAACCCCGCTGTTTTGCATGGTACTCTTATCATCTTGGGACTTTGTATAGAAGGAAAACATATTGATATCATATCCACTCCAACATATGACTTCAAGACGTGGCCCCTGTGCTAGCCATTGTAATGTATCGGAAGCAGTATGATCATTTGTAATTTTTTCTTTAAAACAGGCTACGAAAGTCTTGTTATGATGGTTCAACAACCATTTTTCGTTCCTTCTAGGGTTTTCTTCCTTGACCTCTTGTTTGTGGGCACATAAGTAAGGTGCAACCTCATCACTGTTATTCAAAATGTGCAAATAGGCTTGAAACACTTCCTCCCGAGCCTTGCTATTAACCTTTATACCTCGTGTACCCTTACGGCACATCTTCCTTCATGACGAGGCTTAGGAATCCCTATAGCCTCCACTTCTGAAAGGTAGTCTTGACAAAACTCAATAGCTTCTTCTGCAACGTGCCTTTGAACAATAGATGCTTCAGGACGGTATGGATTCTTCACATACCCTTTCAAGATCTTCATGTATTGCTCAACTGGGTACATCCACCTTAAATAAACGGGGCCACATAATCTAATCTCCCTCACTAGATGAACAATTAAGTGAACCATGATGTCGAAAAATGAAGGAGGAAAATACATCTCCAATTGGCACAAGATTATAGCAGCCTCATCTTCCAACTCATCCAACTTTTGGGGGTCGATGACTTTGCTACATATAGCACTGAAGAATGAGCACAACCTAGTTATGACATGTCTAACATTTTTAGGAGCAATACCATGAATAGTCACTGGTAGTAGTTGTTGCATCAAGACGTGGCAATCATGAGACTTTAAGCCAACCAATTTTAGATCATTTGAGACAAGCCTCTTGACATTTGAAGAGTAACCCTGTGGCACTTTGACGCCCCGTAGACACTCACAAAAACTTGTTCTCTCTTTTTTTGACAGGCCATGACATGCTAGAGGCAAATATGTCCGCTTACCATCCTATCGTTGTGGAGCTAACTGCTCTCGTATACCCATCGCAATCAGATCTAGACGAGCATTCACACCATCCTTTGTCTTACCCTGAATGTTGAGAAGCGTTCCAATTAGACTATCACATACATTTTTCTCCACATGCATGACATCAATACAATGTCTGACATCAAGTTTGCACCAGTATGGAAGATCAAAGAAGATCGACCTCTTCTTCCATATGTTTTTCTCAGTAGCCTTCTTTTGAGCCTTTCCGAACATAACATTAATGTCCTTCACCCTTTGATAAAAATTCTCTCCATTAAATGCCGTCGGACCAATTCCATTCTCTTGGAATCCATTGAAAGCTTTTTTCAGTCTACGATATAGGTGATCACGTCTGAGAAATCTCCGATGCCCAAGATAAACTGTCTTCCTTCCATGTTGCAATTGTGTGAAACATGTGCCTTCTTCACATATTGGGCATGCTTTATGCCCCTTAACACTATACCCGGACATGTTCCCGTATGCTGGAAAGTCGTTGATGGTGCAAAATAACATGGCACGCATCTTGAAAGTCTCTTTGTAATGGCCATCAAACACATCAACGCCTTCCACCCACATCTTTCTCAAGTCTTCAATCAAGGGACTTAGATAAACATTTAAGTCATTTCCTGGCTATTTTGGGCCCGAAATCATCATAGATAGCATCACGTATTTGCGCTTCATGCACAACCAAGGAGGTAGATTGTAAATTACGAGGAGAACAGGCCATGAACTATGGATACTACTTAAGGTACCATACGGATTCATTCCATCCGTAGCAAGTCCAAGCCTAAGGTTTCTTGGCTCATTTCCGAAATCCGGAAACAAACTATCAATTCTCTTCCATTGCACAGAATTAGCCGGATGGCGAAGCATTCCATCACGTTTCCTCTCATCTGCATGCCATCTAATGTTCTTTGTGTCATTTACATTAGCAAACAATTGCTTGAACCTTGGAATTATTGGAAGATACCACAACACCTTTTCAAGAGGACCCTTTGTGATCACATCAAACCTAGAATCACCATCCTTCACTTTGTACCGCGATACCCCACACTTGGGGCAGTCGTGCATCCCTTCATACACACCCCTGTATAGTATGCAATCATTAAGACATGCATGTATCTTCTTATACGCTCCATCGGACAGAGTATCTTCTTCGCCTCATAGTTACAGTCTGGCAGTGTGTTGCCTTCTGGAAGCATGTTGTTCAACAACTCAAACAATTCGATGAAGCTTTTATCACTCCACCCATTTCTCGTCTTTACACTGAACAATTTTAAGACCGCCGACAACCTTGTATAAGTAGTGCACCCCGGATACAAAGGCGTATCCGCATCACAGCACAAAGTGTCATACACACGTGATCGCTGAAATGACTCTTGTCCAATATCACAGATCATGTCCTCTAGTCGATCGTCCTCCATATCTACATCAACTTCTTCACTTTGGGACACACTTGGCATGTTTAACAAGTCATCACCATGCCATATCCATCTTGTATAACTCTTTCAAATCCCTTCACAAATAAGATGATCACGTATTTGCTTAACTTTACATTTCCTCATATTCAAACATCTAACACAAGGACAAATAATTCTTCCATTACTATCAGAAAGATTTCTTTGAGCAAATTCTAGAAACTCTTCCACTCCCTCCCGATACTCATCACTTGTGCGTCTACTAACCATCCAACTACGGTCCATATCCACGTTCTGTAGATATACACATATTTATACAATATGAGCACAAGAAGGGAGACTCTCAAAGAGCAGTATTTGAAATTATAGGCCTAAACCTTAAGCCCTATAATAGAATCTAAACCCCTCGACTATTGATCAAACCAATCCAGGTGACCTAACTTTTTAAAAAAACCCAAATCCCTTGACTATTGAGATTTTATAAGCAAAGCCTAAAAGTCTTTGCTCAATATGTAAGATCAAAGTGTTTAAGTTTAAAAAAAACTCAAAATGCATTTCATTTTTCATAAAAAATTCAAATCATTGAAACAGAGACAATGCTAAACACTAACTAACAGAGAAGGATTCCCAAGTAGAAGGGAAATAAAGGAGAGGACTTACCAAGTAAAATAGAGGGGAGTTGGGGCGGTTCAATTGCAGTGGTCAGTTGTAGAAGAGAGGGAGTTGGGGTGGTTCAGTTGCAATGGTTCAGAACAAATATTAGCAAAAATTGTATTTAGCAAATGAGGGTTTTAGCAAATAAAAATAGAGAAGAGAGAGTTATGTACCTTTGCGAAGAGGAAGTGATGGTGGTGGTTCTACGGTGGCTCACGAACGGAGGAGAAGGAGGTCAGTGAAGAGAAGAGAAAAGTATGTCGCGAGACTGAGAACACTGTAACGTTGAAATGTAGGGCGCTAGTCTGAGAAGGTTTGAGAAAGTTAACGTTATACATTTTAATAACTTTTAACATCGGTTGTTAAAACAACCGATGTTAAACTTTATTTTGACATCGGTTATACAAAAACCCGATGTTAAAAATTGACTTTTAACATCGGTTCACTAAAAACCGATGTTAAAAAGTTAGCACCATTAAATATGGAATGGAGGGAAAAAACTTTTAACATCAGTTGTACCAGAAACCGATGTTAAAAGTTTCTTCCCTCCATTCCATATTTACTGGATTGCCACCCGGTCTCCAGTTTTAACATCGGTTTTTAATGAACCGATGTTAAAAGTGTACTTCATGCGCTATTTATTTACAAGTTTGCCATCGCGTCTATTTTTAACATTTGTTTTTCTTTAACAGATGTTAAAAGCTTAGCGTGAAAAGTCTATTTTCCACTAGTGGACGTACCGAGAGGTGAACCTGGGTATTGGAACCATAAGAATTGAACTTAAGGTCGAAATCACGAGAGCAAGTTTAGCCTTTCGAGGACCTAATGAATTGCCATAATGCTTAAAAGGTTCAATTTAAATTCAATTACCACGTAAGTAGGAATTGATTTAACTGGGCATGGTTTTTGTATCTCGAGAAAGAACATTAGCTAATTTAGGGTAATTCACCTTCAATTGAATTTCAATTTTAATAAAAGGGTTGTCAATTAAGACTCATCTTGTCTCATTGTGGTTACCCCTAATCCTGGAAGCTTTATTGACATTTGAAAACCTTTTCTTTAAGCTTGTTGTTCTTGTTCTTGATCTCTTGCATTTTAATATTTATTTTATTTAATTGTTTGGTTACTACGCTCTTATCACTCAACAATTATATTCCCTTTGTTTAATTTAATTGAATTAATTAATTAATTGGTATTTATAAACATAGTCCTTGCGGATTCGATCTTTTTATTACTTGACAACGGAATCGTACACTTGCGGATTTCATGCATCATCGTGCGTAGTGTCAGGTTAGTGAATAAGTTACGTTTTTCAAGACAGGACGTGACCAAACCACCAAAAATAGAAATTAGGAGAGAGATGTGAGATTTTGGATAACCCTAACTTCCCCATAGCACCAAGAGTTGCGGCTGCTTCAATTCCCTAGCTTTTGGGAAAAGATTCGTGAAGGAAAATGGGTATAATTAAAGGAGGAGATCGTAAAGGGGTTCGTGTGTTCGAGGGAGATACCGTCAAGAACATGCTCAAAAGAGGGCAAAGGATGTCTACAAGGGTGAGTAAACAACTTCTTTCTCACACCTACTTGGTAATTCCGATAAGGGCTTTTGGGTTTTAAAACTATTCATGATGTTTTGGGAAATTAATTTGGGAAAAATTGAGATTTTCTGTGTTAGGGTTCAAGAAATTGAAATTAAATTGGGGTTTTTGCCTTAAATGGTGAATTAATGTGTTTTTAATTGTCAATGCTATGTGATTACATGTTTTAAGCTTGTGTGGTGATTTTGAAATTGTTATGTGTACTTTATATGTGATTTGGGATGCCTATGAGTTGTTTTGACATGAGATATACCATTGATTTTGATGCATGAGGTCATATGTCATGTCTTATGGTCATGACGTATGCCTGAAGGTGAATTTGCTTATGTATAAATGATGATTTATGCATGCTGCATACCTCCTCTTGAAGTGGGGGTGATTGATGAGATGTCTCCTTTTGGGAAGGAGAAGATAGATATCTCCTCGTTAGAGGGGAAGACAGATACCACCTTCTGGGAAGAGAGCGACATATTACAGATACCTCCTCTTTGAGGGAAGGCAGTGAGACGTCATTGCATTGTCATGAGCTAATAGACTTAAAACTGGAGTTTGATAAAGGGAATATAATGATATACTTAAGATTGATTGGACATAAGAAAGGTCCCTGACATGGATTGATTGCATAATGATGTGATTGGATTGATGATTCTTACTATTGGATTCATATGGCAACTACGCATATTTTTAATAATTGAGTTATATAATCTATTTTAGAAAATGTATGTCAATTGTAATTTTTTTGAATATAGCAGGTATCATGGTTGTTTTTTCGGCTATCACGTCCATTGAGAATAACATCTTTTCGAAAACCTTTTATAATTGGTGTTTATTCATTGGGATTTCAAATCTCATTAGTGGTGTTGTTTTTAGAGCTTAATGAAGATGCCATTCATAATTAGGAGTCTTGAGGAGAAACCAATTCGTAGTGATTTTATTTAATTGCACAGATGTAGAGCTTATGCTCAGTGAGACATGTATTCAATTGTTATTTTATTTTATTTTTATTCGTTGGGATATTTTTTCTAGTGGACGCCCTGTTTTGAGGCATGATGTTATTATGTTTTTTTTTTTTTTGTACCCATGTGATAGGTGCGAAGTATCCATAGTCGTTAACAGTGACTAATCTCCGCGGGGAACGTGAAGGCACACAAGGTAGGTGGTCCACTTCCTACCAAATTTTTTCCATTCGCAAGAGCCATGATTCAAACCCCTGACCACTTCACTACTAGAAATTCACGAATTACTTGCGGATTTTTTCTACAGGAATTTCCTGCGAATTTTTCTGCAATTTTTATAAAAATAAGATTTTTTTTCTTGTAAATTCAAATTTGTAGGAAATTTTGACGTTTCCTACGAATTTAAATTTTTCGCAAGAAAATTTGCAGGAAATTTTCTATGAATTTTAAAATTCGCAGGAAAAAATTACCCACGAAAGTATTACCTATGGAAAAAATTCATAGGAAAAATTCTAGGAAACTTGTTTCCTGCGAATTTTTGTGTAAAATCCGCAGGTAATCAGAAAATTTCTTGTAGTGTTGCTTAAGGGGCCGTGCCCTTACCACTTGGACCAACCTAAGTTGGTAATTATTATGGTATTTTAAACACCTTTAAATGTTCTATTTTATTATTTTGAGACTTATTCTTGGTTTTGGAATTTTCATATGTTTTTAATAAATTAATTAATTAGTATTCTGATGCGAATGACTAATTATTATAAAATAAATTTTTATTTATCATAGTAACGATAGGCGTTACACAAGCTACGTGAGTCGTACCTAAGCCAAAAAAATAAAATAAAATTTGGTAAGTACCCACGCGTACCCATACTCAATACGTACCTTGTACGGGTACATCCTCCATTTTTGAAGTACTCATGCTTCAAAATTAATAAAAATGATCAATTGTTTCATAATGGGAGTCAAAATCATTACCCTTGTACCTAAAACTAGCACCTTATACCAACTGAGCTATTTTGACTTTGACGTAAACTGTGTTGTACAATTTATTATTATATTCTTTTAGTCAATGTAAATGATTTTATACAAAAATTAATAATTTTATTATTATTTTATATTAACAAGTAATAAAAAATAAATACTAACTTTTAATCATTTTTTAAATTATTTTTTAAAACTTTTTAATATATTAAATACCTTATTTTTATTTGAAACCAAGTCTGAGACTGAGCCCTCCTCACTCTGTCTTCGAACTCCCTAAAAAGTTTTTTGAACGATGTTGATTCTTCTCAAATCTCTGCATTTTTTGTGTTTTTTAATTTTCGAAATGTCACTGGTATGCATCTTCTCTTCTTGTGGTTATGATGTTTATTTTGGGATCATCCAAACTCAGTACGTACCTCGTATGGGTACATCCTCTATTTTTGAAGTACTCATGCTTCACAATTAATAAAAATGATGAATTGTCCATAATGAGAGTCAAAATCATTACCCTTGTACCTATAATTAGCACCTTATACCAGCCGGGCTATTTTGACTTTGACATAAATTGTTTTGGTCAAGTTATTATTATATACTTTTAGTCGATGTAAATGATATTATACAAAACTTAATAATTTTATTATTATTTTATATTAACAAGTGTTAAAAAATAAATACTAACTTTTAATTACTTTTGAAATTTTTTTAATATATTAAATACCTTATTTTTATTTGAAACCAAGTCTAAGTCCAAGACCGAGCCCTCCTCACTCTGTCTTCAAACACCCTAGAAAGTTTTTGAACTTTGTCGATTATTCTCAAATATCTGGATTTTTTTGTTGTGTTTTTTAATTTTCAAAGTGTCAATGGGATGTATTTTCTTTTCTTGTGGTTATGATGTTTTTTTTTTTTTTTGGGATCGTCCAAACTCGGTACGTACCTAGTACGAGTACATCCTCCATTTTTGAAGTAGCCATGTTTCACAATTAATAAAAATAATGAATTGTCCATAATGGGAGTCCAAATCATTACCCTTATACCTAAAACTAGCACCTTATATCAATTGGGCTATTTTGACTTTGAGGTAAATTGCATTGTATAATTTTAGCTAAAATATATTTTTGGTCCTTTATCTTTTGGTCAAGATTCAATTTGGTCTTTTATCTTTTAAAATGTTCATTTTGGTCCTATATCTCTCTAACGTTATACAAACTCGTTGTTTCCGTTATCTCCCTTACAAACGACATTAGTATCAGCTGACATGTCCGTTAAGTCTCCTTCTTGGCGTATGACATGGCAAACTCTAAAAACGTGGCATGCCCATGTAGACTTTACCATTAAGGTTCATTCTCCCCCACATCAAAGGCACTCATTCACCCCCAATTTTGTAATTTAAGGTTCTTCATCTCTCAGCGAAAACGGTGAATTCCTCCTTATTTTCGCACAAGTATAGGGCAAACATGGATTCTCAGAGTTCTTCCTTGAGCGACACAAGCAACTAGCCTCTTATGTGCCACTGTCCTGACATTGCGGTGTTGCTCACTAGCGGCACGACTAGGAACCCAAGGAGGAGGTTTTGGGGTTGTAGGCACTACATTGTAAGTATTGGTTTCTTTTACTTTCGCCCCTTCTTCCTCGTCATTAAATCTTATCCCAGCTACACTATTAACCCTGTCTGCCCTAATATCAATAACTGGCTCTTGTACATCCTCTAAGGTAGCTACCTCTTCTTCAATGGCAAGATCATCATCCTCATAGTCAACACTATCACTCGCAAAATCCTTAGCTGCATAAATTATTTAACGTTTGGCAAGAAATAGACCAACTGTAACATTTTTAAAATAAAGAAACTAAGTTGAATAAATTAAAAACAAATGAGAGGCTAAAAAAATAATTTAGCCATTCTTCATACATTTATTTACAAATCTTTTAATGAACAATTAATCACGGTAGTTTTGAAAGACGTTAAAAATGAAAATAAAATCCTCCTTTTATATCTATTTATTATTTATTATTATTATTTTTATTAATAAACGGGCCTGACCGGCAAAAACAAGGAGTCTAACCAGAAACATAAAAGCGGGGTAAAACAACCCCAGATACATCATTAGCAATAAGCCAAGCAAGCTCTAAAGGAGGATTATCCAAAAAAAAAAAAATTAATATTATTATATAGCAAATCATCCAAAAGAATTATATTACTGTTACCAAAATGCCAATATAATTCATTCCAGATTATTATTATGATTATTACTATTATATAGCAATCGACTTTTGTAATTAACCTCCCTTTAGTTTTTCTTTTTACATACAACCAAATTAAATTTCAAGAGTGTAATGGTTTGTTTGGGCCATAACAGAGCGACAACGATAAACAAGGCTCCGCAAAGGATAAAAGATGAAAAGACCAAAATCTTGAGGCACAACTTTAGCAGCATCCACAACATTCTCAAAGACCAAAAGATTCATACCATTTAAGCCACAGATAAAAGATGAAACTTGACTAATTTATCTCAATTAACGAAGTTGATTACTGAGTGGTGGGCACTATAAGCAAGTGACTGAAAGGTGAGAAATAAACCAGTACTTAAATGACTATCCTCTGTTCTACACAAAAAAAACCAAGAACAACTTTCTAGAACTATATAGCTAGGCTAGGAAGACCTTTTTGTACCATGTCCTGATATTACTTTACCAAAATACATAGTAGTTGCCAAAAGACTTGTCAACTTACTCAAATATAAAATACATATTTATACGTTTTGCTCCAATTGTCCTCTCTTTTTAGTGAAGTCCCAAGCATCTAAGCAATCATGATTCTGTCAACTTCAAATATCATGGCATTGCAAGGCATCGTCTAATATGCACCTTCAAGAAAGTGTGCATGCATGCACATTGAATCATGTCCGTTGATATGTCCAAGTGGAGCGTGAATATAGACTTGCAAACGGTCAAGAAGGTTGTCTTTGTGAGTTTTCAAACTTTGCGAATAAGGGCCCGGGCACTAAGTAACAAATATAGGAAGTATTTTCTTTTATTAAAATTGAAAAAAGAAATAAAAACATTGAGCCACGGCACTACCGCACATTCACTGCCCCCTACTACCATGACAGTACAATCCGTTAGCTTTCCCCACCTTCCCTTCGCCGCATATCCCTTCTCCCATGTTAGGTCAAAGGTTTTCGATTGCCGCCATCATCCACACATAGGTCTTGAATCAGAAGCTAATGTCCTCCGGAAGTGTCGTCAATGGGATGGTTGGTTGCCGCGATGTTGTCTCTGTTGGCGTGTAGTAGTCGCCTTCGATTAGCAGTCACCTTCACTGGAGTATGCGGCTGTTTTCAACCGTCGTCCTCCAACCAGTAGCGGGTTATGCAGTAGTGGCTATTAGCAACCCGACACATGTCGTGTTGCAGGCGTCCAAAAATGTTACCAAAATGGAAGCCCAATTATTTTTTTCTTATTTAATTTTAAGTAGAACATGTGGTTGGTTCAGTGATTTAAGTGGACATTTCAGTTTGACATGTTATTGTCGAGGCCTATATCAATAAACTGAGGTGTGGAAAAAAAAGAATCGACTTTGTATTAACCAGTTTTTGAATAAATCATGACCAATCTTTACATTTCAGTGGCCAAATTTTTCACTTGCAAAGGTCATGACCAATCTTGCTATGTTATTAATTGATGGCGTGTCCATATATAGTGGCATGAGAAAAATCATATTTTGACAATCAAATTGGACAACAATACAACACACCATACATTTGAGGGATGTTTTGATCAATGGAATAGATGGAGAAAAAGAAAAATATAATTTTAAATGTTGTATCGTATATATATAAGATGTAGGACAACATTTTATTGTCCAAATATCGCAACTCACAATTATCCATGAACAGAGGTGACTGCGAACATTCTTTTTGCATCTTCCCATCCATCTAATTGACAATAGGCCCCACAATGAGGTACTAGCTAGCTAAAATTGTATTCAATGACTTATTAATATGAAGTATTGGCCAACTAATATATATTGTTGTTAATAAACTAACACAATATAAATCATGTAGTTAGATTTTTTTTTTTTTTAATATTATGGTTAATTAATATACTTCCTTCACTTCTTTTTTCCCTTGTAAGGTTATTTATGTAATTATCACCGTGATTTGATAGTTGCAAAAAAAGAAAATTATATGATCGATGTGACATGGAGTGGGAGATGAATATTGCGATAGTAGATATGAGCTCAGACAGTTATTGATCACCACCAAAGGCCCACATAGCAGAACACCTACATGCCCAAATACCCCAATACTAGACCAAGCGAAGGTAGAACAGAGCACCAGTGAGTAAGTGAATTCAATCCAAGGCCATCCTTCCATCAGAACACCAACAACATAAATACAGGTTACCAAGCAAACAGTACTGGACTTACAAGCAACCACCAACACTATCACAACAACCTAATAAACCAATTTGGTCGTTTAATTAGTGGAGCAAGATAATAAACCAAAGTAGGAGATAAATTAGCAGAGGAGATCAAAATTTTATCCATGGGTGCTCCACATATATACAAGATCCTAAGAGAATACTATAAACTATTACATGTAGCACTTAAAAACCAAGGCAAAACAGAATGCTACCCAATACCAACAAAATAAAGTTAAAATTGACCAGTTTACCAGTGCCCTATGCTTTTGGATAAATGTGGACCCGCAATACTGACACTTCTTTGTCAACAACCTCAAATATACACACATCCCCAGCAGCCAAGTTACTCTCCGTAGTAAATGCAGCCTACCCATGCTTCAAGAAGTCATGCACTGGATGAGTACTAGACATGTACTTAACGGGCCATTGTCTTCGTTCGAGTTGTAGAATCGCATCTCGTTCCTTCCACTCATCGTTCATGAACCTCGAAACATGCTTCTGTCATTGTTAAGAGGAAATTATAAGACATATTTAACAGAGCAATGTGTAATGAAGTTGATAACCAATATAAATGTTATTGGACTCTACCTTCGGTCTAGACAAATATTTTGCTTTGATCATGTGGACTCTACCTAAGGTGATTGGGGTTGGGAAGTGTTGCTCGAAATCTTCTCACGAAAGCCATTGGTAATTTCAGCAACAAATGGTTTCCAAATGCCTTTGTTAGTGTACCCACAGAGGGACTACATTAATATCAACTACTACACATTTATTTAGGGTTATACATTGACCCTAAGTTCCAGTAATTATCCGCAACCATTAATGTATGTTAAAATAAAAATACTTACAGCCGTTTGAAGATTGTTGTCAACGATGACCTTAAAGAAATTGATAGGAAGATTGGGACCCGGCCGTGGAAAAAGATATTGCTCCACACAGGTATCGTAAAATATCATGACGTCCAAATATGGAGTTCCATCATACCTGAATGCGAGCATGTGTTCTCTCTCAAGCGAATAATGATCTGCAAATTGTTCCCAACTAGCGTCGATTATTGTTTTGCCATGTATGATCTGCAAAGGGAGAACGCATGTGTTCTGTTTACTATAAAATTAGGCAAATTAAATGAGCAAGGTACTGGTAGCAAAAAACAGAAAAGACCATAGTCACACATAAGGGAACAGAGGTAAACAACAAAGAACCTCGTTGTACAGAAGCAGGAAGCGGGACCACCAACGAGTCACCCTTCATGACCTTTGAAAGTCAAGCTACAAGTTATTGAAGGTCGCGTGCGCCACGCGGGATTGAAATGGAAGTTGGGAAGGGTTGGGAAGGAGACGGACTATTGGAAGCAATTAACTGTCAGTATAACGCTTGCATTGGCCCAATATGACCCACCTGGCCCAAATTCACATAGTTGGCCCAAAAAGATAGTGTGAGTCCTCACCTGGCCCGAAATGACATAGTTGACCCGATCGAGGCTCATGCATGATCTTATCGGGCTTCTTGCTACCCAACACGACTGTGCGAGCCTTCATCAGGCCCGGAATGACATGCTTGACATGATCAGGATTCATACTTGACCCTTGGTTTCATATTTTTTTATATATATGTATAGAATTTTTTTAAAAAGTTGATTGGATGCCTTATTGGTTTAGACTTTATTGATAGTATGATTTGACTTATTTTTTATTTGAATAATATATTAATAATTTTTTTGTGTGCATAATTATATTGATAATCTTTTTAGTTTCATTAAAGCAATGTTTTTTTTAAAAAAATTGGGTTGACTGATCGAATGATTTCTAAGAAGAAAGTTATTGAGTGATTTTTCAAGAAAAAAGAGAGAATAAATGATGAAACGCAATCTAATGCATCAATTAGAAATTCGGAGAGTAATGTTGAAAATGTTGTTGAGCAATTTATTGAGCCTCCTCCTTCTAAAGCTATAAGAATTGAACAAGGAAAAATTAATTTTGATACTTTGATACTTGATCCTGGAAAGCATCCACTAATTAATTAGTTTTTTTTTTCTATATGTTAGTTCATTATTTTGTTGTCAATTCATGTTATGTATATTTGGTTTTGGCCCCCTCATATGACATTTCTGGCTCTGCACCTGCCCAACATGACAGTGTGATTCCTCATCTGGCCCGGAATGAGATGCTTGACATGATTGGGATTCATACTTGACCCGATCGGACTTCTTGTTACCCAACATGATAGTGTGATTCCTCATCTGGCCCGGAATGACATGCTTAACATGATCGGGATTCATATTTGACCCGACCGGACTTCTTGTTACAAAACAACACTGTGAGAGCCTTCATTTGACCCAGAATGACATGCTTGACATGATCGGGATTAATACTTGACCCGATCGGACTTCTTGTTACCCAACATGACAGCGTGATTACTCATATGGTCCGGAATGACATGCTTGACATGATCGAGATTCATACTTGACCGAATCGGACTTCTTGTTACCCAACATGTTTGTGTGAGCCTTCATCTGGCCCGGAACGACATGCTTGACCCGATCGAGATTCATATTTGACCTGATCAGACTTCTTGTTACCCGACATGACAATGTGATTCCTCATATGGCCCGGAATGACATGTTTGACATGATTGGGATTCAAACTTGATCCAACCGGACTTCTTGTTACCCAACATGACAGTGTAATTCCTCATCGGGCCCGAAATGACATGCTTGACATGATCAAGATTCATACTTGACCCGACCGGACTTCTTGTTACCCAACATGACAGTGTGAGTCCTCATTTGGCCCGAAATGGCATGCTTGACATGATTGGGATTCATACTTGACTCGATCGGACTTCTTGTTACCCAATATGGTTGTGTGAGCCTTCATCTTGCCCGGAATGACATGCTTGACCTGATCTGGATTCATACTTGACCCGATCAGACTTATTGTTACCCGACATGACTGTGTGAGTCCTCACCTGGCCTGGAATGACATGCTTGACCTGATCTGGATTCATGCCTGACACGATCGGACTTATTGTTACCCGACATGACAGTGTGAGTCCTCACCTGGTCCGGAATGACAGTGTGAGTCCTCATTTGTCCCGAAATGGCATGCTTGACATGATTGGGATTCATACTTGACTCGATCGGACTTCTTGTTACCCAATATGGTTGTGTGAGCCTTCATCTTGCCCGGAATGACATGCTTGACCTGATCTGGATTCATACTTGACCCGATCGGACTTATTGTTACCCGACATGACTGTGTGAGTCCTCACCTGGCCCGGAATGACATGCTTGACCTGATCTGGATTCATGCCTGACACGATCAGACTTATTGTTACCCGACATGACAGTGTAAGTCCTCACCTGGTCCGGAATGACATGCTTGACGTAATCGAGATTCATATTTGACCCGATCAAACTTCTTCTATCCCAAGATGGCTGTACGAGCCTTCATCTGGCCCGGAATGACATGCTTGACATGATCGGCGTTCATACTTGACCCGATCAGACTTCTTGTTACCCAACATGTCATTGTCAGTCCTCATCTGGCCCGGAATGACATGCTTGACATGATTGGGATTCATACTTGACCCGATCGGACTTCTTGTTACCCAACACGACAGTGTGATTCCTTATCTAGAATGGAATGACATGCTTGACATGATCGGGATTCATACAAGACCTGATCGGACTTCTTGTTACCCAACATGATTGTGTGAGCCTTCATCTGGCCCGGAAGGACATGCTTGACCTGATCGGAATTCTTACTTGACCCGATCAGACTTTTTGTGACCCAACATGACCTGATCGCTATATGTTTTTGTTGATTAAAAACGTGATGTGCAAGTATACATAGTCATTTAACAAGTAATAAAGTGAAAGTAACGGTCGATCCCACAAGGATTAGAATGGTATTTGATTCCAAGTTCAAATCAATGGTTCTATTAAGTCAAGATTCACAAAAGTAACAAATATTTGGTGTATGTGTTCAGAACAGTTCTAACAATTAATATTGAAAACAGAGTAAAAGGTTGCAGCAACAGAGTTAGTAAAACAACAATGGGATGTATCCCTTGTAAATTCACTTTAGTAACAGTTATGCTCTACAAATGTTATAGCTTTTGGCGAAATTAAAGTTTGTTTCTCAACACTTGATAGATAGGTTCACTAAACATTCCTTATCTCTAAGCGCGTATTAGTTACACCCTCCCCTTAATCAAGCATGTTCCAGCTAGCCTAAGAGTCCAAGCATTTATCTCTAAACTACTTGAAACCATCAATCTCTCGATTAAATGATATACCTCTTATCTATAAATCAGTTCAGTCACATGAAGCTCTCTCGATACAGTCATAAGCTTAGTTCTACTCCAGGTAATTAAGCTTAAGCAAAATGAAATTAAAGAGCAGATTTAATAGAAAATGCAGAAGCAAAGAATTACATAACAAATTACTAAAGATTCATTAAAAGATCAACTAACCATAGCTGCAACAGATTTAGCTCATAGTGAGCTTACAAGAAGCAAATTAGAAAATAAGAGTAACCATGGAAGAGGAAGAAAATGGGGAAGAAGATGGAATGGAGCTAGAGGCTGCCGCTCCTGTCCAGAGGGAGAATGTCCTGAACAATGTCTAATGGGTGTCCCTTTAGGGTTTTACCATACCCTTCTAGAAAGCCTCTTTCCTCTTTCCTCCTTTGGGGCTCAAAATAATAGTATATGTAAAGCAAAGGTCCAATTCTCAAATATTTGGCACATGGGCACCCGGGACCACGTTAGGAGAGAGAAAATAGGTCCTTACACCTGGGACCACGTTAGTTCCAGTTGTTGTAGCCTCCTCCAGAACAGATCAGCCAGTATCTCCCAGAGTAGTTCCGTCAGTATGTCCTCTCTTTGAGCAACCCTTCAGTTACAAATGCTATAGCATATCCAAAGAACTGCTTCCAGTTTCATGTTCAAAACATCCAAACCTGCTATAGACAAAAGACACAACCTATTAACACCGAGACAAGTCTAAAAACAAGCTAAAAGCTATAACTCACGCAAACCTGTGATGGGACTCACTTTACTCTAAACTACTCTAAAACACCTAAGACGCAAGCATAAAACACTCAAAGGTTAACAAAACTTCAGCTAAGTAAGTATGGATAACTATCATTTCTGAGAGTTATCGGTTTCGCAATGTGATTTACAATGCCGGCGCATGCTAGCATGCACCCGCGTTGTCATTGGTGTAGCCTGCACCATTAAATATAACCGGGAATAACAAGTGTGTCTACTGGTTGGTGCCATTAGTTGTTATTTGCTAATAATGTATTACATATGCCAGTTCACTCCACTTGCTAACTCCCAATCCCACCATTGTCACCGTGTTTTGATTTGAACATCAGCACGCCTTGAACATCACTTCTCCCCCTCTCTGCCAATATCCGCCATTGAACATCCCTTCCGTCTAGTCGTCGTTTGATTAGTGTTTTGGTATAGTGACGTGTAACAGTTGCAAGATTTGAGCTATTTATTCCTTATTGAGGGACGTGTCAAACATTCTGACAAGCAGCAAACCTGGTGCCTAAGGAACTACAACCTGGTTTTTGCGTTCGTCGGAGGTTAGTAAGTTGATTTGTGATAGGGTTTTAATAAGGCGGACATGCAATTTTATTATTGCATAATGTAGGACGATTGTAATAAGATACAGAATGCATTCAGTACATTAACGCTTTTTGGATGCTTGATTTTACATTCCTTATTAGGGTAGGGTAGTACATTGATAGTTTATCATTGTGGAATGTGGATTCAAATAGTGTGACATCTGTGGATGGTTGATATTACATTCGTTATTAGGACTTTTATGTACATTCAGTGCCTATCATTGTGGAATGTGGCTCGTAATAGTGTGCGATATAGCTATAGTTTTGTGTATAGTGAAATGTATTGGAAATTATTCGCTGATTAAGGTGAGAAAAGTGACTTAAATGTCCCTTTAATGTGGTAGCGTGCAATTTTAAGAGGGGTTTTAGTATTCTACAATTTTATTGTTGCTTGCCTAAATCTATTTGCTGTGCAAGAAGTAATGGCTGGTAGAAATGAATAGTGGTCAAATATGGATGAGAGGATAGATAACCCATAGAAATTTTGAGGATGAAATTTTATAAGGGGGTGAAATTGTAATACCCTGAATTTCATCCCTATCTGTATATGTATTAATCTTTGCTTATATATGTTGTATGTATGTTGTTTACGCTTGTTTTTGGTGCCTAAGTACATAGTTGGGGTAGATCAGCCTTTAGGAATGGTCAATCCATTCAAGTCTAAGTAAACTGATTCACGGTTTTAACCGTATCTTGAGTTCTAGATGTCCGATTATGATGATCTTGGATGCGTTGGAAACCTTACAGAATTATCTACAAGTCGTATTTAGGTGTCAAGGCCAAAAACACAGTTTGGAATGGGAAATCGATTTCCAGCCGAAGAAATCGATTCCAGCAAGTGGAAATCGATTTCCAGGCTGAAAATCGATTGGCAAATTGATTTGAGGGTGAAGAAATTGATTTTCATGAGTTTCAGCGCCTGTGTACGCGTTTTAAACATGTTTGTGTTATTGGGCTATGCTATGTACGGCCTATTCGTCCTAAAACGTCCCTAACAGTTATATATACATAGTGTATGACCTAAACCTAGCCTTTACACTCTATTAGACTCACAGGTTGCCTCTTCTCATCCCTAAGAGTTCTCATTGATCTCTTGCTCTAGAAAGCCCAAAAGTTGAATCCTAATTTGGTGTTCTTCGTCAAGAACACGCCTAGAGTTGGTAAGTCTATCCCTGCTGCTAGATTTAATCTTCATAAGTTAGCAACCAAGGTGAGTTATCTAATCCTAGAGTTGGTTTCCCTTTCAATCCTTAACTTAAAGATCGACTCTGTTTTCCAGTGCTGCGATCGTAACCAAGTGTTGAACCCGTAAGGAGGAACCGTAGCGGACCTTTGCTCTTTTTTCTTTCCCTTAGGCTATGAATCGTCATACCAGGTATGAGGGGGAATGTATAATATCATATGGGAATGTTAGAATGGGATTGAGGTGATTGGGGATACCCATAATCCCCTTGTGCCTTAAGTGATTGTTGTTACCATTGTTGGAGCAATGGCTTGAATGATTGTATGTTATGATTTATGTACTGAATTTATTGTGTGAGAGTAATATCGCAAAGCGTGTATGTGTTGCTATCATGTTATAAATATGTATGTGTGACTATGAGAGATGTAGTGTTTGAAAAGTTTATTATGATAATGTGTTGATGAGTTTTTAGTCATGAATTATATTACTACCGATGCGTTGATTATGATGAACATGTGATTTATGCCATGGATTCGATGTTTTGTTAACCTAATGCTATAACAACATAGTTATGGGGTGAAAATAAATATGCAAGATATGATCGATGACCAAGCATTAGCTCAAGAACACTTAGGTTATGATATATGAGTGTTAGGCTAATCAAATTGGTGGATAATAGCTTAGGCTAGAATGGTATATCAACTAAAGAACTTAGAATGGACCCGGAATGCAGAAAATCTGTTTTTGCATTATAAGACCCTCGGGAATCGATTTCCATCACATGGAAATCGATTTGGACATTCCAGAATCGATTTCCATAGTGTGGAAATCGATTTTGGTTTTTGGAACCGATTCTTGATTTTATGAAATCGATTCTCACGTGTTCAGAAGCAGTCTTGACCTCTTTTTGCTTGATGGATAGTGTTATGTGGACTTTATATGATCTAAGGACCTTAGGCTACCCTTAGACACTTAGAATTCGTGATCTTTGACCTTAATCAACACAAGGATGTAGCTTTATAGATTAAAGTAGAACGGATTAGTGAAGAATGCGATAATCTAAGTGGTAGAGTGTGGTAAAAGGTTTAGAAGGATAAATATATGTGAATTGTGATTGGGACCATATTGGGATGTGATGTTTGTGTGTGAGACCTAGCTCTAAGGAGCCCGTTTATGGGTGCTCATTAATTAATGTTTATGTGAGGCCCAGCTCTGCAAGGCTCGAGATGGGACTCAGCTCCGAATGGCTTGTTTATGGACCCAGCCATGGAGTGGCCCAAGTATGGGATCCAGCCGCTAAGAGCCCGTGTATGAGACACAGCCCCTAGAGAGCCTGTTATGGGTACTCAAATATGCGTGTTGAATGAGTCCGTGGAGACATTGTTACCTGTGATTGTGATGTGACATGTATATAATGAGATGATGTAATGTACGTTAAACCGTCATGAGATAATTTGACTTGATAGCGATGATGATTATATTATATATGTAGGTGTGTAATACTATATACGTGTATGTTTATATGTGTGTGTATGCACTCGCCTTAACTTCCATTTTACTTCCATAACATCTGTATTTGAGTATGTCTTTTCACTCCTTTGTATTTGTGTCTCTTCTTGTGTACAACGTATTAATTGTACAGGTGAGCCTCAAGCTGAGGAAGGACAGTAACTCTTTGGAGCTTACATGGATCTTTAGGCATTGTTTTATCGTCCTTGTTTTCAAGCTTTGAGTTTTATCATTTTATTAAGTATGAGATATTGTTAGCTATGATCGATGTGACATCATGCTAGGGGATTATTTTTTTATTACGTTGTTTTGACACTTATGCGAAAACCTTATAAACGTTCTATGGATTTTATATTTAATCTTATTTGAGACTGAATTTTATGTATAGTGATGCTCTTAACAGCTTACAAAAAGGTTTTTAATTAAACCGTATCTTTATTCCTCAAAAGAACCTTTGATACTTTATTATTTATATAATAATAAATGTATGTTGGGGTTAAGGGATCACAACTATAGTCACATAAAAGGAAAAGATAAATACATAAATATTGTTAGATTTTCTTTAGACTAATATAGTAGTTAGAAGATTTGTTATCCTTTTTACAGACACAAAATTCATCCACTTCCATCCAATATTAGTGTTTTTTCTAATGTATGTTTACCGTTACATTTTTAACAAATTGGCGTTTGAGAAATAATAATAATAATTTAAAAAAAATTAGATCCAGAATCAAATCCTTTAAACGATTATTTGTGTAATAATAATCATGACATCATGATGATATTTGGACACTAATAATCATTGATTTCAAATTAACAGATTGGCATTTGAGAAATAGTAATAAAATTTTAAAATCGATGATTTTCAGGATTTTTAAATATAATAATATACGTGATAACATTTGGGAAAAAATAATTTTAAATTATTTGATTTCAACATTCCATGTAGACACGTAAAACTCATAATTTCAATAATGTCAATTGATTTAATTTATTTAACTTATTTTGATCAATAAAAGTCACATGAATGAATTAATTTTATTTCAATAAAAAAATTTAAATAAATTTTCATAATTTTTAAATATAATAATCTACCTAATGTACCCAAAAATATAATACTTTTTTCTTTAGTAACCATAGTCACATAAAAGGAAAAGGTAAATACATAAATATTATTAGATTTTCTTCAGACTAATATAGCAAATAGGAGATTTTTTATCCTTTTCACAGACACAAAATTCATCCACTTCCACCCCAATTAGTGTTTTTTTGTAATGTATGTTTACTGTTACATTTTTAACAAATTGGCATTTGAGAAATAATAATATAAAAAAAATTAGATCCAAAATCAATTCCTTTTGCATGATTATTACTTGTGTAATAATAATCATGACATCACGATGATATTTGGACAATAATAACCATTGATTTCAAATTAACAAATTGACATTTGAGAAATAGTACTAAAAATTTAAAATCGATGATTTTTCAGGATTTTTAAATTTAATAATATATGTGATAACATTTGGGTAAAAATAATTTTAAATTGATTTGATTTCAACATTCCATACACACGTAAAAACTCATCATTTCAATAATGTCAATTGATTTAATTTATTTTTATCAATAAAAGTCATATGAATGAATTAATTTTATTACAATAAAAAAATTAAATAAATTTTCATAATTTTTAAATATAATAATTTACTTAATGTACCCCAAAAATAATAATAATTTTTTCAAAATTATGGACACTGTTAAGTTTTTTACAAATTGAGAGGATTCACTCCCTAATAACCATAGTCACATAAAAGGAAAAGGTAAATACATAAATATTGTTATATTCTCTTTAGATTAATTTGGTAATTAGGAGATTTGTTATCTTTTTACAGACACAAAATTCATCCACTTCCATCCAGAAGTAGTCTTTTTGTAATGTATGTTTACCTTTACATTTCTATGTAAGGGTACACAAGTTGTTCTTCTTTGTTTGTTAGATATTTTTGTTGTTGAAAATTTGTTAGATTTTTTTTACTGGACCTTTAATTATTTGTTAGATAAATAATATATAAAATGGATAAATAAAGATAAACAAAGAAAGGTGAAAAACACAAATAAAATTTATAATTTGAGATGTATACAAGACACTATCCATAAGTATTATTTCGTCACAGTAATAATAATGTGAATATCTCTAGGATTTAAGAGGCTCTTCTAGATACTCGAAAAGATTATATCAACTCTCACAAACTTTAGTAATGGAAAAAAAAAAGTTTTTTTACGTTGAAGAAAAACTCCCACGATAAAATCCTTGTCCTCTCTTGCACACAACAACCAAAAGCAAATTAGTAAAAGTAGACATACTTTGTGCTCTCCAGAAAAACAGCTATTTTCAAAAGCTGATTGATAGCTTATTTTAAAAGCACATTGCCATTATAAAAGAAAAACCACATTATGTTGCACGTTGGATATTTTTTCCGAGGACAAAGTAATCAAAAACCACTAAAAGCGATAAAATTAAATCAAATTATTAACGAAAATGTTAGAGAAAATCAATTGTAATAAAAGATAATAAAAGATATTAAAGATAGATTTAAAACCTTTTAAAAACAAATTATAAATTTTTTCAACATTATTATCATTCCTTATCATACTACTAAATTACCAACCACTTCTTCACTCATAAATATATAAGAGGAGATGAGATGGCTTCAAATTTCTCACACTTCAACAAACCTAATTATCCCCATACAACATACCCAACTATTATCGCAACACAGAAAAAATGGAGAAGATTTCTTTCAAGATTATTTTCGTGACTATTCTTTTGGCTATGACAATATGTAAGTTTCGTTTCCTCCCTCCCATTTGTATTATAGTATACTTTATCTTAGATCAAATTAAAGTGGGAGCCATGATAGTTTTACTTCTATAATAGTTCTATTAAAATTCGAATTGTATTGGTTATATATTTCTCTCATCTTTCTTTCAGCGCTAAACACTGAATCTGGTGGAGCTGAAGCAAAGAATTGCCATTTTGATTACGATTGCCGTTGTGTTGGTGAAAAGTGTTACGACTCTAAATGTGTATGCGGTGTACTTATCAACCCATGTATTTGTGGAAACAGAAAGTATTTAACAACAACTCCAAAAGAAACGACACCGTCTTTCCCTAAGTATAACTCCAGTGGTGTGAAAGGGATGCCTTCGGATTAGTCGTTAACTGTCATCTAAAATTAATGCAAAGGACTTTGGTGAAGGTCGCATACTCTATCTTTGTATCCTCTCCTGAAAGTTATATAATGGAATAAAGCCATATGTAGGCGATTGTGATACAAATTTATATAACGAGTAGTGAAAAACAACATGAACTTATACTTGATCTATTTTTTTTGGTATATTGAAGGTCTAAATACCAAAGCTTTAAATTGCAGTTCTATCGTGCTTATATTTGTGTGAATAATTGCGGGAAAATGTGATCATGATGCTTGTGGAATCTACTAAAACCACAACATTGCGACCTCAATTGCGGATGTCGTTTTAAAGCCATGCTAAATACTAAAGCGTCTAAAACTTTTATACATATTGAATGTTAAATATTAATCTAAGTTTATATAATGTCAATAATAATATATATAAATGCATATAAAAAATGGATTTATTTAAACATATAAAGAGTGAAAAGATATATTATATATAACTATAAATGTCTTAGAATAATCATATATATGTCTTGTGTTGACCATAATGTAATTCTATTACATTTTTTATAGTATTTAACTTCTTACGCAGTTTTAATCATTGTCAAACTCTTTAGTGAAGAATCTATATAGATAAATTGTAGTAAAAGAACGCAATTTTACAAATAAAGTCTATATAAATTATACTTATAATAAGAAGGCTACTCATCAAGTTTTATACTATTAGAAACCAAAATCATATCATTATTCTGAAAATTTAATTAAATCTGTAAGAAACATTATTATTGTGTCACGATGCAAACATGGAGTCCATGATGGACTTGCCAACCTAGTATTACAAGAAATCTTTGCCCTGTTATTAGTACTCCCTTTTCATTTTTTCCGTTTATTGTTTAATTGCACGCATATGGAGTAATGCCATTCGAGTTGTCATTTTTTTTTTATAACTGCGGGGTTAAATAGAACTGTTCCAGACCATAGTCCCTTTTGGTGGAATGTGAAAAATTAAATTGGGGTCCAAAACAGTTTCGCCCCTTGGATATATGATTTTCAAACCCAAATTTTATTAAATTGGTGGACTCGGAGTGGAAGAAGCTGGAAGGATCCCTTTAGCAAAAAAACTGAAAAAATTAAATGCACCTATAAAAAAAATGGAACAAAGAAGTTTTTTGTAATGTGGATATGAAGATTGAAGAGATAGAGCGAGAAGTAAAAGTGCTGGACTATTTAAGTGACACTCAATCTCTAAGTGAAGTAGAGATAGCAAGAAGAAAGGCTCTAACATCTCACTTATGGATGGGGTTAAAAAGGAAAGAAAGATATCGGTTACAACTTTCGAGAGAAAAGACCTTGTGTGAAAAGGACAGAAACACAAAGTATTTTCATATCATGGCCTCAATAAAGAGAGGGAAAAAATAATGGGAAGGTTGAAGGTTGGAAGTAGAGTTTTGAAAGAGCCACGAAACATTAAAAAAGAAAAATAAAGTACTTCAAAAACTTATAAGCGGCAGTAGACAAATTGTAACGGCCCGGACTGCTTTCAAGATTGCTGACTGTCCCCACAAACAAACATGGGTCTTTTCAGCGTACTTTGTCCTCACTCACACGCTTTCTAAGAAACTTCCCAGAAGGTCACCTATCCCACAAGTGCTCCAAGTCAAGCACACTTAACTATGGAATTCTTATGTTCAGGGCTCCCGAAAAGAAGATGCATCTTGTGTTCAGGAGCCCTGAGCATAAGAACTCCATAGTTAAACGTGCTTGACTTGGAATAATTGTAGGATGGGTGACCTTCTGGGAAGTTTTCCAGAAAGCGTGTGAGTGAGGACAAAGCACATTGAAAAGACTTGTGTTGGTTTGTGGGGACAGTCGGCAATCCTGAAAGCAGTCCGGGTCGTTATAAATGGTATCAGAGCAAACCTCTCCTAGTACGGTGTGGTTCGGGGACGCACCAAGCGGAAACTGGTGGACATGTAACACCCGAGGCTGACGAGGGCGGGGAGTGATAGCCGGTGCATGAGGCACGGATAAGGAGTGACTCCTGGCAGGCTTCTAGGCGGAGGGACACATGAATGAACTAATTCACGCCAGAATGAGTGAGATCCTAAGACTATACAGGTATGGGACTGTACAGTTGAGGAAGGCTTAAAAAGAATTGATTTGTACTACTTATACCAATAAGATGCACTTCTTTTCGGGAGCCCAGAACATAAGAACTCCATAGTTAAGCGTGCTTGACTTAGAATAATTGTGGGATGAGTGACCTTCTGGAAAGTTTTCCCGAAAGTGTGTGAGTGAGGATAAAACATGCTGAAAAGACCCGTGTTGGTTTGTGGTGACAGTCGGCAATCCTGAAAGCAGTTCGGGCCGTTACACAAATGGTCTGTGAAACATAATGGCAGTAGTTTTACAAAGTTATTACAAGAGCAAAAGGAGGAACTGGAACCCTTGCCTTCAAGAAAAGAAATAAGAGTTGCTGTTTGGAGCTGTGAATCAACAAAGGCCCCGGGATATGATGGCTTCAATCAAGGATTCATCAAGAAAATGTGAGAAACAATAGGAGAGGATTTTCTTAACATGGTCTACGATTTCTTTGAAAGCGGAACAATGCCCAAAGCAATAAACACAACTTGGGTCACCTTAATCCCAAAATGTGAAGGGGCAGTAGAGTTAAAGCACTTTTGACCAATAAGCATGGTAGGATGTGTTTATAAGATACTAGCTAAGATACTAGCACTAAGAATGAAGAAGGTGATGCCTAGCTTGGTGGGTGAGACTCAAACAACGTTTGTAATGGGAAGACAAATCCTGGATGGGGCCTTAATTGCAAATGAGATCGTACAATGGACAAAAAAGAGTAAAAAAGAGGTGGCCCTTCTGAAATTGGACTTCCAAAAGGCCTATGATATTGTGAAGTGGGAATTCTTAGATCTGGTAATGGAAATAATGGGTTTTGGAGTAAAATGGAGGAAATGTATCCAAAAATGAACAACTCTCTTGATTCTGGTGAATAGGTCTCCATCAGCGCCTTTTAAAATGGAGGGAGGACTTAGACAAGGAGACCCATTATATCGCCCTTCCTTTTTGTATTGGCACAAAAGCTTTTAATCAGATGATGAAAAATCAGAAGAGAAAAGCTTAATTAAGGGCATTAATATTGGAAATGGAGGGGTGATGGTGTCGCATCTGCAATTCACAGAGGACACACGCTGATCTTCTGCCCTGCAAAGAGGAAAATTTTGACAAATATTAAAAGGGTCTTGGACTGTTTTCAGATTTTATCAGGTCTCAAAATCAATTTTTCTAAATGGACTTATAGCAATGGGAAAGAGCAAATTGTGGGGAGACCAAATGGTTGAAAAGATGGGGTGTAAATTGGTAGAGCTCCCTATCTCATACTTGGGAATATCTTTAGGAGTAAACACAAATAAAGCACCAACCTGGAACCCGATAATCGAGAAAGTCAAAAAGAAGCTAGCCTCCTGGCAGCCTAAAGTTTTATCAAAGGCAGGTAGGCTAGTCTTGATAAAGTCAGTATTCAATAGAATGCCCCTATACTATATGAGCCTTTTTAAGGTCCTAATATCGGCGGTAAGACAGATTATAAAAGTCCAAAGGAACTTTTTATGGACTGGGACAGAGGAGAGAAAAGGCTTACCTCCAATAAGATGGGAAGTTATCCAAAGATCAAAGAAACTAGGAGGCCTTGGGGTGGATGATATGGTCATTAAAAATGCGGCCCTCCTTTTCAAGTAGTGGTGGAGATTTTCTAAGGAAGGTATGACACCCTCAAACCGGTACCACATATGTAACCCAAAACTCTAATAAAACACTAAATAAAACTTGTGGTTTTACTTTCGGAAAAACAGATTAGTTAATATATTTAGTTAAGTCCTGAAAATCGTGATAAAATTTTTTCTTGTTTAATAACTATAAACGGCAACCACTCAGAGTAATAAAGGAAGACTCATATACATATATATGCATCGGTAACTAGTCATATACAAAATAACTATGGCCAACATGTCCCTTCAAAAGAAACTAGTAAGAGTAAAATACTAAAACTCCAAAAACTAGGTAGCGATAGTCTGGAACCATATCACTAAAACTCATGGCTATCAGTAGCCGCTAACAGACTATCCAAAAATCGCGACCTCAAAAAGAAAAGTCTATACCCTACGCTGGTCAGACTAGTGGAAACCGTTGGACAGTCCCCCAAAGGAGGGTCCAACAGGTCCATCAGGAGAGTGATCGGGGGAAACTGCATCCCCATTGACCATCCCCACACCTCCGGCTCCCTCAGCCGGAGCATCCTCGTTTTCCAGAGGGTGATACTCAGGCGTCTCGATGAGCTCCTCCTTCTCAGGATCCTCCTCCTCCTCCTCACCCTCCGGTCCCATGGGCACCAAAACAAATGGAGGGGGAGGGGTCACAGGTGGCTGCTGCTGTAGGGGCTCGACGGCTGGAATGTGGTGTTGTAGCTCCCCCTGGTCAACCAAGTACTGCAAAATCATCCAGACCGGCGGTAGCAGAATCTGAATGGTCTCGAATGTATGCATCCTGTGACACCCTCAACCCCAGTGCCACTTTCGTAACTTAACACACAAAATGAAACGATAAATAATTTTTTTTTGTTGGTTTTACTTTCGGAAAATAAATCCTTTGTATAAGCAGATTCTGAAAATCGTGATAAAATTTTTTCTCATTATTAATACTTATAAACACCACTCCTGACAGAACAGAACTGCTCACATAACATAATAACAAGGTATATATATATTTATCTATATAATGGACAACAAATCCCTTTACAAAAGAACGAAAAAGTATTAAACTTCTAAAAACTATAAACTAGGCAGCGACAGTCTGGAACCATATCTCTAAAACCTATGGCCATCAGTAGCCGTTAACAGACTACCCAAAAACCGCTGCCTCAAAAGAAGGTCTACACCCTAAGCTGGTCCGACTAATGGAAGCCATTGGACAATCCCCCGGAGGGAGGTCCAATGCTGGAACCAGGGGAAGAACTCTGGGAACCTACGTTCCCGTTTCCCTGTGGATGGGGATCGGAAGCATCCGAAAGATGATCCTCCGGGTCCTCCTGAGGATCCTCCTCAGGGTCTTCCTCCTCCTCCTCTTCCTCCACATCCTCCACGACGTGCTCACCCGCTACCAAGACAAAAGGCGAGGGAGGTGTCTGGGGTGGCTGCTGCTGCGGGGACTGTGCAGCGGGGGCGACCGACTCGATCACACCCTGCTCCATAAGGGCCTGCAGCATCAACCCGATGGGAGGGAGAGGCACCTGGATGGTCTCCACTGTCCTGGTACTCTTCCGTGGTCCCGTCTCAGTCGTCCCGCTTACGGTGCAAACCGGTCCAGTGTACGCCGCACTTTCCACCCCTGGGTGGATAACCCACGCGGCTGGGTCCGTCCTCCAATCAAATGCTACGACGCGCATCCCCGAGTGCGCTAGGTGATCTGATGTCGGCTCCATCTGTAAACACGATACAATATATATACCAATGGACAACCCGTCCAAAAACATGCAAGGGTGAGAAACCAATATATGAATCCATAAACAACAACTATATGCCCAATCCACACAACAGACTCATATACTGTAACTCACTCAAATCATCATATAACATGTCATATATCATCAAGTACAAATGGCGGTAAATGCACAAGGGCTTCGTACCCCACAATCAACGTTATCTCCTAAACGTATGCATGGCACTTCCATATATCTCAACTAATATTCAAACTAGATTTCCGGAAATCCCAACACCTAAAATACGAGTTGATCAGACTCAACGTCATTGCCCAGCAGGATACAATAACAAACGCCAGAATCAACATTCGGCCAAACGTGAGCACGTAACCTTCCAGGAAATAATACATGGACGCGCATGTCAGTGGTACTCACGATATATAAGTCATACTATATTGTCCTCTTCACTGGGCACAATACGAACACACAGCACGTATGACATCATTGTCCATCAAGGCACAATGTTACATAATGACGTTAAGTCATATCAGGTTCTCCTTGCCTATCAAGGTCCCCCATTTCACGGCACGTCTGCCCAACACACAAAATGCATGAGAAACTATCTAGTTCCCGATAATGATCTTTGTCGCATCAATATTTCCTCGTTGTAGCATCAACGCTAACAACCACCATAATGTCTTAGACTCTTTAAGCCTCAAAACACATTTTCTCAAAAGAGGACACTTAGTCCAAAACAACTCAAATCCCAACATCCCTAACCGATGCACCAGTCAAGGACGCCGGATTCAAGATCATAAAAACATCCTCAAGCTTACAGGACCACAAAGATCGTCCCTAAGCCGTCCGGACCACAAATTAACACGGATCCTTGATCCACGTGTTCTGCAGAACCCTAGAACCCTGACGTCTCGGTTTCTAGTTTCTAAGCTTTAAAACCACTTTCCTTGAAAACTCGAAAACCAAAAACCCAAATCTCCGATTCTTACACAAAGTCATCGGGATCGATTTTTCATAAAGCGAAACTTGGTCCAGGGACCATTTCTTTTTCTTTCGTTGTTTTTCGGTAAAATACGAACTTAAAACAAAGCTTGCAAAAACTCATTTTTTCTTGAATAAACTCAATATAATTTTGGAAACCACATTTCTCAAAATGCCTTTGCTCAAAGGGTCAACTCATCGAATTTGGACAATTGAAGGTTTCTAATGCCCTATTCGCTTTTAAACTTCACTTCTCATTATTAAAACACATTTCACACTTTTAAAGCTTTTAAGTTACACGATGTCGGATCCTAATCAAAATTAGGTCCTCTAATGCCTAAATCCCACAGCAGGGCACACGATACATCCATATAAACATACAGCAAGTGTAGCATGCATTCAACTATACCAGTATTTACATCAATACATATTTCAATCAACAGCAGTCAATCAAGAATACAACCAACATCAGAATACAAACTATTTAAATACAATACAAACACCGATGCAGCACATAGCTGTCGGGAATGGAATTCCTCAGGTTTATCCCCTTACCTCTTGTAGCTTTCAGCTAAACTTTGAGCACCCGATCAACTTGCTCACTGGCCCGGTACGTTGCCGATCACTACATACACGCAAAACATATCGGCATTAGCTTACAAAACGAAGATTTCTCCTAATGCACCACCCCTAGGGTTCGGCCCTATTATACTAAAAATAGCTAGGGAGCTCCAAAATTCCTCATTTTCTGGATAACACCCTAACTAAGTGTGACAGCCCTAGATATCAGATCAAAACATCAAAAACCAACCAAAACCCTACCCTACACACATAGGGGGTTTCGACCTCTACCTAGAAAATATAGCTAGGGAGATTTCTTGGCTCTAAGCTCTTGGATCATACAAGTATGTCATGAACCTAGGCCATAGAAGTTGGTTTGGTACAGATACGATTTTCCTACAATTTTTCATGGATTTTCAAAGCTTTAGAGTCAAAAACCTAACATCCTTGATCATGAAAATATGAGGAGAGAAAGGAGAGATTGAGAGAGATAGAGTTGAACTACCACCTCCTATGATGATCCACTCCAAGTTTGATGAAGGTTGCTTCACAAAAATCCAAGCTTTCTACCTTCAAAAATGGAGATTTTGGATGAAAGGAAAGAAAAGAAATGAGAGAAAAAGAAGAGGAGGTGATTTGGGGGAGGGGGGCTGCCGAATGAAATGGGGAGATAAGGTTGGAAATATTAGATATTTAAGGGTTTTATTAGTTTAATAATAGGAAAGTTAAATTGGTAATAAAATTAACCAAGGGCAATTTGGTCAATTCACATCCCGATATTTGAAATCGTCTCGACACTCGTATGAATTCCTCAAATAACTTGACACAAGGTTGGTATGAAAAACATCTGATCGTGAGTCTCGAAAAACCCTAAGACAGCTCGAATCGTCTCCTCAATCGATTATCGGCCTGAATATAAAATATTATTTGTATTTTGGACGTCAGGACACATTTTAGGAAAAAGATAGAGGAATACATTCTAAGACTAATGGTTTCGTCCGTTAGTCCAGATTAGGTCGTGATAGTAGAAAACACTATCATCTGAAAAATGTAGATCGGTTTTTGTTTGAGTTTTCGGCCCAAAATTTAACCGAAGGCTCCTACGATTTTATGAAACAAGACTATGATTTTAGTTTTCCCAAAATCATTTTCTAAAACACAGATAAAAATATAAACTCATTAATTGAGTTTATCATCCTTAGAAAGCACGAAAAATCGGGGTGTTACATTACTATCCCCCTTAAAATAATTTTGTCCTCGAAATTACATACCTGTGAACAGATAAGGATATTGCTCTCTGATCTTGTCCTCAGTCTCCCAAGTTGCTTCTCCCGTTGTATCATCCCAAATAACCTTGACTAAAGAGATTTGTTTTCCCCTCAGTTGTCTGACTCTCTTGTCCTCAATCCTTACAGGTGCGGTCTCATAAGACAGATTTTCTTTCAAGGGTACTCGATCAGGTTCAATTACATGAGATGGATCAGAAATATACTTCCTCAATTGTGAAACATGAAAGACATTATGTAAATTTGAAAGAAAAGGAGGTAAAGCAATTTGATACGCTATTGGACTAATACGCCGAAGAATTTGGTATGGTCCAATGAATTTAGGAGTGAGTTTTCTGGATTTCATTACCCGACCTACCCCAGTCGTTGGATTGACTCTCAGAAATACATGATCGCCTTCTTGAAATTCGAGAGGTCGTCTTCGCTTATCCGAATAACTCTTCTGCCTGCTCTGAGATGTCTTCATTCTTTCCCGAATTTGTTTGACTTTATCTGTCATCTCTTGCACAACCTCGGGTCCTAGAATTGTACTCTCCCCATCATGATACCAACAAAGAGGAGTTTGACATTTCCTCCCATATAGAGCCTCATAGGGTGCCATCCCTATGCTTGAGTGATAACTGTTATTATATGTGAATTCAATCAGAGGTAACAGTTCATCCCAACTTCCTCGATTATCCAACACACAAGCTCTTAGCAAATCTTCTAACGATTGAATCGTTCTTTCTGTTTGTCCATCCGTCTGAGGATGGTATGCTGAACTTAGGCGTAACTTGGTTCCCAAAGCTTGGTGTAAGCTTTCCCAAAAACGCGATGTAAACTTCGGGTCTCGATCCGAAACAATACTTGAGGGTATTCCGTGCAATCTAATTACTTCTCTTATGTACACCTCAGTCAGTTTTGCTACTGTGTAGTTTGTCTTGACAGGTAAGAAATGTGCCGATTTCGTCAACCTATCCACGATTACCCAAATCGAATCAAAATTCCTTGGTGTTCTGGGTAAACTCACTACGAAATCCATAGAGATACTCTCCCACTTCCATTTCGGTACATCTAGGGATCGCAGCATCCCTCCAGGTCTCTGATGTTCTACTTTTGCTTTCTGACAAGTTAGACACGATGCAACGTATTCTGCAACTTGTTTCTTCATACCTGGCCACCAAAATCTTTGTTTCATATCCTGATACATCTTGGTTGCACCAGGATGAATACTCAATCCACTCTTGTGGGATTCTTAGAGAATCATCTTGCTCATCTCCAGGTTGTTGGGTACACAAACTCGTCCATTACACTTTAAGATTCCATCTGCTCCCAAACTAAACTCACTAGCTCTCCCTTGTTCCACCAACACCTTTTTCTCTTGAAGAGGTTCATCAGTAGCTTGTTGCTCACGTATCTCTTCCATCAATCCATTGGAGATCTTAAGCATTCCAAAGCTTAGTTTCTTAGGACCTATCTCTAACCCCAAATTTAGATCACGGAACTCTTCAATCAGTTTCAATTCTCTCACCATCATGGTTGAAATATGAACGACTTTCCGGCTTAAAGCATCTGCCACGACGTTCGCCTTCCCTGGATGGTACTGCAACGTGAAGTTGTAATCCTTCAAAAACTCCATCCATCGTCTTTGCCTCATATTGAGCTCCTTCTGGTCGAACAGATACTTCAAACTCTTGTGATCACTGAAGACATCGAACTTTGCACCATACAGATGGTGTCTCCATATATTTAGCGCAAAGACCACTGCAGCTAATTCTAGGTCATGGGTGGGATAATTTTTTTCATGAATCTTTAACTGCCGTGATGCATAAGCCACCACTTTGCGGTGTTGCATCAGCACACAACCTAGACCTTGATGTGAAGCATCACAATATACTTCATAAGGTTCACTCGGTTCTGGAAGTATTAACACTGGTGAAGTAGTCAGAAGTTCCTAAATCTTTTGGAAACTTTCTTCACACTGATCAGTCCAAACAAAAGGTTGATCTTTCCTCGTCAATTGAGTCAATGGTGACACAATCTTAGAGAATCCTTCAATAAACCTTCGGTAGCAACCGGCTAATCCAACAAAACTTCTTATCTCGGTTACAGTCTTTGGTTTTTCCCAAGAAAGTACGGCTTCTACTTTAGCAGGGTCCACAAAAATTCCTTGCTTTGTGATAACATGACCCAAAAATCCGACTTCTTTGAGCCAAAACTCACACTTAGAGAGTTTCGCATACAACATCTTTTCCCGCAAAACATGAAGAACTTGCCGTAAATGCTCCTCGTGTTCTTCACGATTCTTAGAATAAACCAGAATATCGTCTATGAACACTACCACAAACTTATCAAGAAACGGACGAAAAATCCGATTCATGTAGTCCATGAAAACAGCAGGTGCATTCGTCACTCCAAAAGGCATCATGAGATACTCGTAATGTCAGTAACGAGTTCTAAAAGCGGTCTTTGGTATATCCTCCGTTTTCACTCGAATCTGGTGGTATCCCTACCTTAAGTCGATCTTTGAGAAAACAGCGGTTCCCCGCAGTTGATCCATCAAGTCATCAATCCTAGGTAATGGATACTTGTTCTTGATCGTAACCTTGTTCAGCTGACGATAGTCCACACAAAGTCTCGAACCTCCGTCTTTCTTTCTCACTAAGAGAACCGGCGCTCCCCATGGCGAAACACTTGGTCTGATGAACTGCTTTGATAACAAGTCCTCGACTTGTGTTTTCAACTCAACAAGCTCAGTAGGTGACATTCGATATGCAGCTATCGATATCGGTCCAGTTCCTGGGATCAGATCGATGGAGAATTCTATGTCCCTCACAGGTGGCAAACCTGGAACATCCTCTGGAAACACCTCGGGAAAATCTCTCACAACAGGCATCTGGCTCAGCTCGATCTTCCCCTCGACTTCTAAGTTGGTCAAAATCACGTATTTCAGATCTCCTTCTTTCGAAGAAGTTCTAACATGGTTGGCGGTTAAAAATCCAGAAATCTCAGTACTAGGAAAAACTAGGGTTTTATGTGCACAATCTAATAGGATCTGGTTGGAAGATAACCAATCCATGCCCAAAATGACATCTAATTGTATTAAAGGCAAACATATTAAGTCAACAAGAAAATGTCTATCCTGGATAACAATAGGACAGTTTAGACATATAGAATTCACAACAACAGGTTCAACAGTTGGTGTAGAAACAATTAAATCAAATGACAAGGAAGAAACAGATAACTCTAAACGTTTCACACAATCCATAGAAATGAATGAATGGGTTGCACCCGAATCAAAGAGCACTAATAAGAGATTACCGTCTATGTCACACACACCCTGTATCAGATCTTCGGAGTTCGAAGCCTCAGCACCACTCAGGGTATAAACTCTTCCCCTAGCCGTCGGTCGTTTGGCTCCACCACTTTTGTCCGCAGTTTGGACTGGATTCTGTGCTCTACAATCCTTGGCAAAGTGTCCTGGTTGTCCACAACGGTAGCAATGGTCATTCCTCACGGTACAGTTATTTGCCAAATGCGATGAATCTCCGCACTTAAAACACTTCCTATCTTGATTCTGACCTCCTCGACCTCCACTACCTGATGCACGAGTAACAGGTCGATAAGGCTGTTTCTGGAAGTTCCCAGGTGGTCTAGAATATGGTTTCTTCTGAACTTGTTTCCCCCTCTGGTCCTGGTATTGACCCTTGAATCGGAAAGGTCCTCCGACGTTTCCTCTGTTGTCTCTCCCACGCTTCATCAGTTCTATTTGTCTGCTTTTCTCAACGAGCGCTTGGAAATTTCTAATTCCTTGTGGTAGGACCGACTCTTTTATCTCATACCGCAGTCCTCTCTCAAAAGCTTCGCATTTCCATTCTTCCTCGGGATTATTCTGAAAGAAACGGAAGTACTTGGCCAGCGATTCAAACTTAGCCGCATATTCTCCGACTGACATATCTCTCTGTTGTAGTCGCAAGAATTCCTGCTCCTTCTCTGCTCTTGCACTCTGAGGAAAATACTTTCCCAAAAAGCGATCTTTAAACAGCGTCCACGAAATCACCTCGTGATTTGCCTCCAGTAGTTGCTTTGTTCCCTTCCACCAATATTCCGCATCTCCTATCAGTAGGAATGTGGCATATGGTACCTTCACTTCTTCTGGACTACGTATCAACTCAAAAATTTTCTCGATTTCATGAATCCAAAGATTAGCTTTCTCAGGATCCACGTCACCAGAAAACTGTGGCGGATTTTGACGCCTGAAAGTAGTCAAGCTCCGGCCCTCAGCGGCCTGGTCAGCACGGAGTTGTTCTTGGGCATTGTGGGCGTTCATGGTTGCAGTTTGGACAGCAATAGCCGCAGCCATGTTAGCCATTGCCTGAGCAGCAAAATCCATTCCAGTTGCCCCAGCAGCATCCTCAGCTTGGACACCAGTTCCCTGACCGCGACCACGTCCACGTCCACGTCCACGTCCACGTCCTGCTTCCGCTCCAAATTCTAGTTCCATATCTGACCTACAAGGCCCAAATTCAGTCAAATGGCAACCAGAAAATAAAGCAAATAAGCAGTTATAGACATACAATATTTCCAAGAAGGAAATAAAAAGAAGAGTAGTAACATCCCAACCCTTGGTTTTGCTACGCGAGACGCATCTCGCTACGCGAACCAGAGAGTCTGCTTGAGAGACAAGGAACAGCTCCTCGGACTCGCGACGCGAACTCTCCTTCGCCTCGCGATCCAGGAAGCCTACATAACTCTCGGCCTCGCGACGCGAAAGTTCATTCGCCTCGCGATACGAAAACATGCCCTCTGCTTCGCGACGCGAAATCCAGTTCGCTACGCGATGCAGGGGACCTGCCCGAGAGGAAAACACTACTCCTCTGCCTCGCGACGCGAATCCCGTTCGCCACGCGATGCAGAGAACACATCTGGGAAACTTCTCTGCCGCGCGACGCGAAACCCATTTCGCTTCGCGGATCAGAGTACATGCAACTCCACTCCTCTGTCTCGCGACGCGAACTCAATTTGACCACGCGACGCAGAGGACATACCTGAGAAACAGAGCACCATTTCTCTGGCTCGCGACGCGAATTCAGGTTCGCTACGCGATCCAGAGATCATGCAACTCCCCTCCTCTGCCTCGCGATGAGAAATCCATTTCGCCACGCGACGCAGAGAACATACCCGAGAAACAGAGTATCATTTCCCTGCCTCGCGACGCGACTTCCGATTCGCTACGCGAGACAGAGAACATGCCCTAAGAAGCAAAACACAACTTCTCGGGCTCGCGACGCGAAATCACGTTCGCCTCGCGAATACAGAGATCACACAACAGCAAACACAACAGACCTATTCCCCAAGGATTCCCGAAAGACTCGACCAGCTCTGATACCACTAATGTGACACCCTCAACCCCAGTGCCACTTTCTTAACTCAACACACAAAATGAAACGATAAATAATTTTTTTTTTTGCTGGTTTTACTTTCGGAAAATAAATCCTTTGTATAAGCAGATTCTGAAAATCGTGATAAAATTTTTTCTCATTATTAATACTTATAAACACCACTCCTGACAGAACAGAACTGCTCACATAACATAATAACAAGGTATATATATATATATATATATATATATATATATATATATATATATATATATATATATATATATATATATATATATATAATGGACAACAAGTCCCTTTACAAAAGAACGAAAAAGTATTAAACTTCTAAAAACTATAAACTGGGCAGCGACAGTCTGGAACCATATCTCTAAAACCTATGGCCATCAGTAGCCGTTAACAGACTACCCAAAAACCTTTGCCTCAAAAGAAGGTCTACACCCTAAGCTGGTCCGACTAATGGAAGCCATTGGACAATCCCCCGGAGGGAGGTCCAATGCTGGAACCAGGGGAAGAACTCTGTGAACCTACGTTCCCGTTTCCCTGTGGATGGGGATCGGAAGCATCCGAAAGATGATCCTCCGGGTCCTCCTGAGGATCCTCCTCAGGGTCTTCCTCCTCCTCCTCTTCCTCCACATCCTCCACGACGTGCTCACCCGATACCAAGACAAAAGGCGGGGGAGGCGTCTGGGGTGGCTGCTGCTGCGGGGACTGTGCAGCGGGGGCGACCGACTCGATCACACCCTGCTCCATAAGGGCCTGCAGCATCAACCCGATGGGAGGGAGAGGCACCTGGATGGTCTCCACTGTCCTAGTACTCTTCCGCGGTCCCGTCTCAGTCGTCCCGCTTACGGTGCAAACCGGTCCGGTGTACGCCGTACTTTCCACCCCTGGGTCGATAACCCACGCGGCTAGGTCCGTCCTCCGATGAAATGCTAGGACGCGCATCCCCGAGTGCGCTAGGTGATCTGATGTCGGCTCCATCTGTAAACATGATACAATATATATACCAATGGACAACCCGTCCAAAAACATGCAAGGGTGAGAAACCAATATATGAATCCATAAACAACAACTATATGCCCAATCCACACAACAGACTCATATACTGTAACTCACTCAAATCATCATATAACATGTCATATATCATCAAGTACAAATGGCGGTAAATGCACAAGGGCTTCGTACCCCACAATCAACGTTATCTCCTAAACGTATGCATGGCACTTCCATATATCTCAACTAATATTCAAACTAGATTTCCGGAAATCCCAACACCATAAACACGAGTTGATCAGACTCAACGTCATTGCCCCGCAGGATACAATAACAAACGCCAGAATCAACATTCGGCCAAACGTGAGCACGTAACCTTCCAGGAAATAATACATGGACGCGCATGTCAGTGGTACTCATGATATATAAGTCATACTATATTGTCCTCTTCACTGGGCACAATACGAACACACAGCACGTATGACATCATTGTCCATCAAGGCACAATGTTACATAATGACATTAATTCATATCAGGTTCTCCTTACCTATCAAGGTCCCCCATTTCACGGCACGTCTGCCCAACACACAAAATGCATGAGAAACTATCTAGTTCCCGATAATGATCTTTGTCGCATCAATATTTCCTCGTTGTAGCATCAACGCTAACAACCACCATAATGTCTTAGACTCTTTAAGCCTCAAAACACATTTTCTCAAAAGAGGACACTTAGTCCAAAACAACTCAAATCCCAACATCCCTAACCGATGCACCAGTCAAGGACGTCGGATTCAAGATCATAAAAACATCCTCAAGCTTACAGGACCACAAAGATCGTCCCTAAGCCGTCCGGACCACAAACTAACACGGATCCTTGATCCACGTGTTCTGCAGAACCCTAGAACCCCGACGTCTCGGTTTCTAGTTTCTAAACTTTAAAACCACTTTCCTTGAAAACTCGAAAACCAAAAACCCAAATCTCCGATTCTTACACAAAGTCATCGGGATCGGTTTTCCATAAAGCGAAACTTGGTCCAGGGACCATTTCTTTTTCATTCGTTGTTTTTCGATAAAATACGAACGTAAAACAAAGCTTGCAAAAACTCATTTTTTCTTGAATAAACTCACTATAATTTTGGAAACCATGTAACGCCCCGATTTTTCAAGCTTTTGAGCTTTCCGTTTTATTTAAATAGTATTTATCTGTTTGTATTTATTTGGAGGGTTTAGAGAATGCAAAAAAATAATCCGAGACCATAGTCATGCTCTACGCTATCGTAGGAAGCTATGGTTAAATTTTGGTCGAAAACACAGACGGAGCCCGGTCTGCGTTTTACACTGACAGTATGATTTTACTGCTCAAATGACCTAATTTTGACTCGTAAACGAAACCGTTAGGTTTTATATTTTATTTCCAACAATATTGGTTCTTTTGAAAATTTTCAAAACCAATAAGTCGTTATACGTTATTTGGACGTAAAACCTAAATCGGGTGGACAACGGAGCTAAATACAGGATTTTCCGGGACCCGCTACGGATAAGGTTGCCAACAGCTCACCTTATCATCATCATCATTACACCAAAACAAATATCTAGATATTTGTAGGATTTTGAGTGAAATTACCAAAATACCTTGAGTGAAATTACCAAAATACCCTTTTAGCAAATTATCCTTCTACCCTTCTATGTTCATTAAGCTTAAAATACCACCTTTTCACTCATTTCTTCTCCTTATCTCACGCAGGCCCTCCCCATTTCTCCCCCATTTTCACTCTTCTTCTCTTCTCACTTTGTCTCCATAAACTCACCATAAACCATTTTAAGTTTTCTTTCTTCACTTTTCCTTAAGATCTTCAAGCTTTTTGCAGTGATTCTTGTTGGGTTTTCTCAAGGAGGTAACAACTTCATCCCTCACTTCTTAATCTCTCTTTAATCTCTACTTTCATGGGGGGTTTAGTTTTGAACTCAAAACTTCAAAAATCTATAAGAAATTATAGAAAAATCCTATGAACATGAAATCAACTTCTATGAACTCATCAAGATCTCTATGTCCATCATTCAAGAGCATATAGCAAAATAACATTGCTGCCCTATTTTGCTTCATAGGGCCGAAACCCTAGGGGTGTGGGAAGATGAGATTTTGTTGCATTTCTTAGCAAATAACCATGGATTTCATCTTTCTATTACCTATATGCCTTAAATCCAAGAGCTTGAAACAAAATAAAATCCCTACCCTATATTTCTATGGATGGCCGAATTTATGCTCTAGTGGAGTTGGATGTGTTTGTTTCAATTTTCCACTTGTGACAATTTTCCTTAACACTAGACTACTCTATGATCATAAATCCAAGAGTATGTGAAATTTTGGGGACCCTAGCTATATTTTCTTACTCATGGCCGAAGCTAGGAGGGGGGATTCGGAGAGAATTTTTGTGTTGTATTGATTGATTGATTGTGTGTAGTTGCTGACGAGTAATCGGACAAGGAATCAGGAGAGTTCGTGGACCGATCGGACAACTTTGCGCTTACCGGGAACTTCAATAGGTAAGGGGGGAAAATGCCTGAGGGATTCTCCCGATGACTACATGTCATTATATGTGCTCTGTATGTATGTAATTAAGTTGTGTGGTGGTTGATTTATTTACTTTCAACAATTACTTGATTTGTTGATAATTGTTTATTAATGTGTGATGTAGTAGTTGAATATGCAATTTAACTGTATTATCTGCTGTAAAATCTGCTGTAACATATTATGATGTTGACTGTGATGTTGACTGTTGGTTGGGAAGCCTGACAGTGGTCAGTGCTCAATTAACTAACGAAGATAAAAGCCTTGAAAAATTGTGAACTAAATGCCAAAGATTTATTTGGGAAACGTTGGGTATTTTCAACAACGCTGTTTTTCTGAAGAAAAAGTGGATCCAAAAGTAATTTATGAAGTTAGTGGGAAAAGTTGGTTTTTATGAGTAAATTAATCCTTATGAGAAAAAACTAACATTAAGAGGAAAAAATCAAGTTTTTCAACTGAGGACGTTTTTAAACGATGTTTTATTTCCTAAAAGACTTACGGAAAACATTTTCGAAAATAGAAATGCTGTTTTGGGACGACGTTTTGGTCTCAGCTGTTTCCTTTCAAAAATTTCTTTTTGGGAAAGGTACTTTCGATAAAAGTTAAGTTTTACCATAATTCGATGGTTTTCAAACCATTTTCAAACAGAAAAGTTTTTCTGTAAAACGAGTTTTCCCAACGATGTAAAAACCGACAACTTGGATGAGTTGCGGAGTTTTCGTTTTGGATTTGTGTTTCACAGAACGAAAAACGGTGAAAAATGATGAAAAACGTGAACCTAGTATACGAGACGTCAGGATACTAGTGTTTTGTAAAAATAGCACGAGAAGCCGTGCAACAATGTTATGGACTGCATGTCCTGTGGACTGTGTGTCCTCCTCTTGTTATGAGGAAACGAAATTAAAGGTGAATACTGATTTCTATTACCACGGACCTTGGGCTGGTGCATCGGTCTAGGGCTCCGCGATTGGGCACTCGGACGTTTCGTCCTGTGTTAGAAGTTTTAAAATAGTGTAAATTGTGAATAGTCGGGAGCTTTGAGCTACGACAACGAAAGAATAAACACAAAGAAAAGTGGCAAGACTTGAAACGCTTTTCTCATGCATTTGTTTTTAGGCAGACGTGCCATTTGGATTGGGGGACCTTGATGGCAGGGAACCCTGTGATGACTTTAAGTCATTGTGTAACATTGTGCCTTGATGGACAATGGTGTCATACAACTGACGAATATTGTGCCTTGAGTTGGACAATATCGTATGACCATTTACAGTTTATTCAGTACCGCTGAATGTAATTCCATGTAATCGCGTAATGTCATGGTGTTCATGTACTGCCGAATAAGCACTTAGGTGCTGGTCATTGTGCCTAGGGCCAATGTACCTTGAGCCTGATCAGCTCAGTTTTTACACAATGGTGTCCGAAGATTAAGTAAAGAATTTGATGATGAATATTGAAGTGTCATGCATTTCTTTTGAAAATGACGATGACTGTCGGGTATGAGACCCTATGATATACTACTTGTTTATCAGTAGGACCTTATACATGATACTTATTTATGGTTATGTGTTATTGATGTCATATACATGTTGTTATCGTGTGTGAATCCATATATTGGTATCTCACCCTTACATCTTCAGATGAATGCCAAGATGCCGCTAGGACATTTGGGGATCCATTCCCTGACGTTTGAATATGCGAAGGAGCGTGACGCACGAGAAGTCGTAGTGTTTTAGATGTAAGACCAGCTATAGGATATGTCTTATTCTATTTTGAACAACATTTAGTTAATTACTCTGGCTACTGACAGCCACGACTGTTTTGGATGACCGTATGTATAAGGCCTATGTATTCTATTGTGATATATTACTATGTATACTCTGCTTGATGTTTATTTCCGTACGTATCTACGTTACGTTGATATGTAGTACGTTAAGTTAGAAGAAAATTTTTATCACGAATTTTCACAATAAGTAGAAAATATTATTTTCCGAAAGTAACCAGCAAAATTGAACTAAGTTTTATTTTCCGCAACGGGTAACCATGTGGTGCCCCAGAAGGGGGTGTCACAAACCACATTTCTCAAAATGCCTTTGCTCAAAGGGTCAACTCATCGAATTTGGACAATTGAAGGTTTCTAATGCCCTATTCGCTTTTAAACTTCACTTCTCATTATTAAAACACATTTCAGACTTTTAAAGCTTTTAAGTTACACGATGTCGGATCCTAATCAAAATTAGGTCCTCTAATGCCTAAATCCCACAGCAGGGCACACGATACATCCATATAAACATACAGCAAGTGTAGCATGCATTCAACTATACCAGTAGTTACATCAATACATATTTCAATCAACAGCAGTCAATCAAGAATACAACCAACATCAGAATACAAACTATTTAAATACAATACAAACACCGATGCAGCACATAGCTGTCGGGAATGGAATTCCTCAGTTGTATCCCCTTACCTCTTGTAGCTTTCAGCTAAACTTTGAGCACCCGATCAACTTGCTCACTGGCCCGGTACGTTGCCGATCACTACATACACGCAAAACATATCGGCATTAGCTTACAAAACGAAGATTTCTCCTAATGCACCACCCCTAGGGTTCGGCCCTATTATACTAAAAATAGCTAGGGAGCTCCAAAATTCCTCATTTTCTGGATAACACCCTAACTAAGTGTGACAGCCCTAGATATCAGATCAAAACATCAAAAACCAACCAAAACCCTACCCTACACACATAGCGGGGTTTCGGCCTCTACCTAGAAAATATAGCTAGGGAGATTTCTTGGCTCTAAGCTCTTGGATCATACAAGTATGTCATGAACCTAGGCCATAGAAGTTGGTTTGGTACAGATACGATTTTCCTACAATTTTTCATGGATTTTCAAAGCTTTAGAGTCAAAAACCTAACATCCTTGATCATGAAAATATGAGGAGAGAAAGGAGAGATTGAGAGAGATAGAGTTGAACTACTACCTCCTATGATGATCCACTCCAAGTTTGATGAAGGTTGCTTCACAAAAATCCAAGCTTTCTACCTTCAAAAATGGAGATTTTGGATGAAAGGAAAGAAAAGAAATGAGAGAAGAAGAAGAGGAGGTGATTTGGGGGAGGGGGGCTGCCGAATGAAATGGGGAGATAAGGTTGGAAATATTAGATATTTAGCGGTTTTATTAGTTTAATAATAGGAAAGGTAAATTGGTAATAAAATTAACCAAGGGCAATTTGGTCAATTCACATCCCGATATTTGAAATCGTCTCGACACTCGTATGAATTCCTCAAATAACTTGACACAAGGTTGGTATGAAAAACATCTGATCGTGAGTCTCGAAAAACCCTAAGACAGCTCGAATCGTCTCCTCGATCGATTATCGGCCCGAATATAAAATATTATTTATATTTTGGACGTCAGGACACATTTTAGGAAAAAGATAGAGGAATACATTCTAAGACTAATGATTTTGTCCGTTAGTCCAGATTAGGCCGTGATAGTAGAAAACACTATCATCTGAAAAACGTAGATCGGTTTTTGTTTGAGTTTTCGGCCCAAAATTTAACCGAAGGCTCCTACAATTTTATGAAACAAGACTATGATTTTAGTTTTCCCAAAATCATTTTCTAAAGCACAAATAAAAATATAAACTCATTAATTGAGTTTATCATCCTTAGAAAGCACGAAAAATCGGGGTGTTACACACCCTCTCTTGAGGTCCCACCTCCATAGTCCCGCGTAAGGTGCAGATTAGGTCGTGATAGTAGAAAACACTATCATCTGAAAAACGTAGATCGGTTTTTGTTTGAGTTTTCGGCCCAAAATTTAACCGAAGGCTCCTACAATTTTATGAAACAAGACTATGATTTTAGTTTTCCCAAAATCATTTTCTAAAACACAGATAAAAATATAAACTCATTAATTGAGTTTATCATCCTTAGAAAGCACGAAAAATCGGGGTGTTACACACCCTCTCTTGAGGTCCCACCTCCATAGTCCCGCGTAAGGTGCAGATGGGTCCTGTGTAAGCTGCGCTGCTAGCACCCGGGTGGATGACCCACACCCCCAGGTCATCTTGATGATCAAACATCAGGGAGCGAACTCCCGAGTGGGCCAACCCCTCGCCCCCTGGTTCATCTATACATATATAGATATATATATCCAACCAGAAATAGAACAGTCCAAGAAAATTGCAAGGGTGAGAAACCAATATATGAATCCAAAAACGATTACTACATGCCCAAATACACACAGCAGATTCGTATAAGTATTTCTCACAAAATATCATCATGCATAATATAATCCAATATATATATCAATGTACTAACAGTTGAAGCACAGGGGTCTCGTACCCCACAATCAACGTTATTTTCTAAGCGTATGCATGAAGACTTCCATATACCTCAACTAACATTCAATTCTTAATTTCCGGAAATCCCATCAACATTCGAATGAGCTGATCAGGCCCAAAATCATTGACCTGCAGGCCGTAATGATTATCACCAATAATTGGCCCAAACATAAGTACTTTGAACCCATGACATTACGCGATTCTTACATGGGGGCGCAATCAGAAGTACTCAACAGTTGTCAGATCAGACTATATTATCCAACTCAAGGCACAATACGTTCCCAGAACACGTATGATATCATTGTCCATCAAGGCATAATGTTACATCATGACGATAAGTCATCTTAGGTTTTCTTTGTCATCAAGGTCCCCCGTTTCATGGCACGTCTGCCCAGCACATAAATGCATAAGAAAACTATTTCGTTTTCATCAATTTATCTTTGTCGTATCAATATTTCCTCGTTGTAGCATCAACGCTATCAACCACCATAATGTCTTAGACTCTTTAAGCCCTAACAACATTTTCCTCAAAACAGGACACTTGGTCCAAAATAGCTCAAACCAAAATCCCTAACCGATGCACCAGTCTAGGACTTGGGATTCAAGAGCATAGAAGCATCCGCAAGCTTACAGGACCACAAAGATTGTCCACAAGCTGGCCGGACCAACATACTAATACGAATCCTCGATCCACGTGTTTCTGCAGAACCCTAGAACCCCGACGTCTCGGTTTCTAGTTTCTAAGCCCAAAAACCACTTTTCCTTGAAAACTCAAAACAAAAACCCAAATCTCCGACACTTACACAAAGTCCTCGGGATTGGTTTTCCATAAAACAAAACTTGGTCTAAAAACCATTTCTATTCTTTTCGTCGTTTTTCGGTAAAACACAAACCTTGAAATACAGCTTGTAAAAACCCTTTCTCTTGGATAAAACCAAATAATTTGAAATCACGTTTCTCGAAAACGCTTTTGCTCAAAAGGTTAAATTTATTATTTTAAAAATTAATAAATTTTTCCAAAAATACTATTCATCCTAAAAACTCCATTTTTCTTTGTTAAAGCCACGTTTTCACTATTTTGCTCTTTAAGTTAACTTACCCTTAAAAGCAAATGTTTATTATTATTTTATTTCAAAAAGCTAATTAATTATTTTTCTCATAAATTAAAATTGAAAATTAATAAATATTATTATTTTTCCTCCATTTTACATCTCAAGCTTTTTAAAGCTTTTAGGTTACACAGTACTCCCCACAACAGGGCACACGATACATCCATACATTTATTTCAATTGCTATACCATTCATTCACATATATAAGCAGGTATATCATGCATAGGCAATTTAACAGCAGTAAATAAACCACTCCACAAACAATCCAATACAAATAAATATTTACAACTTAGACACACAAATACAGCATATAGCTGTCGGAATTGGAATTCTTCAGGTTTGTACCCTTACCTCTTGAAGTTCCAAAAGGTAGCAGCAATCGCCTGATTGTTCCGAAACCTCGCTCGACTATCCGCCAATCACTACACACATACAATCAATCAATGCATTGACGCAAAATACAAAGATTTCTTCTATTTCTCTACCCCTAGGGTTTGGCCCTATGGTATTAAAAATAGCTAGGGAACTCCAAAAATTCTCATCTCTTGGATACTATCCTAACTAAGTGAGATAACCCTAGATGCCAACTCAAAACATCAAAAACCAACCAGAAACCTCTTCCCCCATCAATGGAGGTCTCGGCCTCTCTTCACCAAAAAGGGCTAGAGAGATTTCTTGGCTTTAAGCTCTTGGATCATGGAAATATGTCATGAACCTAGGCCAAAGAAATTGGTTTGGTATTAAAAGGATTTTTCTACAATTTTTCATGGATTTTTGAAGTTTAAGGGTAAAAACCCTAGCTTCCATAAAACTGGATTTTTAGATGAGAGATTGAGAGAGATAGAGGAGGATGGATACCTCCTAGGTGATTCTCCTTCAAAGATTTGAGTTCTAATCACTCAAAACTCAAGCTTCCAAGTTCAATAATGGTGAAAATGTGAAGAAAATAAGAGAGAAAAGAGAGAAAAGGTGAAGTTGAGTTTGATGAGGATGATGGTCGAGTGGTGTGGGTGAGGATGAGTGAAAAAGAGATATTTTTACTTAAGGTAATTTTAAGAGTTAAGAAAAGGGTAAAATGGTCATTTTACTAAATAGACCAAGGGCAATTTGGTCATTTCGCTTTCAGATATTTTGAAAATCATCACGACACTGACACGAGTCCCCAGATGACTTGACACTGACTTGACATGAAGATTATTCGTTCGTGAGTCTCGTAAAACCCTTATACGGCTCCACTCGACACCCAGTGCAATTATTGGCCCGAATATAATATGTTATTTTCATTTTTGAGCATCAGAACGCATTTTAGCAAAAAGGTAGAGGATTGAATTCTAAGACTAATGGTCTCGTCCGTTAGTCAAGATGAGGTTTTGATAGTAGTAAAACACTACCATCCGTAAAACGTAGACCGGGCTCCGTTTGAGTTTTCGGCCCAAAATATAACCGTAGGTTCCTACGATTATACCAAGCATGAATATGATTTTATTTTTCCCAAAATCATTTTCTAAAACACAGATAAAAATATAAACTCATTAATCAAGTTTATTGTCCTTAGAAAGCACGAAAAATCGGGGTGTTACAGAAGGAGAATCGCTATGGAAAAGAACAATGTGTTCAATACATAAACTTGACCCTCATAAGCCTCTTATACAACAAAATAATAGAAGAAGGGTAGGAGGAGCTTGGGAAGCTATCATGTCAGTAAATACTTGGAGAGAAGATTTTGAGATGGTCGTCCAAAATGGAAGTTGGATGAAAGTAGGGGACGGAAATAATTTGAGATTTTGGGAAGATAAATGGGTAGGAAACTTTTGCTTAAAAAACAAATACCCAAGGCTATTTATGTTGTCACTACAACAAGAAGATAAGATATCAAATATGGGTTTTTGGGATGGCCTGTAGTGGCAATGGAACTTGACATGGAGAAGACATTTATTTCAAAGGGAGAGTGAGAAGCTGTAAGAACTATTAAAGGAACTGTAGGAGGTAAATCTAGCAAGGGACTCCCAAGATAGACCTTGGTGGAGCCATGACACTAATGGAAACTTCTCGGTTAAATCATTTTCTAGAGCGGTATGGGATCAAAGCCAAATAACAAATATCACTGCTAGTATGTGGCTCGGGGCGGCCCCCCCAAAAGCTGAACTATTAGTTTGATTTGTCTTAGAACAAAGATTGAATACAAAGGACAGGTTGAGGAGATTTAATCTAGTACAGGCGAACGAAGCTATATGCATATTTTGTGAGAGTGAAGAGGAAACAATTAATCAACTTTTTCTACACTGTTCTCATACTTGGAGAGTCTGGGCAGAATGTATAAGATGGTGAAATGTGCAATTGACAATAGCAGGCACGCCTGCACAATGGTTTGAGTGCTAGAAGGGTGTGGTGAAATGAGAGTTTCAAAGGAAACTTTGGATCTCTCTTTTCTTTGTGGTAATATGGTCAATATGGTATCAAAGAAATAAAGGTGTTTTTGAAAAACAAAAAAACAGACTGGGAGCATTTCCAGTATCTCATAAAACTAAGACTTGGATTTTGGGTAAAAGGTAGGGAGACAAATTGCCTTTTCAATCCGGGAGAGATTGCTGAAAAGCTTGATTGTGTACGGTTATGGAAAAACTTCAAGAAACCCAGACCCCTGATTAGTTGGAGTCCACCCCCATCAAACAAACTGAAATGGAGTGTAGATGGAACATCGAGAGGCAAACCGGGAGAAGCAGGGATAGGCGGGGTTTTTAGAGATGAAAATGGTGTGATGAAAAAAAAAATTTGCAGCATCAGTTGGTATAAGGGATTCGAATGAGGCGGAATTTATGGCTATAGTCTTTGCCTTAGATTTTATCATTACAAAAGAGCTGGATCTTAGAAAAGGATATCATTATTGAGTCAGACTCTATGATCGCTCTAGCATGGGTGCATAAGGGGGAATGCCCATGGAGCCTGAGGTTCTTATATAATGAATTAAGAAATATCTTATTGGTGCTAAAAGTGGATTTTGAGAATAGAAATAGAGAGGCAAATGACATAGCCGACTCACTAACCAAGGAAGGTTCCCAAATGGAAGGGAGGTGGATTATGTGGATATGAAAAAGGTTTTTAAGGAACAAGGGTCACACTATATTATTTATTTTGTTTGGCTAAATTTTTTCTTTCCTAAAGTTTATTTTATGCTTTTCAGGTGATACTAAACTGGATGAAAATAGTAAAGGAAATGGAGAATTATTGCTGTGAGAATGATGGTTAAAATGAATTTACGGCGTTTCAAAGGCTAGAATACTGGTGTTGTCTATGAAAGGTGCGACCCACGTATGCAAAAGACAAAATTCTATGGTAATTGACGTGCAAACAAGAGTGAAAAGTTATGGAAGAAAAGTTACAGATGGAGAGGATATGCGATTAGTATGTGGCGGGGGCTATGTTTTCTTATTGCTGGTCTTATTGGCGGGTGATTTAGCATCAAGCATGCTCTTGGCTTTGAGCTATTTATATTTTTTTGATGATTAGGGGTGGAGCTTTAATGTTTTTCTGGTGATTATGTTTTCTGTAACAGATTGATGGTGTCAACCTTTTGTATACTTCTTGTAACACCCCGTTTTTTTAGTTAATTAGTATTTTGTATGTTTGTATTTTATTGAAGAGTCTAGAGAGTGAAATAAGTTAATCCGAGATCATAATCACGCTCTACGCTATCGTAGGAAGCCATCGTTAAATTTTGGTCGAAAACTCAGACGGAGCCCGGTCTGCGTTTTTCACTAACTGTATGATTTTACTGCTCAGACGACCTAATCTTTACTCGTGAACGAAACAATTAGGTTTTAAATAAAATTACGAATAATATCGGCGATTTGAAAATTTTTAAAATAAATAAGTTCTCACGACTTTCTTAGGCGAAAACCCTAAATCCGGAAATCGATGGGATCGAGAACGGATAAACATGAAGTCACATCACCTAGAAAGGCGTGCCTGTGACTCACCTCTGTCATCATTACTTTTCTGAAAATATCTAGATATTTATAACGTTAGTAAATATCTGAACCCGAAAAAACCAAAATGCCCCTGGTCTTTTTCCTAAAGGACGTTTGCGTCCCTAGAATATCTAAAAAGTGACATCACCCTCACTTTCTCTCTCTTATTTTCGAGCTCCATCTCCTCTCTCTCTCCCTCTCTCCTCCATCTTCTTCTTCTTCTTCTTCTTCTTCTTCTTCTTCTTCTTCTTCCTCCTTTCTTTCTTCTTCTTCCTCCATTTTCTCGTTTCTTCCATAACTTCACCTCTATTTTTCTCAAGCTTCCACAAGGTTTTTCAAGAAAGTTTGTGAAGCAAAGTTGATCATCTCATCCTCCTCTATCACCTAAGAGGTATATATTTCATCCTTAAGCTCTCAATCTTCATTTTTCTTCATTGAAAGTTCATAGTTCAAGTTTATGCTTCAAACTTCAAAAATCCATAGAAAATTGTAGAAAAATCCTTTTAATAACAAACCAATTTCTATGAGCTAGATTCTTTAACCTATTTCATAATCCAATATCTTGTAAGCAAAATATCTCTCTAGCTCATATGGGTATAAAAGGGCCGAATCCTATGCGTGGGTAAAGCTTGAGTTTTTGATTCCATTTTTGAGTAAAAAGACTTACTCTAGTGTTGTGTATACTTAAGGATCATTATTCCAAGAGTTAGGAATTTTTAGACATCTCTTGCATATTTTAAAAATAGGGGCCGAACCTAGCTTGTGTGTGAGCTATGAGTTTTGCTTCAAGTTTTTGTGTAATAAGACTTACCCTAGTGTTGTGCATACTTGAGGATCATTCATCCAAGAGTTCGTAGAACTTCAACATCCCTAGCCTATTTTATTAAATAGGGGCAGCACCTTGGTCATTTGGACTAGGGGGTTTGTGATTTAATTGTATTAATTTCTGGTTGTGTTTTGTGGTGTAGAATCGGACAAGACTCGAACATTCAACCGCGCACCCGATTGACAGTTGTGGAGTCGTAGCCGGAGCTGCATGTGAGAAGCTCTAAGGTGGGGAGAAAGAACTTTATCGTCGGGAAGGCAAGCCTAGTATAGATTATATAGATGTGTGTGTAGGGGAACCCTTAAACCCTACTAGAGGTTGAGCCCTGGATAAAGTGTCTGGACCCTAGGTGTAGGTACTTTTGGGCTATCACCACTAAGTTGATAATATGGATGATGTGATTGATTGAGGTTGATGTGTTGATCTGTTTATTTGATTATCTGTTTACTTGTTGTGTTGAATTGTATGTGTGATTTACTGTTGACTGGCTTTATGACGATATCTGCACTGGTGAAATTATTGTTGTGATATTCTGTTGCGATTTGGGTGGTTGAGTGCTGATGAGAGTATGGTGAGTGATGATGTTGTTCGGGTTGATACCTTGTGGTCTCGACCATGGAGCTGTGGCTCGTAGACGCAAGGCATCGTGATGTTGATGTTGATGTGGATGCGGTGCGTCGTGGTCATGGTCGAGTGCTTAGGTGTGAGGTCCCGGTATCAACCTGCGATGGATGTTTGTTGCATAGCATATCGTTTCATACCACAATATTTTTGTCCCAAAGGGGGATGTCCAATTGGGGACGTGATACTTTAAATCTTGAGGCGGGATGTCCAATGGGGGACGTGATGTTATATGATGTAATCCCGACAGGGATGTCCAACTGGGGACGTGATGTATCGGCTGACATGCATATAGGGAAGTCAGCATATACATAGGGACTAATATCCCTCTTATAAGCTTATTTGAGAGAATGATGTTGAGATGATTGTACTGTATAAGTTAAGAGATGGGTGATGTTGTGTTGTATATTTTATCTATGTTGTGTGATGCATGTATATATGTTGTACTGATGCCCCTCTCCCATATTGATGATATGTGTTTCTTATCTCCTGCATTATTTTTCTGTATGTGTTACTTTTATTCTATGGGAAGATCCCGAGGAGGAACCAGTTGCTGAGGAGCTGGACGGCATTCCTACGAGCCTGACGCCGGAGGACGTGCCACGGACCGTAACCTCGAGAGGTTGGGCAATGATCGTGATTAGCCGGAGAGTTGTCTCTCGACCTATTTTTGTACTTTCATTTTGGGTTGTATTAATATACTCTGCATGTATTACTTTAATATTGTAGCCCTACTGATGGGGCAAGTGATGTATGTGATATATTTCTTTATATTTTAAAGCTGTGTATTCTGAGGCGATGCGTGTCATAATTCTTTTGCTTCCGTGCTCAATTTTCTACTTCGCTTCGTATTAATAAGGCGCGCTAACGATTATAATGCGATTAAGGTTAGTTAATATCTTAGGTTCTCCAATAGGACGGCGGGTCGTCTCACTTGTTGTGTAGTTGGGAGCAAATGATAGAGTGAGTGCTTTGCAACCCTTCATAGGAGGTGGGTAGAGCTTCTCACTGTGATGCTGATGCTAGATAGTATTGTATAAATCATTTAACTCATTGAAAAAAAAAATGATTGAATCACAAATTCGGCTAGTTAAGATGCTTTTGATTTCCGTTGTTGCAATGTTTGCTTCACAGGTGCAGGGCAATTCATTTCGGTTTGGTTGTTTAAATTTGTTCACACGATATGCACCCATTTTTTTGTTTGCACATATCATTTGACACTTTGATTTGATTATCATGTTGGTGTCGTGTAGGCAATCTGATTGTTTTTACTCTTCACTTTTATGGCAGTATTACATATTTGCATATATAAATGCTTCAGGGTATCAAATATTACATCCTAGCAGGATGCTACTTCAATTTCTTGAAATTGTAAATGAATTACAAGGTATCACTATTCCATTGGTTGCTTGTGAAGATAAAATCAGATGGAAGTTAAATGATTCTGGTCAGCTAAGCTTCAAAGATGCATATTTATTCCATAGACCTATTGGACAGGCTGTCAGCTAGGCAAAATTAATTTGGAGTGCTTCCATTCCTCCCTCCAAATTGTTTCTGCTTTGGAGAATGTTGTATGATAGGATTCCAACTGATGACAAGCTAAGGAGTAGAGGTTGTTTCATCACTTCAATGTGCTGTCTTTGTGAGAATGATTACGAGACTATTCAACATTTGTTTTGCAACTGTTCTTTTGCACAGCAAGTGTGGAATTGGTTGAGTAATGTTATTGGTGTTATGCTGGACTATTCTTCTATTTAATCCATTTTATCCATTTGTGATAGAAATTGGTCTTTACAAACAAAAGAAGTTGTTCTTGCAGCTATTGTTAATAGTATATAGGCGATTTGGATGTGTAGAAATAATTCAAGGTTTGAGGATAGGAAAATTCCTTTGAGGTCAATTTGGAATTTGATCTCCGCAGGTGTCTCTTTGACTGGTAATAGCAGCAAGGGTTATTTTGGTTCTTCAATGCAAGAATTCTAATCTTGAAGGCATTTGCGGTGAATCAAGCTCGGTAAAGCAGTGAATATTAAGTAATTTATGTGGTACACTCCTCCTTGCTATTGGATTAAATGTAATTCGGATGGGACTGCAAGAGGTTCTCCAGGTTATGCGGCTTGTGGAGGGATCTTTAGGGATAATAGTGGTGCTACTATGGGTTGTTTTGCTGTAAACCTTGGCATTACTAATTCCCTTCATGATGAACTCCATGGTGCCATGTTTGCTATAGAATTGGCTTTTGAAAGAGGTTGGCATAGTTTGTGGTTGGAATGTGACTCCTTGTTAGTGGTTCAAGCTTTCAAATCTATGAATATTGTTCCTTGGCAATTAAGGAATAGGTGGAAAAATTGTCTAGAGCTGGTTAACAAAATGAGGTTTTATTATTCTCATATTTACCGTGAAGGCAATAATTGTGTAAATAAAATTGCCACTTATGGTGTAAATATTCATGGTTTTCATTGGTGGGATATTATTCCTAGTTTTATTAGTGTTGATTTTTATAGGAATAGAGTAGGCTTGCCTAACTATAGATTTAAATAATGTTGTTTTGCAAGGGTTTTGGTTTAAGTCCCCCTTGTTTTTTTTTTTTTTTTTATATTCTTTGTTTTTATATTAATAAAGTATTGGGATGCGGCAGATGATTGGTGAAGTTTGGGGTGCCAGCCGAGCTGGGATGTCAAGTCTTTACAATGATGCTTTCTACATTCCAATTTTTGCTTAAAAAAAAATATTGTTTGCTATGAAGTCCAGATACTTAGTAGGACACAGGTACGCTACGACATAGATACAAAGACACATGCAATTTTTGAAATTCATGATACGATACGGCCTAAATACATTAACAAAAATTAATAGAAAAACATATATTTTATATAGAATGTAGAATATTTATAAAGAAAGTGACATTGATCTTTTTTTTTTTCCCAAAAGGTCTCATTAAAACCTTATGATGCAAAACTCTCCTTAGCGATAAAAGCATCATGAAGGAAAAAGAGTGCCCTTATTTTATTAATAAAAATAAGAAAAAATACAAAAGAAAACATGGGGGGCAAATCAAACCCATGCAATGAAATCAAATAAACCTATAATTGGGAAGACAAATCCTATTTCGATTGAAATCATCCCAAATAAAACTAGGAGTGGAATCCCACCAACAAAAAGATGGAGTTTTAACACCATAAGTAGCAAGCTTGTCAGCACAAGCATTGCCTTCCCTATAAATGTGAGAAACATGAAACATCATTTATTTACATAAGTGCATACAATTAGACCATCTATTTATGAGATTCTAAGGAACAATCTTCCAATTACTAAAAGCTTGAACCACAAGGCTTGAATCACACTCCAACCAAAGCTTCTTCCAATTCTTATTAAAAGCTATTTCAATTGATATCATTGCTCCCTAAAGTTCAGCATGTAGAGCTGAGAAGACTCGAACATAATAGGAAAAGCATCCAATAAAAAATCCATTGCTATCCCTAAAAAGGCCACCACAAGAAGCATGACCCGGATTACCATGGGAGGTGCCATCAGAATTGCACTTTATCCACCCAACTTTTGGAGGATACCAGCTGACTTGGATAATTTTTGAGGCCATAGATGGATGGCAGCTCACACCAAAAGACTTGAGAATAACAAAATCACCAATAGAAGAACTCATTCTACCAATAGAGAAGTTGCCTGACATAAAAACTGAAACATGGATCATAGAATGAGCTTGCCTAACAGAAACAACTTTGTCCTTAAATCTGACTTGATTCCTAAGAAACCATATTGCCCAAATAATACTGGTCAAGCCCGAGAGCACCATATCCTTCACTTGAGCACTTCAATTTTTCTTCAATACAGATATGGAAGCTTGAATGGAAGATAAATCAAAAGTGCACTGCAGCTTATGACTAATCCAAGTCAAGATCTGAGAAGCAGAGTCACAATTACGAAATAAATGCTGTGAGGTTTCCTCTGTCTCACAGCATAGACTGCACATGGACACCATCTAGCAACCTTTATCCTTCAAATTTTCATCAGTAGGCATTTTGTTATGCAATAGCCTCCATAATAGAAATGTTCTAGAATGAGGGATGGTCTGATTCCAAATAAGTTTCCCCTAGGAGAGAGTTTGCTTTGGCTTTCTCAAAAAGTTGAAAGCATCCTTAAAGCTCATTTCACCATTGTCTGAATGCTTCCAAATCATATAATCTTCTTTATCAATGAGAGGGATGATAGTCTGCTCAATTTCACTAACCATAGATGGGAATTTGTCATTGAGAACAACAGGAATACACCGGGACTTGTTGTTTATGAAAGCATTAACCTTTGCTTTAAGAGAGGACTGTGCTGAAGCTGAGATTTGCAGCATGTTGGCCACTGAATCGGAGAGCCAAGTGTTGGTCCAGAAGTTAATAGATTATCCATTCCCTATAATCCATTTGCAGCCAGAGTCAATAGAATGCAGATGAGGTTTTTGAGATGGCCAAATGGAGGACTTTACATAGTGAAGAACAGGACCATGATGCCTAAAAAACCTTGCTCTAAGAAATTTAGCCCATTGATTTGAGGCAAAATGCACTTCCCAACACAATTTCAGCATTGCAGCATCATTAATCTCCCCGAGAGATCGCAGGCCAAGACCACCTTCCTGAATAGGAGAGCAAACTTTATTCCATGCCACAGTAACAAGCTTTCTACAATGAATGTCTCCTGACCAAACAAAATTTATGATCCATGTTTCGATTGTTTTCAACAAAGAAATTGGCCAAGCATAGACATGGAAACTATAAGAAACCATGCCATGTATAACTGAGTTTACAAGCTGAACTCTCCCCATTATTGATAGAAGAGCTCCTTTCCAAGCAGAGAGCTTTGCCTTGATTCTATCAGCAATTGGTTGCAAGAACCTCTTCCTAGGCTTACCTTGAAAAAGGGGCACTCCCAAGTATATGAATAGAAGTCTTCCTGCAGAAAAACCCAAATAAGAAGCTATGCTGCTGACCCTGTTACTGGATATCCGACTAGAATAGAATTTGCATTTACTAGGACTTAGCAATTGTCCCGAAGTATCACCATATTCTTTGGATAGATTCATTATAGCTTTCAAATTATGCTTGGTACCCTTTCAAAAGACTAAAATGTCATCTGCATACATTAAATGACTAGGAGTAGCGAAACCTCTTGGACTAGACATAAGCTTAAGCTGGCCTGTTTCAACCAAATGATTGATCCCTTTGCTTAGAGCATCCTCAGCTAGACAAAAGAGTAAGGGAAACAGTGGATCACCTTGCCTAACCCCTCTTTTACATGATATGAACCCCACTGGATGACCATTAATAGAAAAGGAAAGCCTGACAGAGTGTAGATAACTAAAATCCATTGATAGAAAGAAGAATTAAAGCCAAAAGCATTGAGAACTTTGAGCAAATAGTTCCAGTCAATTGTGTCAAATGCCTTCTTAATATCAAATTTTATAGCCATATTTCCCCCAAATACCTTAGAATCCAGTACATTAACTGCCTCTGAAGCTGTACAAATACAATCTGAGATATGTCTTCCCTTGATAAAACCTTTTTGTTGTTCAGATATTAGTTTAGGAGCAATTGAAGCTAATCTATCTGCCAGAATCTTGGTGATGATTTTAAACTGAAAGTTTGCCAATGCTATAGACCTAAAATCTTCAACTTTGTCTGCACTTGGATGCTTTGGGATTAGAACAACCAAATTAGAGTCTAAGTTAGGCAAAAGCCAAGACTGAGTAAAGAACTGCAGCACAGACTGATGAACATCATGACAAATAATTTTCCAAAATGCTTGATAAAAGCTACCCCCAAAGCCGTCAGGGCCTGGAGCTGAGTCACCACTGAGACCGAAGACAGCTGCTTTAACTTCCTCTTGATCAGGAAGATTAGTCAACATTATGTTATCCTTAAGGGTAACCAGATCAGGTATCACCCTATCTATTAGACCATTAGACTGGCATTTGTTATTAGAAGCATAAAGTTCTGAGTAGTAATCTAAGACTTGCTGTTCTATATCCTCTCTTTTGTCAATGAATAAATCACCATTTCTGAGACTAGGCAGTTGCTTAGATGTATTTCTAATCTTAGCCACTATATGAAAGAAGGATGTATTCCTGTCACCAGAAGAAAACCAATTGAACCTAGCCTTTTGTTGCCAAAACTCCTCTTGGAAAGATAAAGCTTTTTGAAGTTCTTGCTGAGCTTTTTCTTCACTGTTGATCAAAGAGTCAGAATAACCATTAACAGCTAACTCATGTTGAATACCATCCAAAGCTGCTTGAGCAAGTTCCACCTTCTGATTAACATCTCCAAAAACAGTCTTGTTCCACTTTTTCAATTCTGCCTTTAGAAGCTTCAATTTCTGAGAGAGGACAAACATTGGGCAACCACCAATTGACTTCTTCCAAACCTTATCTTCAACAATTCTTTCACAGTCAGGATGCCCAATCCACATTTTAAAGAAATTGAATTGAGATGGAAAAGTGACATTGTCTTGTGTTAAAGACAGCAAAATAGGGAAGTGATCTAATTGGCTTCTTATTAATGCACTACAGGAGACATACTTCCAAGAGGACAACCACTCATCATTACAAATTGCCCGATCCAACCTTTTCTCAGTGTAAGCACTACCTTTTCTTCTATTAGACCAAGTAAAAAAAGAGCCTCTTGTATACAGATGAGTCAGTTTGCATAGGTTTGTCCAGGCTTGAAATTCATCACAGGAAGTCTTGTTTGGTAGATGCCTACCCCTCGTTTCATGAGCACCTAAAATGGCATTGAAGTCACCAATAAAAAGCCATGGTCTTGGATAAGATTGTTGGAGACTAGCTAGATTAGACCATAACTGTCTTCTCTAAACATGTGAAGTAGCAGCATAAACAACAGCTATACAATAAGTTTGCTGATCCAAAGAAACTGACAAAGCCAGATACTGAACAGAAACATCAATAGAAACAGGCATCATAGAAATTGAGCAGGCACACCATATGTTAGGAATCAAAGGATCCCTATTATTAACTGAAAAAACTTTCAATCCAAGTTTCTTCCAATATGAAATAGGCAAAGAATCTACTGCTATCATAGGCTCAGAAATGAAAAGAATATCAGGCTTATGCTGAATACAAAATTTCTTTAGAACTAACCTTGTATCAAGGTTTCCAACCCCTCGAGCATTCTAGTAAAGAACCTTCATTATGTAAGATTTCTAAGACCAACCCTGCTTCGGGTATTCTTTGGGACAGGTTTACCTTTAATTTTCATTTTATTCTTTTGAGATTTAGTCAAAACTACAGTTTACTCTCCTTCCTTATCAACTGCATGTTCATTCTGATTGTTAAGGCCCAACAAATGAAGCTCATGATTATCATTGTCCTCATTACCATCTGCCCAAAATTTAGAGGCAATGGCAATGTCTTTTTGCACAACAGGATCAACATTATCTAATTGAACAGGAGTGGTCAAATGCCGACCTGAGAAAGGATGCACTGGTGGATCAACCTCCTAAACAGGTGTTGATTGTAAATTACCTTCTTGGTCCAAAGCAGGATTGAAGAATGTTCCCTGCATTGCAACTGTTGGAGAAATTGAACCCACAACTCTTGCATTACCTTCTTGAGAATCTTGCACAAAGTCTAACTTTTTCCCCAAGTCATCCTGACCATCCACAGGCTTGGACTCATCATAAATTGTTTCCATATAACCATCATCATAATCTGAAGCATTGCCATTATTGGTTTGCATTGACTTTTCAGTTTCTAGAGGTCCAGATGGTCTTTGTAAATCATTTATGATTTTAGATTTTATATGCTTCACATCAATTTCCCTAGGATTCTCAAAGACTCTATCCCCTCTGTTAGGAACAAAGTCAAGATGCCTTGATCCAATAACTGGATCATCTGAAGTCTTAGAGGCTTTATTACCATCCCCAACAATGATTTCAACATTATTATTCTGCTTTCCAATATTTGAAGGTTCAGGACCCTTCATGACATGAGCACTGATGTCCTTGGACCTATTCTGTTTTGTAACATATGACTGATTCCCTTTCTTTGGAAGTTCCTTCTGTGGCTTATCTTGATTACCATTATGTCTAAAGCAGTCTGATCGATCATGACCTATTAAATGTCAGGAATCACATAAAGCAGGCAGGTTTTCAATATTCAACATTAACAAAGAAGGCAACACCCTCCCTCTCCACCATAATCTCATAGGGAATTCTATTGTTTAGATCCAGCTCAACCAGAATTCTCGCAAAATGGCCTAAAGTCCTTGTTCTTGTGGCTTCATCTAGAGTAATTGGAGTGCCAATGCCATTAGCAATCTCAAAAAGGATTTTTGTCCTCCAATACTCTTGTGAAAGATCATAGAGCCTGACCCAACATTGAACCTCAGTTTGTTTTTGTATGTTTGGATTGAAATCCGCACTCCAACGCGTTAAACGCAGAAGACCAGGGTTAATATTCCAAGAACCCGATGACCATATGCGCCTTAAATCATCTTGAGATGAGAAACAAAACTCAAAGAAACCCTTACCCAAAGGAGTCAAGCGCCATTGAGCAGTAGGCCGCCAAAGAGAAGATAACTTGTTGCGCAAGTCATTGGCTTTCATGGGTTGGTTGCCTTTTGGGATCAAAAGTCTACCATGTAAACAATTCTTGGCACTTTCTATGGCAAGCTTGTATTTAGATTCAGAAATCTTGATAGCAATAGAGTCACCTTTGAGGCAGGGCTTTGGCAATTGAGACAAACGAATGTCCACGGAAGAAGACACTGCTTCCGCAAAAGATTTAACTTTCAAGGAAGCATCATGCAACGGCTGTGGTTTTGGTTGATCAGAGCTTGAAGTGGGGGCAGCAGAAGGAGAAGGCTTAGAAGAAGGAAGAACATCTGGGAACATGAACTCCCATGAGACTTCGAAGAAGAAGGCCATGGGAGCAAAAACAAGGATTGTCGATCAAGGGGAGTATTGAGAAAAGTAAGCTTTTTTTCAACTATTTTAAAGAAAGCGACATTGATCATTTCTTATTAATATAACTATGATGATCACAACTTGTGATCATAACAATATTAGATTTTCGGCATAACTCAACCCCAAAAGCTAGCTCAGGAAGTGAGGATTGCCCAAGCTTTATAAGCTCTTATGAGGCTCTATCTCTAGTCAATGTAGGACTTGGGTTTTTCCCAATACACCCCCTCATGCTCAACACTGTTGGGCTTGGTGCGTGAATAATATGGTGGGCGGCCCTTTTGATGGATCTAGGATAGGCTTTGATGCCATATTAGATTTTGGGCCTAACTCAACCCCAAAAGTTACCTCAAGAGGTGAGGATTGCCCAAGCTTTATAAGTTCTTATGAGGCTCTATCTGTAGTAAATGTGGGACTTGAGTTTTTCCCAATATTTCTTATAATTTGGGCTTAGGCCTAACTCAACCCCACAAAACCGGCTTGTAAGGTGAAGACTGCCCAAACCTTATAAGCACTACTTAGGTCATATCTCTAGGCAATGGTGGCCCTGTGCATGATTTGGTGGTGCGACTGCACAGGGCCTCATTTTTTAGGGGCCCCAATTTTCTTTTCTTAGTATATATGTATACATTAAAATAAAAAATTTCTATAATAAAAAAATTTATATAATAAAAATTTTATACTTGAAACTTGAGAGCCCAATTGTTTTTTAAAATTCAAGGCCCAATCCTTAGTACTTATTTTAATAATTTTTTTTTTAAAAAAAAAAGAAAATTAAAAGCCACACAAAAGACTCTCCATTTTTTCCTCACTCATGTATCTCTATCCATTTTTGAGGTTTTTCCCGCACTTACTTTAACAATTTTTTATTAAAAAGAAAAGCCGAATGACTCACTCACTCACTCTCCCTCACTCACTGACTCATGTTTGCAATTGCATCTCTCTCTCTCTGCCTGACGCTCTGACCTCAAACCTCAGTCCCTGTGCCTCACGTATCTCTATTGGCAGTGGTACATTGCTTCATTCACTTCATTGTGAATTTGTGATTGTTTTGGAGGAATTAGGGAGCATCTTTGTGATTGTAATACTTATTCTCCAATAATTATTCTCCCTTGTGCTTCACGTAACTCACCTGAAAGTTATTCTCCTTGGTGAAAATGATTTTGTTAAAGAAGCTTGACGATGAACAAATTATTAATGATTTTGCAACAAAAAATGCAAGGAGAACAATATTCAAAGATTAATAGGGCATCAATTTATTTCTTCAGCTCTTGTGATTCATTTGCTATCAGTGGAGGATGATACTGTTGGTATAGGGATGTTGTTGCAACATGTTCGGGTTGATAGATATAAGTATAATTATTTTTTCTATAATTCTATTGTAGTTTGCTAATGTAATATTTTCCTTTTCTTCAGTAATACTTTGTTTCAATCACTACAAAAAATATGTCATATACCTATGGACACTTTTAGTAACAGTCGTTAAAACTGTAGATATAGGTAATAGTGTCGGTCAAACCATAAGTAAAGCTTATTGACAATCAAAAACAACTGTAGGTAAATATATGTGGACCGTAGGTAAAACCTATAGTGATAATCATTTCCCATTGGTATTCATCGCTCATAATGGATGGTTGGATCGACCGTAGGTGAATATAAGTTTTACATGTACCTATGGATTTTAAAATATAGTGATAGTTTTTGTCTGTCACTAAAAAACAAATTTCTTGTAGTGAGTACTTGAGATGGTATTAAAACAATTATTGGCTAGCTTTTTATACCTCTTTGTGCATTTTTTATAATCAATATATATATTCGGCTTATAAAAAAATAGGGCACAAATTTCTCAGTTTGCACAGGGCACCCAAAATCTAGGGGACGGCCCTGTCTCTAGGCGATGTGGGACTAAACACACCCCTCATACCCAGGACAATGAAGGTGCTGGAGGCTGCAATGAAAGCAACCCAAAGTTGTCGCAATTAAGGCGGCTAGGAGCGGACCGCAATTGAGGTGGCTTTCCAACAAACAAAAAATTGAAGTTTCTGCCCATATCATAATATATTTTGTCCCTTATGTCAGAATATCAATAAAAACATCTTTAGTATAACTCAAAAAAGTCTTGGCTCTATAAATAGCCAACAATTCCAAAGCATCTTTACTAAATTACTATCTGGTGTTAACTGATTCATTCTCTTCTCCCTTATTATCATCATCCAGAAAACCATAGCTTCTAAGTCTGATTCATCAAGAGACAACAACCCCAGAAGTATCCCATGTGTATCCGTAAGTATCCTATGAATATCCGACCAGAAAATAAAAAAATAAAAAGGGATACTTCTTAGATACATATCCGGAAGTATCCTACCGGTATCGATGTCGGATACAGGTACGACACCAATACTTTTCCATTTTTGGAGTATCCAGCTTCATAGATTGTTAATAAGGAGTCCTATACAGAATTATACTTAAGAAAAGGTAGGTCTTTTGCTGTTTCTTTTTTCTTAAAATAAAATTGTTGTTGATTCTACTTTCAACATAGAAAGTTAGAAACTATTGGTGAAGGATCAACACGATGTCATATCTTTTGAATGCCAAGCTTGGAATTGTGTTCTTATTTAAATTCCAGGTTAAGTGAGATTCAGTGAGCTGCTTTTATTCTACTCAGTGCTGGGTGCACCACAGCTCAGTTGAATTCAAAGTAAGACTAATACATGCCTCAATTGTGGCCTTTATTTTGTTTTATAGTTTGTTGACCTTATTATAGTAGTGTGGCTATTTCATAGATGTTCTCTATTAATATACATGTTAATAAAATGTTTTTTTTACAAGCTGTGATGTAACAAACAAATGAATCATAAATGATAGGTTAGTAATTGAATAAGCATCAGCACAAGAAAAGTGTGATGTGATAACAGCACATTGCATGTACCATACATAAATCATGGGGACCAATGCATATTCCTGGCCCTTTTGTTTGTATAATTTTTGTAGAAGTTTATAGTTCTTGCTTTCAGTTTTGGGAAGGTTGTAATTGGATAGGGGCATTTTCTTTTTCTGATATTTATTCTTCTCTCTATGATTTTTTCACTTTGCATCAGGCTCCAATTTCTGACTTTACACTCAAGGTGGAGTTTTCTCTTCCATAGAAGTCTTAGTGATTAAGAGGATGAAGACCTTGCCAGATAGAAGCATATGATCTTTATACATGCAAATCTTTTTTGTCCAGTTTCTGATTTGGAATCCCACTGTTCATCAATGGTAATTAGTGATCCATTTGATTTCCTTTATGCTTCTCATGATGTTGTATGTTTCAGTTCATTGCTTTCCAATCTTAATTTTCTTGTAAATGTATTTTTATTTTAATGAATTGTGAGTGATATTTGCATTTTGTGAACATATTAGTTTGAGTTTGAGTTTGAGTTTGGTTTGTATTTGCTTGACCAGATTTAGTATTATTTGTTCTCTTATCTTCAAATATATCAACCACGGAAACGATTGGACTTCAATCTGAACTTTGAATCACCAAAAGCATGCTAGTTTTCATCTTGATTTTATAGTATTTAACTTACGCAGTTTTAATCATTGTCAAACTCTTTAGTGAAGAATCTATATAGATAAATTATAGTAAAAGAACGCAATTTTATAAATAAATTCTATATAAATTAAACTTATAATAAGAAGGCTACTCATTAGGTGGCTTCTACAGTCAAGCCCTAATTTTGGGATACACCGGTGGAGCAACCCTTTTAGCCGTTAAATATATTATTAAAATATATCTACGGTCCAAATTTCATACTTCAAAAAAAAAATATTAGGGTAATATTGGTAACCTAAAAAGTAAAATGACAATTATATCCTTATCTTCCTACCCTCAACCCATCCCTAAACCCTCAAACTCTCCTCTTCCAAGCTCTACGCTGTCGGCATTGCCTCTGTCGCCGCCGCCATCCCTACCCCTCAAATCCTCTTCCTCCAAGCTTGTCACCTCCGCGAACCACCTCCATCCCACCGATTCAATTCCTTCACACCTTCACCTCCAACCCAGACCCACCCCAAAAAACTGAACAACCCCATCCTCAATCTTCTTTCCAATTGTTTACTCTTCAATCTGGTTGTTCTTTTTCTGTGTTGGTTGCCTGCCGTCTCAGCTTCATCCAGTTCACCTTCGATCGAGTTGCTGCTTCTGAGTGTTTGGTGATTGGGTGGGAGCTTAGCTCCTTATAAGAGAGGAACTTCCTCTATTAGCCTAGAATATGTTGAAAACAACAACAATGAACTAGAAAATTAGGCAAAGGAAACTAGCTACCAATCTGTAGAACGGTGCCATTGCGTCACTTGAAGATTGAATCTTTGACAAAAGAAAATAAAATCTTTGATGATTGAATTAGAAACATGGGGGAAAAAAAATGAAATCCTTTATGGTATTGTTCGTATCATACTTGCCCTAAGGCAAAGGCTGAGGCGGCGGCGGCGGCGGCGAGACAGGTGGAGGGGATGCAACCGACGTTGTGGCAGGTGCCACCAAGGGTGTCGTGCTTCTCAATGCACACAGTAAAGCGGCGTTTATGGTCGCGACATAGCCGCTAGAGCCACCAACAATGACCACGACGTCGTTTTCGTCAAATCCGGAAGCGAAACCCCTCTTAGAGAAGTAGGCCAGAGAGAATATCTGACAGTGCCGGAGGAGGGGAAGATGCAAAAATCCATTTTGAGATGGACATGTCACTCCGTCTCCGGAAATACGTCATTTTCTGACTTCGGCTAGCAGTGGTTTGTGTTTCTGGTGAGGGTGGGATGGGATCTAGTGGTTGGGGTGGTGGTGAGGAAAGTGGTAGGAATGGAATTTGAAAAATAAAAAAAATGGATATGACCTAAAAACCAATGGCTCCAACTGTGTACCCCAAAATTAGGGCTTCACCGTAGAAGCTACCCTATTCATCACGTTTTGTACTACTAGATCTTGTACCCGTGCGATGCACGAGTATTTTAAATTTTGTTAGCATTTTTTTTGCTTTAATATTTGTTTGTATTTGCGTTGTATTTGAGGGGTTTGTATGTTTGAATCATGAAAATTAAATCGTTGGGGAAATGTTATTTCATGAACTACTCTTAATAGGGTGTTATTATTTGGTGCATGTGAATATAAGATATACTTGTAGATATAAGATTAACAACAAAAATGATAAGATATAAAAATATGCCATGTTTGAACTATCCATTCATTGCAATGAAAATTTAAAAACTTCAAATGGTATTCCAAATATGCCATGTTTGAATTGTTCGTTGTAATACTTGCATCTCCATTGGATCAAATTCATTCGCGGTCCTTGTAACACCCTAAGCTTGACATGGACCAACTCCAACAACAACAACAGCTTTCACCCATCAATGCAAACCCAAAAAGATGTAATTTTTTTTGCATTGGAAAATAAAATATTAGCATAGCAAGATAATTTAATACATGAATCAAAGCAGACTAAAAAAGGCAAGATGTTAAGCCAATTTTGATCACGCAGTTCTATGGTAGCATAAGGCCATGCAAAATTTTATTGGCAATGCAGCTGTGTGTGTTGTACTACTCCTGCATGAAGTGTTTCATGAATCCAACACTACGTCATCGGTTATTTCTCTTTGTTGATTGCCTATACCTATCAAAATTTGATGAAGCACAAACTGGTTTTGTTCTTCTATCAATATTATTTTATTGTCATTGGTGATGTCTTGTACTTCAACCCATCCTCTGATTAAGGCACTAAATTTTCCTCTACTTGCGCATTTGATAATATTTCCTTTTTCTTTTCTCTGTCTCACTTCTTCTATTGGTGTTGCTTTTGGTCCTCTCATCTACCTTATTTTCATATATTTGCTATAGCATAAAATTTCAAAAGAAGGTTATTTGTCCTTTTACACATGAGTATTCTTGTGACCTCTTTCTTGGTTGGGAGCATCACGTATATTACGTTTTGAGGGGAAGTTTGATTCGTTCATGATTTTCTAAAATGAAAAATATGATTATTCCTCTTTTTTTCCATGTAATAAATGGAATGCTGCTATGACCCTTTTATAATTTAAGTGACTTGGGTGCATGTGATTCAAGCTAAAAATAAAAATAAAAAAGTCCAAACAGTAGATTGCACCATGAGTGGAATAATGCAACATAGATACTTTACAAATTGAATGAAATTGGTAACAATAATGTAGCATACCTCTACTCCGGGGTGAATTGCTAATAACACAACCAATGCGTGAAATATGGAAAATGAAAGAAAGCACATTCCTGAGGTGATCCGGGAGCAATGGCAATCAAATCCAACCACTTTTCATTAGGATCACAACTATAATTGATAATATATATGTTTAGTCGCCAGATTAGGCGTTCGTTCAAACATCTTCAATGGCTTTAATATTTGCATCTTATAAAGATGGACACACATAATAGTAAATTTGTAGATTGTAAGACAGAAAACATACGGTTCGTGACATTGGACACTTGATTTAATTGGTGGACCTCACCGTTAATGCCACCAAACAATGTTGTAATATGTTTGCACCTTTGACGAACACTCTCAGCCATCAGAGCTGCAACATTTACGGCAAATCAATTTTAAAAATAAATGTAATTGTTGTATAAATAATGTGTCAGGAAACTATAACAAACAAACAATAAGTCTTATACAAAACAGAACAAAAAACAGCTCTGAAGCAATATAGTTAATATCAATACACCATCTTATTGACATTAATTTTTTTGATCTTTCAATCTAGTATGTCGTCCAGTAGATGTATTCTTAACTTAAGATGCAAATATAAGTAGCTCAACCATATGTGAAGTAAGTGCTACACCCTTTTTACAAACATCAACATGTGTGGTTTAATAAGAGGCAAACAACAAGGATGGAAGAATATTTGATCATTGTGGTGCAGTCATTTTTAATTGTAACTAAAAAAAGGATTATTGTAAAAGCCTTTGACATTTTGGCCAAATAAACCTTCAATTGCAGCAAATATCAGAAGCAGGATATTCAATTAGCAGATGTCATTGGTAAAAGGAAAATGCTAACAACTATCGGTATTGAATTAACTGTACATATTTGTTGGTAGCATTTAGTAATGCTCCACCTATCCATTTTATTTTTGAATGCTAAATATTAGAAATTAAATCACAGCCATGACTTCCGTACACAAAAAGTATCAATGGCCAGAATCAAACATATTTGGATGCATATGTTTCTATCAATTTTTTTTAATTCCAGCAAGTTGAATAAATAAAATATTGACATCTTATATATAACATCCCGATTTTCGTGCTTTCTAACATCAGTAAATTATATAATGAGTTTATATTTTTATCTAAGTTTTAGAAAATGAATTAAAATAAACTGAGACTATAGTCACGTTCTACGCTGTTGTAGAGAGTTACGGTTAAATTTTGGGTCGAAAACTCAGACGGAGCCCAGTCTGCGTTTTCACGGACAGTAGTGTTTTACTACTCAAAAGACCTAATTTTAACTCGTGAATGAGACAATTAGTTTTAGAATTGGATTTCCTACCTTTTTGCTAAAATTGGTTTCGCGCTCTAAAAAACGGAATAATAATAAACTATTCAGGCGAAAACCCTAATCGGGAGACAAACGGAGCTGTATATGGATTTAACGGAATCCGCTAACGGATAAACACGAAGTCACATCACCCAGGAAAGCGTGCCAGTGTCATGATTAATTGTAGAAAATATCTGGACGGGAAAAGAGCAAAATGACGCTGACCTTTTTCATAATTACCATTTTGTCCTTGTGAGAAAAGACTAAATTGCCCTTAAGTGATTTTTTTTTTTTTTTTTACCTTCCTACCCCCTCCCTTCATCATATCTCATGCCCTCCTTCCTCATTCCTTCACTCTTCATTTCTTTCTTCTTCTTCAACTTTCTCCTTAAGCTTTCTTCCATTTTCAAGGTTGAATCTTAACCATTTTTGGTGAGACAAGACTTGATTTTTGGTCCATTTTCATCACTCAAGAGGTATGACTACTCTCCTTGACTCCTAAGCTTCATGTTCTTCATTCTTTTCTTGTTTTGTATCCATGGTTTCATGAGTTTCAAGTTTGGACTTCAAACTTCAAAAATCCATGAAAAATTGTAGAAAAATTCTTTTAATGTCAAACCAATTTCTATGAGCTAGTTTCATTACCTTCTTTCATAATCCAAGAGCTTGTAAGCCAAAGAGCTCTCTAGCTCACATGGGTAAGATTGGCCGAACCCTATATGTGTTGAAATCTTGAGTTTTTGATTCAATTTTTGAGTAATGACATTTGATTTAGTGTTATGCATGCTTAAGGATCATTGATCCAAGAGTTAGGAATTTTTAGACATCCCTAGCCTATTTTACCATCAAGAGGCCGAACCTAACTTGTGTGAGAACCATGAGTTTTGCATCAAGTTTTTGTATAATAAGACTTACTCTAGTGTTGTGCATACTTGAGGATCATTTATCCAAGAGTTGGTAAAGTTTTAACAACTCTAGCCTATTTTGCTAAAAAGGGGTCGAACCCTAGTCATAGGAATTAGAGGGGTTTTGATTGGATTGTATTACTATGAAGATATCCAGACCAATGGATGCTATTAAACCAATCCCTCAAATGTCTAATACACTGAGGATTATAAGTACTAAAGCTCATACAGCAGAGAAGAGACAGGTAATTCTAAACGTTTCACACAATCCATCGCAATAACAGAATGGGTTGCACCCGAATCGAAAAGTACGGTTAAGAGATTACCGTCTATGTCGCAACTACCTTGTATGAGATCGTCGGAATTCGAAGCCTCAGCACCACTCATGGTGTAAACTCTTCCCCTTGTCGTCGGCCTTTTGGTTCCGGTGTCATTATTGGAAGCTGGGACAAATCCTTGTGCCTTGCATTATCTTGCTATGTGCCCCGTTTGCCCACAAGTAAAACATTTACCATTCCACACAGGGCAGTTGTTGGCCATGTGTGATGGATCTCCACACTTGAAACATTTTCTCGCTTGGCCTAGATATGATCCCTCTAGCCTCCACTGCCTGATGCGTAATCAACAGGATGATACTGTTGTTGGTTCTGATTCTTCCCTGGGGGTCGGGAATAAGGTTTCTTCTGACTCTGTTCTCCTCTCTGGTTCTGGTACTGATTCTTAAAGCGGGAAGGTCCTCCAACGTTCCCTCTGTCGACCTTTCCATGCTTCATCAGTTCCACTTGTCTGCTCTTCTAAACTAAAGCCTGGAAATTGCGAATTCCCTGCGACAACACGGACTCCTTGATTTTGTACCTCAGACCTCTCTCAAAACATTCGCACTTCCAGTCCTCGTCAAGATTGTTCTGGAAGAATCAGAAATACTTAGCAAGCGATTCAAATCTTGCCGCATATTCCCCAACGGACATCTCCCTTTGTTGCAACCGTAAAAATTCACTCTCGAAACATTCGCACTTCCAGTAATTCAATCAAGTCTTAATCAGAGATCACACAACATCAACACAACAGACCTATTCCCAAAGGTTCCCGAAAGACTCGACCAACTCTGATACTACTAATGTGATGCCCTAATCTAGCATCACATGGTGACCCAAAACAACATGAAATATGAAATAACAGTTTGTTGGTTACTTTCGGAAAACAGATTTTATTTACTTAGATCTTACTTACTCCGGAAATCGTGATAAATTTTTTTCTTCTTACAACGTTAAGCTACATCTACTCAAGATTATCATCAACACTACTCATATCCATATATATGTATCATCAGTTAACATTATACATAGTGGAACCTTGGACAAGACTCGTTCGTTTCCAAAAGACACACTAACAGAAGTAAAACGCTCTAAGTCTAAAAACTAGGTAGCGATAGTCTGAAAATCATATCTCTAAGATCATGGCCATCAGTAGCCGATAACAGACTACCCAAAATTCACTACCTCTGAAGAAACCTTAAGCTGGTCCGACAAAACTAGTGGAACCCGTTGGAAAGTCCCCCGAATGTATGACCCAAGCAGTAGGGTCCTCACGTCACTCAAATATTATGGAGTGAACCCCCGAATGGGCTAAGCTTTCTAGTTCCGGTCCCATCTGTATACAGATAATAATATATGCCAAAAAGGAAACAGCATAGCCCAAAAATACAGTAAGGGTAAGAAACCAATATATGAACTCAAAATACGACAACTACATACACCATATATAAAACAACAGATTCATATATATATTTCACGTACAATTCATAAACATGATGAGCATATCGCAACATATCGTAACAATGAAGATAAGGCAAGGGTCTCATACCCAACAATCATCATCATTTTTAAAACATTTGCATGACACTTCCAAATATAACATCTAGTACTTGATTCTTAATTTCTGGACATCCCATCACCTTATAAATGAGTTGATCAAGCACGATTGCCAATTAAGACACACAGTATTTACCATATCATGCTGTCCAACACAGGGTACAGTGCTTCACATTATATGGCTTTTATTTACCATATCACACCGTCCAACATAGGGTACAATGTTTCACATTATATAGATTTTATTACCATATCACACTGACCAACATAGGGTACAATGCTTCACATTATATGGATTTGTTTACCATATCACACTGTCCAATACAAGGCACAGTGTTTCACTTTATATGGATTTTTCATTGTCCATCAAGGCACAATGATACATAATGACCGAAGTCATCCCAGGTTTCCTTGTTATCAAGGTTCCCTCATTTTAGACGGCACGTCTGCCAGAAAACATATGCATGAGAAAACCTTTGTCTTCGTAAGTTTTTCTGTGTCGTATCATTATTTCCTTGTTGAAGCACAAAGCTATCAACCACCACTACTTTTAGACTTTCAAGTCTTTTCAACATTTACCAAAAGGGACACACAGTCCAAAACAGCCCAAACCCAAAAACCATCAACCGATGCACCAGTCTCGGATTTTGGATTCTAGAGCACACAAAACGTCCAAAAGCCTACAGGACCACACAAATTGTCCACAAGCTTACAGGACCACTTTACTAACACGGATCCTTGATACACGTGTTTTACAGAACACTAGAACCCTGACGTCTCGGTTTCTAGGTTCGCTTTAAAATTATCTTTTCCTTTTGAAATACCAAAAACAAAACCCGCATCACTGAAGCTTACACATAAAGCCTTCAGGATCGGTTTTTCCATAAAAACAAACTCTTGGTCGAAATCACTTGTCTTTTTGAAGTACTTTGGTAAACTATCAAAACCTTGAAATATAGTTTGTGAAAAACCCTTTTTCTTGGATAAAACAATTTGTTTCAAAACTGGATCACTTGAAATTACTTTTGCTTTGAAATGATTCGTTTTATCGCTTTAAAAATGACTGATGATTTCTAAAGCACTTTTTATTTTAAAAACTTCCTTTTCTTGAACTAAGGATATTTCTCCTCTTTATGTCTTCTCATTTCTTAATGAAGTATATGTCATTTTCTTATTCCCAAAAAGATGTCAAATCCACTTGGTTTTCTAAATCCTTTTAAAAACTCTTAACCTTTTATTTACTTACTTTACATCCCAAGTTTTTTAAAGCTTTTAAATTTACTCGATATTGAACCCTAACCGATGTTAGGTTCTTTAGCACAATACCAATCATCATTTCAGTCAATATATCATGCTAAGCATACATAAACATAATCAAACATGCTTGAGCACAATTAAGCATAAGCAAACATACTTAAGCACAATTAAACACAATCAAGCATAATTGAGAATAAGTAAAACACTCCACAAATAAATATAATACACCATGAATTTACATTCCTCCACACAAACAGTACATAGCCATCGGAAATTGAATTCCTCAGGTTATCTCCCCTTACCTCTTGAAGTAATCCTCCGAATGAAAAGTCGTCCGATTGGTCCGCGAATCTTCCGATTATACGCCCGAACACTCAACACCAACTACATTCACACAATCAATTCAAACATCAACATTTAACAACATAAATTTCCCTATATCCTTCTATCTAGGGTTCGGTCATGGTGCTCTAAAAATAGCTAGAGATATCTAAAATTTCCTAACTCTTGGATGAATGATCCTTAGGTATACCTAACACTAAAATAAGTCTCTTCACACAAAACTTGAATAAAAAACTCAAGATTCCTCACCCTATAGGTTTCAGCCTCTCTATAAATAAATAGGCTAGGAATTTATTTTGATTACATGCTCTTGGACAATGAAAGAGGATGATGAAACTAGCTCATAGAAATTGGTTTTACATTAAAAGGATTTTTCTACACTTTTCTAGAGATTTATAAAGTTTGAAGCTTAAACTTGAGCATAGACGAAAAACAAGGTTTCAATAGAAGAACATGAAGATTAAGAGATCAAAGGAAGAGTCCATACCTCTTGGAGGATGAAAATGAGCAAGATCACCAACTTTTCTTCACAAAATCTCTTGAATGCTTATTGAGAAAATGAGAGAAAATGGGAGGAAAAGATGAGTTATGAAGAAGAAATGGTGGAATGCTTTCATGAAGGGGGGGCGTGAGGCTTAGGGGAAAGGGTAGGAAGGTCCAAAAAAAATTTCACTTAAGGGCAAAATAGTCTTTTCACCTAGGGACAAAATTGGAATTAAGACAAAAGACCAAGGGCAAAATGGTCTTTCACCCTTAAAGTAACAAAATATCTAGATATTTTCTAGAGGTAATGATGAGGGTGAGGGCAAAATGGTCTTTTCCTTTAGGGACAAAAATGTCATTTAGGAAAAAGGCCAAGGGTATTTTGGTCTTTTCACAGTGTGAACGCGTTCTGATATTTTCTAACATCATGACATGCTGGTGATTCATGGCACGCTTTCCTGGGTGACTTGACCTGACGTGACTTCAAGTTTATCCGTTAGCGGGTCCCGGTAAATCCCTATTCAGCTCCGTTTTTCACCCGATTTAAGATTTCGTCCGAATAACTTATATTATTTCACTTTTTAGTGTGAAAAACCAATTTTAACAAAGTTGTTGGAAATTCGATTCTAAACCTAACTGTTTTGTTCACGAGTCAAAATTAGGACTTCTGATCATTAAAATCTTACTGTTAGTGAAAACGTAGACCGGGCTCTGTCTGAATTTTCAACCCAAAATTTAATCGTAACTTCCTATGATAGCGTAGAGTACGAATATGATCTTGGTTTACCCGAAATCATTTTCTAAAACTCAGATAAAATATAAACTCATTTATATACTTTACTGATCTTAGAAAGCCTGAAAATGAGGGTGTTACACGATTGGAGCCAAGCTTTAGCTCTATCTCTAAGAGAGAAAGGAAACAACCTTAAGCGCACCACATCATCAGAGGCTCCATTCATCTGTACTATATCACTAAGCTCCAAAAAGTTGGAGACATGAGTGTTGGGATCATCCTTATCCACCCCGACAAATTGGTTGTTTTGATTTGGGGATATGTGTAACATCCTACAATTTTAATATAATTATTTTAATAAAAAAAGATTAAACTATTATGAGATTTAGTAAAGACAGAAAAAAAAAAGTCGGTTTAAGAGTTTAATAGAGTTGCTTAGTAATTAAAAGAGTGCAAAATTAGAATTCTTTGTATAAATAAGTGAGCCAACATCATTGAGTTTAAAAAAAAAAATATAAAAAAATAATAACGTGGGTTGAATTCACATACAGAAGCAGATTATTTTGGCAATAGCAGATACATTATTTATTTAAAATTGAAACAAAACAATCCAGAAAGTCATTCACATGGGTTTCATTTGATAAAAAGGAAATGGGGCCCAATCGAATTTGGATAGGTTAATTGAAAGAGGTTCATTTGTTCTTAAAAGAAAAGAAGTAACCTGCGTAGCGCCGCACAAACTTCACAAAGGCGTTAAAATAAATTGTAGGGAAAAGAGCATACACTCACCCTAAACTATAACCTGTTTTCAAATAGACACCTTCAACTATTGATTCTTCATAATTAATCCTCAAACTAAAATAATTGGTGAAGTTGGTCCTTCCGTTAACCCAAAGTTAAATCACTAATAGTGATTGAATTTAACCGTCGATTTTATAAAATCTCAACCCTTCATTATTTTTTATTTTTTAATTTTCAAAAAAACAAGAAAAAGAAAACAAAGAAATCCATTTTGAGAGCTCAGCTTCTTATGTTTCTCCTGGTTGTTCTTCCTTTCTCAATTTATGTCTTTTCTCAGCTTCGTGTGTCCATTCGGTCAGTGCTTCAATTTATACACATTGTAAAGCATTTCTAGTCAATAGTGGTTTTTATTGTAAAGCAACTGATACTTATGCAGCACTGATCCTACACCATTCAAATTGATTTAAAGCATCCAAGTTGGTTATAGAATGGAAGTATAAGACACGAACTAATAATTAAGCAGGACACGGTTGTTTGATAATTTATATTATGAATTCATTTTCAGTGAAAGAAAATGGACCCCTGGATTTAAGAGAGCTAATGGCTTCAAACCAGAGGAAAAGGAAGAAACACAGGAAGCTATTTTTCTGTTTTTTTTTTTTTAGTTTTTTTGGAAAATTTTAAAATAAAAAAGTAAAAAAGTAAAAAATAAAAATAATCAACGGTTTAGATTTAAGTAAAATGGACGGTGAGATCCAATCATTGTTAGTGATTAACTTTGGATTAACAAAGGGACAAATTTCACTAATTCTTTTAGTTTGAGGATTAATTGGGAAGAATCAATAGTTAATGACGTCAATTTGCAAACAGGTTATAGTTTAAGGTGGGTGTATGCTCTTTTCCCTAAATTATAATAGAGATGGAATAGAGGAGCGCAGGAGCGCCGACCACACTGCTAATGAGGGGAGCTGCATAGATTCAAGAACATCAAATAAAAGAGAAGAAGAATTTGTGGTGCAACGCTAGGATTTATTTTAAGTAATATTTGGAGCTTTTGGAGGTCTACGAGAGGTGAGTAAAAATATCTTCTCTCACCCTTTCATGGTACAAAGATTTGGGGTTTGGGTCTTAAAATCAATTATGATTTTGGAAGATTGTTTTGGGAAAAATTTTGTTTTTCTATGTTAGAGTTCAAGAACCCTAAACTGAATTGAGGTTTTCTATTAAAACGAAAGTTTATTAGATTGAGTATTTATCCTTATGATTGATGATATGAGATGTATGATTGGTATGTGAATTGATTGATTGACATGCTTTACTTGAGTTATGTGATGATATAAAGATATATATATATATATATATATATATATATATATATATATATATATATATATATATATATATATATATATACGATTTGACATGTTTAATTGATCATTATGCATGTAACATGACGTTTGAGAAATATCGCCTATGAAAGGGGTATCGAAAGTAACATCGCTATTAATTTGGGATGTCGAAATTATGTAATACCGCCGGTTGATGGGGTATCGAAAGTAACATCGCCATTCATTTGTGATGTCGAAATTATGTAATACCGCCAGTTGATGAGGGTATCGAAAGCAACATCGTCATATATTGGGATGTCGAAAAATGAGCAATACCGCCAGTACACATGGTTGGTATCGAAAAATTAGTAATGTTACCGATCAGAATGTGACATCGAAATACCTCTCTTGAGTAGAGGTAGGCAATCGGACGCCATTGTTAAGTGATGTTTGATAGTCATATGACATATGCGATTTATTGGAATTATTTGATATTTGAAATTTTGGCATACTTGATTTATGATATATAGATGATGACTGATTATTGCCAATAATAATTTATATTATTATTAATATTATTTTATAATGCTATTATTTTGGAAAATAGTGGGTACCATGAATTGTTTTTTCGGTTGCCGCACCAACTTAGAACAATGCTTTTGCAAAAATCTTCTTAATTGTATTTTTATTCACTGGGATTATAAATCTCATTAGTAGTATTGTTTTCAGAGCTCGAGAACGTCACAGTTGAGCATACAGAGACTTGGAGATTATCTTCTTAGTTTTAGTATTTGGTTATTATGTTATGGCTTATGTCAAGAGAACCTAAGTCATCATTATATTTTTTTATTATGCGAGTTGTAGTAGATGCCGGGTTTTTGAGGGTTTTAAACTTATTTATGTTATTTCAGTATTTTATGGGTTATTGATGTAAACATTACTATTTATATTATTACACTTCTTCATATTTTATTTAAATATTTTCTTGGGTTACTAATATAACGAAGGGCGTTACAATATAAGTTGTGGACTAAGACAAAAGTTTATGGCATTCACCGAAGGCCTCATAATACTAGAGGTATGCCTATTTGGAGCAATGGCATAATCCCCAAGCGTCCTCTTAAGAGCACCACCACCATTCCGACCATTATTCGCCATCTCTTCCTCCTCTTGTTGCACAAAAGTGGAAGTGGGAATAGAAGTAGAAGTGGCGGCCTTTTTCCGCTTTCTTTCTTGAGTACGATTACTCCTAGCCGTTTTCTTTACTTCAGGATCGTAAAGAAGTTGGTCAGCCGAGATTTTACCTCGCATACAAGTATCAAAGATAGCAAAAGCTTGTTAGCACAAATTACAAAATATGATAGCAATGAGTAAAACAGTAAAATAAAATTATATTTAAACTCGGAACCAAAATGATTATGCTAATATCGAAACACAAATCCACGGCAACGGTACCAAAAACTTGTTGAGACTTTGGCAAGTATACCAAGTCGTACAAGTAGTAAAAGGGTGAAAGAGATATCGTTCCCACGAGGATAGTGTGACAAATACTAACACACATAAATCAATTCTACCTAAAGAGTTGTTTGGGATCAAAGGGAGCTCGAAAGCTCAACAACCAAGAATTAAAGTAAAAAAGAACAAAACAAGAGAAATTAGATCTTTTTGTACTTTTATCAAATGCTTAAAATGCAAGACGAGTTTTACTTCAAAGATAAAATATGTTGGAGTTAAAATTCACTAATCCTTCCCCCTCATGCAATGAAATCACAATTAATACAGTTTCAAACTTCAATAATGAATATCAATCCACTAAATTACTCAATCCCTAATTCCTTAGGTGGAAAGAAAACCCCCAAATTAAAACCTAATTCCTTAGGTTGCCTAATTAGTGGATTTGCATTAAGATTAGGGATTAAAAGATAACTAATAAACCAAATTCCATTCCTAGAAGATAAGGTTTACTGGGTGATTAATTTCATGTCTAGATTCAATATGAACTTTCCAATTGCAAATCAAATCAAAGATCAAATCATGGATGATCAAACCACAACAAGCATTAAGCATAGAAATTAACCACTCATAAAGAAGTAGGAACTATATTAAAAGGTCAAAGCAAAAACATGAGAGTTTGGGAAAAGCTACATCTAATCCCGACAAAAAGGGGATTTATCTACTCGTAGTCAAAGAGATAGCCAAACATAAACAAAGAACAAAAGAGGAGAAGAAAAACTCCATGAAAGCCTCCAAGTTGTGTAGCAGCCACCAAGGGGAGAAACCAACGAAATTAGGGTAACAATGATGTCAGAGAGGTGCTGGGTAACGAATTCTTTCCCAAAATGAACTTTGCATGCCTTTGAAATCATTAAACGACGCGTAGCGCCGTAGCAGTGAGCTTTCTCTATGTGCAATGTCAAGTGTAAACGGCGCTGAGAGCCATTAGCTGGGTCTAAGCCCTTTTTATCAGTGAACTCTCTGGCATCTTCAGGCTCAGCGCCAACCACCATATTGTGACCTTCAACGGGGCTTCTTTTTGGGTTTCATTGGACTTCAGCTACTTGCATCCAAACTAACAAAAACACACAAAATAATATCACTAACTAAACTCAAAATAATAATTAAAAGAAAACATCCTAATGACTCAATAAACACACTAATCATTAGCATAAAAACAAACTCTTAAGGATTAAAAGAGAAATAATCTACCTAAATGCACACCTAAAAGGTATGCATATTGGCAACTTATCAAGTATGGTGAGGTTTGTAACATCCTAAAAAACTTAAATAAAAAGGGTGATACATTGATGTATTAGAATCATGCATAGATGTGCAAAAATCAAAATGAGAAATACATAGATGTACAAGAAGTGTACATCAATGTACTAAAAAAAAAAAAAGAAGAAGAACCTGAAACAAGTAGAAAACTGGATTTTTAAGGGATTCATCGATGTACAAAAATAAATATGTCAATTCTGTTGTTTTTTTAAGATACGTCGATGTACCTATATGAGTACATTGATGCACATTAATAAAATGGAAGTACATCGATATATAACTCATATACATAGATGTATAAGGGTCAAAACGTGTAAGATGATTTAAATACATCGATGTATTAATATAATACAATGATGTACTCGGGGAAATTCACAAAACACCATAAACGAGCATTTTAACCTTTGGGGGCCCTATAAATACAACTAATGACTCCTAAGTGCGAATTAGAGAACCTTAATACCTCCTAAAACACTCTGGTGGCTACTTTAGGTGATCCAATGCTTGAAGAAGGGGGATTTTGGAGAAGAAGGAGCAAATAAAGAGGAAGAATGAGAGAACGCTTGACGAACAATAGGATTCACTCTTACGAAACACTTTAGAGCTTTTGGAGGTCTACAAGAGGTGAGTAGAAATATTATTTCTCACCCATTCCATGGTGCAATTTGTATTGAGGTTGAGGTATGATTTCAAAACATGGTTTTTAAAACATTGTCTTGAATTTGGTCAAATCCTAATTTCTAAATTTGGGGGTTTTCCTTTAAAGTGTTCATACCATGAATTACATGTTTATTCTTGAGTTTGATGCTATGATATGTTTGTTTTACATTTGACTTGGCTGAATGACATGCTATATTTGGATTATATGATGATATATGTGGTATTGACATGAATAATTAGGTGTTATATGTGATGGATGCTGTTTACTGCAATACCGCCTATGATAGGGGTATCAGAAGTAACATCGCAAATAAATTGGGATGTCGAAATTATGAAATACCGTCATGATGGGGTATCGAAAATAACATCGTCACACGTTGGGATGTCGAAATAAGTAATACCACCAGTGTACAATGGTTGGTATCGAAAATGAGTACTGTCATTGAAGAGAAGGTGACATCGAAATACCTTCATAAGTAAAGGTAGACAATGGGACGCCATTGTTATCTGAAGTTTGATAGTCATATGACACTTGTGATTTAATGGGATTTAATTGATATATGTGATATGATCTATTTGATTATGGTGTGTTGATAGTGGTTGTTTATTGGTAATATTAATTTATGTTATTATTATCTAATATTTTGGCAATAGTGGGTAGCAAAAACAGTTTTTCGGTTACCACACCGGCTGGGAATAATGCTTTTGAGAAAACCTTTTATAAATGTATTTCTGTTCACTGGGATTTTATATCACATTACTAGTATTGTTTTCAGAGCCTGGGGACGACCCTGTTGTGCAACCAGACGCTTGAGGATTATCTCTTTAGTTTTAGAGCTTGGTTAGTATTGCATGGCATATGCCAGGAGGACCTTTGTCATCATTTAGTTATTTCCTTATGCGAGATGTAATAGACGTTCGGTTTTGAGGCTTTTGAACTTATTTATTTCGGTATTTTATTGGTTTAAGGATATAAACATTATTTTGATATTATTATTAATATTAGTAAACTAAGTATTTACTCAGTATTATTTAAGAAAATATTTATTTCTTCATATTTTATCTAAATAATTATCTTGGGTTACAAATGTAACGAATGGCGTTACAAGGTTGATGTGTTGTGCGGGTTGACACTGTCATGGTTCTGACTGTGGAGTTATGGCTCGTGTATGTGGGGCGTCGTGATGATGTTGATGTGATGTGGCTGCAATGCATCGTGGTTGTGGCCGAGTGCTTATGCTTGAGGTTCCGATATCAACCTGTGATGGATGTTTGCTGCATATCATAGCATGATGATGTTCCACATGTCCCAATGGAGGATGCCCAAATGGGAGCGAGATGTGTTCCACCTGTCCCAAAGCGGGATGTCCAATTGGGGACGATATATATGATGTAATGATGTTCCACCTATCCCAATGGGGGATGCCAAAATGGAGGCGAGATGTGTTCCACCTATCCTAAAGAGGAATGTCCAATTGGGGACGATGTGAAATGTGAAATAATGTGATGTGATATTTGTCCCCGATAGGGATGTCCAATTGGGGACGTGATGAAATAGGTCGATAAGCATACAAGGATTAGTATCCCTCGTAGAGGTTTGATCTGAGAGAACAATCTTTGAGATAGATGTGATGTATGACTCGAGAGATGGTTGTTTGAGTGTTGTATGTTTTCTATGTGTTGTATGCTACATGTGTATATGTTATATTATTGCCTCTCTCACATGTTCGATGATATATGTTTCTTATCTCCCTCTATCTCTTTTTGTGTATGTGTTACCGTTCTTCAACAAGCAGACAACAAGCAGCTTGAGGGTGATGGACTGGAGTTACACCCCTTCGTGACGACGGCACCGAGGATGCAGGTGTTGGGGGACATAGAGATCATTTATCACGATGATCGAGGATGGCAGGTTGACCCTGCCACGTTCTTTACCGTTTATACTGGTCCCATTAGTATATGGTTTAGGAACTGTGATACACCTTTCAGAGACATCATCAGGCCATATTGAGTAGTATAGCATCTACCCTTCACAGAGATGTGGTATCCACCGAGACCACCAGTACGGGAGAACATGTGGGTGGAGCCCGCGTCTTCTCATGTCACCAGTCGTCGCGATTTTGTGCTACGTGGATGTAGGCGGAGCACAAAGCAGTGCCTTAGGAACTATAGACAACGGAGGATTGTCGTATCTAGTTCCTCATCAGAGTATGAGCCGTTGCAGGTTTATCGGCATACATATGGTGAGGGACGGGGTAGCTCAGGGCATCAGCGTCGCTGATGGCGCGATCTCGCCTGTGCGTCTGTCTAGGAGTGTGATGTGAGGCATTTTGATGTATTTTGAGTGGGGTGGTGAGTGCTGGTAGTTTGAGAGCTTTTCTTTTCCTTTTGATGTATTTTTTAGTTTCGATGTATTCCGCTTGTTTATATTACTATTGTAGCCTTGCTGATGGGGCAACTAATGCATGTATAAATATCTTTATGTTTCGTAGCCGTGGACTCTGATATGTTGTGTGCTTTAAATTAGTTTTAGTTTCTGTCTTTATCTTTTTACGCTTCGCTTCGTTTCTTGTATAAAGTGCGCTAACGTTTATAATACGACTAAGGTTAGTTAATATCTTAGGTTCTTTAATGGGACGGTCGTCTCAAGAGCGAATCGTCCAAGACTGGTTCCTGAACCACCATTTGAGAAGTGGTGGTGGGGACCAGAGCAACAACGGTATTCTTGGAAGAAGCCATGGAATCTCAGAAGAAGAGCGCAAAGAATTTTCTTGAAGGAGTTGGGTTTGTTGAGAGAGAAAAGAGGAGAAGAGATTTTTGACACGTGGAGTGATATATAAAGAGACTAACGTTGGTTCAAATTCCCAAGCACAGCTGTTACAGCTAGTGTATTCATTATCCCTATTATGTTGGGATAGGAAGATATTGATATGATTTAATTGAAATTAAATCATAAATTCAAATTTAGAATTTCAAAATTTTAGAATGAGAAAGTTTGAAGTTCAAATCTTTGTCTTTCTTCTGGAAACAACTATCGAAAGACAAGTTTTGGGGGGGCATCTGTTAGAGGTAAATTTCATGATTCTCGACGAATGTAATAAGGGAATAACAAAAGGGGACAAGTTGATGAGATAAGTTTGAGCCGACAGACAAGGAAGATCAACAGGTGTCCAAGAAGTAGCAAAGAGTCTGGCGGGGATTGATTTAGCCTTCAATATTAAAGAATCACTAAGTGTTAAAATTGAAGAAAATTTCGAGCCGACAAGAGGTTTAGGTCGACAAGTCAGCCTCCAAAAGGATTCAACAACAGAGAGTAAACTATGACGGGTCAACAAAGTTGGCAAACATAAGAAATAGAGTCAAAGGAAAAGTCGTGGGAACCAAGATAGAAGAAGAAATATTAACCGTAGTTGTCGACACGGCTATATATTCATCTACTTGGCAGATGTTGAACAAAGAAAAGAGATTGCAAGTCAAGTGCTTATTCACAAAGAGATGTTTCAGTTTTATAAAAGACAGCATCGACGAAGCTTAACCGTCGTGTGTAGGTGTCAATCAGATAGATAAGCTGTTATCTTAGAGTATTTCTGTAACACCCCGATTTTTCGTGCTTTCTAAGGACGATAAACTCAATTAATGAGTTTATATTTTTATCTGTGTTTTAGAAAATGATTTTGGGAAAACTAAAATCATAGCCTTGTTTCACAAAATCGTAGGAGCCTTCGGTTAAGTTTTGGGTCGAAAACTCAAACAAAAACTGATCTACGTTTTTTAGATAATAGTGTTTTCTACTATCACGACCTAATCTGGACTAACGGACGAAACCATTAGTCTTAGAATGTATTTCTCTATCTTTTTCCTAAAATGTGTCCTGACGTCCAAAATATAAATAATATTTTATATTCGGGCCGATAATCGATCGAGGAGACGATTCGGGCTGTCTTAGGGTTTTTCGAGACCCACGATCAGATGTTTTTCATGCCAAGATTGTATCAAGTTATTTGAGGAAGTCATATCAGTGTCGGGACGATTTCAAAGATCGGGATGTGAATCAACCAAATTGCCCTTGGTTAATTTTATTACCAATTTACCTCTCCTATTATTAAACTAATAAACCCCTAAATATCTAATATTTCCAACCTTATCTCCCCATTTCATTCGGCAGCCCCCTCCCCCAAATCACCTCCTCTTCTTCTTCTCTCGTTTCTTTTCTCTCCTTTCATCCAAAATCTCCATTTTTGAAGGTAGAAAGCTTGGAATTTTGTGAAGAAATCTTCATCAAACTTGGAGTGGATCATCACAGGAGGTAGTAGTTCAACTTTATCTCTCTCAATCTCTCCTTTCTCTCCTCATATTTTCATGATCAAGGATGTTAGGGTTTTGTCCCTAAAATCTTTGAAAATCCATGAAAAATTGTAGGAAAATCGTATCTGTACCAAACCAATTTCTATGGCCTAGGTTCATGACATACTTGTATGATCCAAGAGCTTAGAGCCAAGAAATCCCTCTAGCTATATTTTCTAGGTAGGGGCCAAAACCCCCCTATGGGTGTAGGGTAGGGTTTTGGTTGGTTTTTGATGATCTGATCTGATATCTAGGGCTGTCACGCTTAGTTAGGGTGTTATCCAGAAAATGAGAAATTTTGAAGCTCCCTAGCTATTTTTAGTGTAATAGGGCCGAACCCTAGGGGTGGTGCATTAGGAGAAATCTTTGTTTTGTAAGGTAATGCCGATATGTTTTACGTATATGTAGTGATCGGCAACGTGCTGGGGCGGTGAACAAGTTGATCGAGTGTTCAAAGTTGAGCTGGAAGCTACAAGAGGTAAGGGGATAAACTTGAGGAATTCCATTTCCGACAGCTATGTGCTGCATCGGTGTCTGTACTGTATTTAAATAGTTTATATCTGATGTTAGTTGATTTCTTGATTGACTGCTGTTGATTGGAATATGCACTGATGTACTGATGTATTGATGTAACTGTTGATATAGTTGAATGCATGTTATACTTGCTGAATGGTTATATGGATGTATCGTGTGCCCTGCTGTGGGATTTAGGCATTAGAGGACCTAATTTTTGATTAGGATCCGACATCGTGTAACTTAAAAGCTTTAAAAGTCTGAAATGTGTTTTAATAATGAGAAGTGAAGTTTAAAAGCGAATAGGGCATTAGAAACCTTCAAATGTCTTAATTTGATAAGTTAACCCTTTTGAGAAATGTGGTTTCCAAAGTTATATTGAGTTTATTCAAGAAAAAAATGAGTTTGTGCAAGTTTTGTTTCAAGTTCGTATCTTACCGAAAAACAACGAAAGAAAAAAAAAAAAAAGAAATGGTCTCTGGACCAAGTTTTGTTTTATGGAAAAACCGATCCCAATGACTTGGTGTAAGTATCGGAGATTTGGGTTTTTGGTTTTCGAGTTTTCAAGGAAAGTGGTTTTGAAGTTTAGAAACTAGAAACCGAGACGTCGGGGTTCTAGGGTTCTGCAGAACACGTGGATCAAGGATCCGTGTTAGTTGTGATCCTGTCGGCTTAGGGACGATCTTTGTGGTCCTGTAAGCTTGAGGATGTTTTTATGATCTTGAATCCGGCGTCCTTGACTGGTGCATCGGTGAGGGATGTTGGGATTTGAGTTGTTTTGGATTAAATGTCCTCTTTTGAGAAAATGTGTTTTGAGGCTTAAAGAGTCTAAGACATTATGGTGGTTGTTAGCATTGATGCTACAACGAGGAAATATTGATGCGACAAAGATCAATTATCGGAAACTAGATAGCTTTCTCATGCATTAAATGCGGGGCAGACGTGCCGTGATACGGGGGACCTTGATAAGCAAGGAGAACCTGAGATGACTTATTTGTCATGACATTGTGCCTTGATGGACAATGGTGTCATACGTGTTCTGGGAACGTATTGCGCCTTGAGTTGGACAATATAGTATGACCGTATTCTTGTGGAGTACTTCTGATTGCGCCCCCATGTGAGAATCGCGTAGTGTCATGGGATTCAAAGTACTCGTTTTGAGCCAAATATTGGTGTAAATCTTTAGAGCCTGATCAGCTCATTGCGAATGGTGATGGGATTTCCGGAAATCTAGTAATCTAGTTTGAATATTAGTTGAGATATATGGAAGTGCCATGCATATGTTTAGGAGATAACGTTGATTGTGGGGTACGAAGCCCTTGTGCATTTACCGCCATTTGTACTTGATGATATATGACATGTTATATGATGATTTGAGTGAGTTATAGTATATGAGTCTGTTGTGTGGATTGGGCATATAGTTGTTGTTTATGGATTCATATATTGGTTTCTCACCCTTGCATGTTTTTGGACGGGTTGTCCATTGGTATATATATTGTATCGTGTTTACAGATGGAACCGACATCAGATCACCTTGCGCACTCGGGGATGCGCGTCCTAGCATTTGATCGGAGGACGGACCCAGCCGCGTGGGTTATCCACCCAGGGGTGGAAAGTGCGGCGTACACTGGACCGGTTTGCACCGTAAGCGGGACGACTGAGACGGGACCGCGGAAGAGTACTAGGACAGTGGAGACCATCCAGGTGCCTCTCCCTCCCATCGGGTTGATGCTGCAAGCCCTTATGGAGCAGGGTGTGATCGAGTCGGTCGCCCCCGCTGCACAGTCCCCGCAGCAACAGCTACCCCAGACGCCTCCCCCGCCTTTTATTTTGGTAGCGGGCGAGCACGTCGTGGAGGATGTGGGGGAAGAGGAGGAGGAGGAAGACCCTGAGGAGGATCCTCAGGAGGACCCGGAGGATCATCTTTCGGATGCTTCCGATCCCCATCCACAGGGGAACGGGAATGTAGGTTCCCAGAGTTCTTCCCCTGGTTCCAGCATTGGACCTCTCTCCGGGGGATTGTCCAATGGCTTCCATTAGTCGGACCAGCTTAGGGTGTAGACCTTATTTTATTTTTGAGGCAGCGGTTTTTGGGTAGTCTGTTAACGGCTACTGATGGCCATAGGTTTTAGAGATATGGTTCCAGACTGTCGCTGCCTAGTTTATAGTTTTTAGGAGTTCTTCCTTTGACCTTTTGTAAAGGGGCATGTTGTCCATAGTTTCAGTTGATATATATATATATATATATGAGCTTTTCTCTTCTGTCTTGAGTGGTGAGTGGTGGTTCTATAGGTATTAAGAAGAAAAAATTTTTGTCACGATTTTCAGAATCTGCTTATACAAAGGATTTATTTTCCGAAAGTAAAACCAGCGAAATTTTATTTACCGTTTCATTAAGTGTGTTGAGTTACGTAAGTGGCACCGGGCTTGAGGGTGTCACATTAGTGGTATCAGAGCTGGTCGAGTCTTTCGGGAATCCTTGGGGAATAGGTCTATTGTGTTTGCTGTTGTGTGATCTCTGTTTCACGAGGCGAAAGTGATTTCGCGTCGCGAGCCCGAGAAGTTGTGTTTTGCTTCTTAGGGCATGTTCTCTGTCTCGCGTAGCGAACCGGAAGTCGCGTCGCGAGGCAGGGAAATGATACTCTGTTTCTCGGGTATGTTCTCTGCGTCGCGTGGTGAAATGGATTTCGCGTCGCGAGGCAGAGGAGGGGAGTTGCATGTTGTCTGGATCGCGTAGCGAACCAAAATTCGCGTCGCGAGCTAGAGAAATGGTGCTCTGTTTCTCAGGTATGTCCTCTGCGTCGCGTGGCGAAATTGAGTTCGCGTCGCGAGACAGAGGAGTGGAGTTGCATGGTCTCTGATTCGCGAAGCGAAATTTATTTCGCGTCGCGAGGCAGAGAAGCTTCCTAGATGTGTTCTCTGCGTCGCGTGGCGAACGGGATTCGCGTCGCGGGGCAGAGGAGTAGTGTTTCCTCTCGGATAGGTCCCCTGCATCGCGTAGCGAACTGGATTTCGCGTCGCGAAAGCAGAGGGCATGTTTTAGTATCGCGTGGCGAATGGGATTCGCGTCGCGAGGCCGAGAGTGATGTGGCTTCCTGGATCGCGAAGCGAAGGAGCGTTCGCGTTGCGAGTCCGAGGAGCTGTTCTCTACTTCTCAAGCAGACTCTCTGGTTCGCGTAGCGAAACTGAGGGTTGGGATGTTACTACTCTTCTTTTTATTTCCTTCTTGGAAATGTTGTATGTCTATAACTTCTTATTTGCTTTATTTTCTGGTTGCCATTTGACTGAATTTGGGCCTTGTAGGTCAGATATGGAACTAGAATTTGGAGCGAAAGCAGGACGTGGACGTGGACGTGGACGTGGACGTGGCCGTGGACGTGGTCGCGGTCGGGGAACTGGTGTCCAAGCTGAGGATGTTACTGGAGCCACTGGAATGGATTTTGCTGCTCAGGCAATGGCTAACATGGCTGCGGCTATTGCTGTCCAAACTGCAACCATGAACGCCCACAATGCCCAAGAACAACTCCGTGCTGACCAGGCCGCTGAGGGCCGAAGCTTGACTACTTTCAGGCGTCAGAATCCGCCACAATTTTCTGGTGACGTGGATCCTGAGAAAGCTAATCTTTGGATTCATGAAATTGAGAAAATTTTTGAGTTGATACGTAGTCCAGAAGAAGTGAAGGTGCCATATGCCACATTCCTACTGATAGGAGATACAGAATATTGGTGGAAAGGAACGAAACAACTACTGGAGGCAAATCACGGGGTGATTTCGTGGACGCTGTTTAAGGATCGCTTTTTGGGAAAGTATTTCCCCCAGAGTGCAAGAGCAGAGAAGGAGCAGGAATTCTTGCGACTACAACAGAGAAATATGTCAGTCGGAGAATATGCGGCTAAGTTTGAATCATTGGCCAAGTACTTCCGTTTCTTTCAGAATAACCCTGAGGAAGAATGGAAATGCAAAGCTTTTGAGAGAGGACTGCGGTATGAGATAAAAGAGTCGGTCCTACCACAAGGAATCAGAAATTTTCAAGCACTCGTTGAGAAAAGCAGACAAATAGAACTGATGAAGCGTGGGAGAGACAATAGAGGAAACGTCGGAGGACCTTTCCGATTCAAGGGTCAATCTCAGGACCAGAAAGGGAAACAGATTCAAAAGAAACCATATTCTCGACCACCTGGGAACTTCCAGAAACAACCTTATCGACCTGTTGCTTGTGCATCGGGCAGTGGAGGTCAAGGAGGGCAAAACCAAGGGAGGAAGTGTTTCAAGTGCGGGGATTCATCGCATCTGGCAAACAACTGTACCGTGAGGAACGACCATTGCTACCGTTGTGGACAACCAGGTCATTTTGCCAGGGATTGTAGAGTACAGAATCCAGTCCAAACTGCGGACAGGAGTGGTGGAACCAAACGACCGACGGCTAGGGGAAGAGTTTATACCCTGAGTGGTGCTGAGGCTTCGAACTCCGAAGATCTGATACAGGGTGTGTGTGACATAGACGGTAATCTCTTATTAGTGCTCTTTGATTCAGGTGCAACCCATTCATTCATTTCTATGGATTGTGTGAAACGCTTAGAGTTATCTGTTTCTTCCTTGTCATTTGATTTAATTGTTTCTACACCAACTGCTAAACCTGTTGTTGTGAATTCTATTTGTCTGAACTATCCTATTGTTATCCAGGATAGACATTTTCTTGTTGACTTAATATGTTTGCCTTTAATACAATTAGATGTAATTTTGGGCATGGATTGGTTATCTTCCAACCAGATCCTATTAGATTGTGCACATAAAACCCTAGTTTTTCCTAGTACTGAGATTTCTGGATTTTTAACCGCCCACCATGTTAGAACTTCTTCGAAAGAGGGAGATCTGAAATACGTGCTTTTGACCAACTTAGAAGTCGAGGGGAAGATCGAGCTGAGTCAGATGCCTGTTGTGAGAGATTTTCCCGAGGTGTTTCCAGAGGATGTTCCAGGTTTGCCACCTGTGAGGGGCATAGAATTCTCCATCGATCTGATCCCAGGAACCGGACCGATATCGATAGCTGCATATCGAATGTCACCTACTGAGCTTGTTGAGTTGAAAACACAAGTCGAGGACTTGTTATCAAAGCAGTTCATCAGACCAAGTGTTTCGCCATGGGGAGCGCCGGTTCTCTTAGTGAGAAAGAAGGACGGAGGTTCGAGACTTTGTGTGGACTATCGTCAGCTGAACAAGGTTACGATCAAGAACAAGTATCCGTTACCTAGGATTGATGACTTGATGGATCAACTGCGAGGAGCCGCTGTTTTCTCAAAGATCGACTTAAGGTCGGGATACCACCAGATTCGAGTGAAAACGGAGGATATACCAAAGACCGCTTTTAGAACTCGTTACGGACATTACGAGTATCTCGTGATGCCTTTTGGAGTGACGAACGCACCTGCTGTTTTCATGGACTACATGAATCGGATTTTTCGTCCGTTTCTTGATAAGTTTGTTGTAGTGTTCATCGACGATATTCTGGTTTATTCTAAGAATCGTGAAGAACACGAGGAGCATTTACGGCAAGTCCTTCATGTTTTGCGGGAAAAGATGTTGTATGCGAAACTCTTTAAGTGTGAGTTTTGGCTCGAAGAAGTCGGATTTTTGGGTCATGTTATCACAAAACAAGGAATTTCTGTGGACCCTGCTAAAGTAGGAGTCGTACTTTCTTGGGAAAGGCCAAAGACGGTAACCGAAATAAGAAGTTTTGTTGGATTAGCCGGTTACTACCGAAGGTTTATTGAAGGATTCTCTAAGATTGTGTCACCATTGACTCAATTGACGAGGAAAGATCAACCTTTTGTTTGGACTGATCAGTGTGAAGAAAGTTTTCAAAAGATTAAGGAACTTCTGACTACTTCACCAGTGTTGATACTCCCAGAACCGAGTGAACCTTATGAAGTGTATTGTGATGCTTCACATCAAGGTCTAGGTTGTGTGCTAATGCAACACCGCAAGGTGGTGGCTTATGCATCACGGCAGTTAAAGATTCATGAAAAGAATTATCCCACCCATGACCTAGAATTAGCTGCAGTGGTTTTTGCGCTAAAGATATGGAGACACCATCTGTATGGTGCAAAGTTCGATGTCTTCAGTGATCACAAGAGTTTGAAGTATCTGTTCGACCAGAAGGAGCTCAATATGAGGCAATGGCGATGGATGGAGTTTTTAAAAGATTATGACTTCACGTTGCAATACCATCCAGGGAAGGCGAACGTCGTGGCAGATGCTTTGAGCCGGAAAGCCGTTCATATTTCAACTATGATGGTGAGAGAATTGAATTTGATTGAAGAGTTTCGTGATCTGAACTTGGGGTTAGAGATAAGTCCCAAGAAACTAAGCTTTGGAATGCTTAAGATCTCTAATGGATTGATGGAAGAGATACGCGAACAACAATCTACTGATGAATCTCTTCAAGAGAAAAAGGTGTTGGTGGAACAAGGGAGAGCTAGTGAGTTTAGTTTGGGAGCAGATGGAATCTTAAAGTGTAATGGACGAGTTTGTGTACCCAACAACCCGGAGATAGAAAAATGATTCTAGAAGAATCTCACAAGAGTGGATTAAGCATTCATCCTGGTGCAACCAAGATGTATCAGGATATGAAACAAAGATTTTGGTGGCCAGGTATGAAGAAACAAGTTGTAGAATACGTTGCATCGTGTCTAACTTGTCAGAAAGCAAAAGTAGAACATCAGAGACCTGGAGGGATGCTGCAATCCCTAGATGTACCGGAATGGAAATGGGAGAGTATCTCTATGGATTTCGTAGTGAGTTTACCCAGAACCTCAGAATTTTGATTCGATTTGGGTAATCGTGGATAGGTTGACGAAATCAGCACATTTCTTACCTGTCAAGACAAACTACACAGTAGCAAAATTGACTGAGGTGTATATAAGAGAAGTGATTAGATTGCACGGAATACCCTCAAGTATTGTTTCGGATCGAGACCTGAAGTTTACATCGCGTCTTTGGGAGAGTTTACACCAAGCTTTGGGAACCAAATTACGCCTAAGTTCAGCATACCATCCTCAGACGGATGGACAAACAGAAAGAACGATTCAATCATTAGAAGATTTTCTAAGAGTTTGCGTGTTGGATAATCGAGGAAGTTGGGATGAACTGTTACCTCTGATTGAATTCACATATAATAACAGTTATCATTCAAGCATAGGAATGGCACCCTATGAGGCTCTATATGGAAGGAAGTGTCAAACTCCTCTTTGTTGGTATCATGATGGAGAGAGTACAATTCTAGGACCCGAGGTTGTGCAAGAGACGACTGATAAAGTCAAACAAATTCGGGAAAGAATGAGGACATCTCAGAGCAGACAGAAGAGTTATTCGGATAAGCGAAGACGACCTCTCGAATTTCAAGAAGGCGATCATGTGTTTCTGAGAGTCAATCCAACGACTGGGGTAGGTCGGGTAATGAAATCCAGAAAACTCACTCCTAAATTCATTGGACCATACCAAATTCTTCGGCGTATTGGTCCAGTAGCGTATCAAATTGCTTTACCTCCTTTTCTTTCAAATTTACATAATGTTTTTCATGTTTCACAATTGAGGAAGTATATTCCTGATCCATCTCATGTAATTGAACCTGATCGAGTACCCTTGAAAGAAAATCTGTCTTATGAGATCGCACCTGTAAGGATTGAGGACAAGAGAGTCAGAAAACTGAGGGGAAAACAAATCGCTCTAGTCAAGGTTATTTGGGATGATACAACTGGAGAAGCAACTTGGGAGACTGAGGACAAGATCAGAGAGCAATATCCTTATCTGTTCACAGGTATGTAATTTCGAGGACGAAATTATTTTAAGGGGGATAGTAATGTAACACCCCGATTTTTCGTGCTTTCTAGGACGATAAACTCAATTAATGAGTTTATATTTTTATCTGTGTTTTAGAAAATGATTTTGGGAAAACTAAAATCATAGCCTTGTTTCACAAAATCGTAGGAGCCTTCGGTTAAGTTTTGGGTTGAAAACTCAAACAAAAACCGATCTACGTTTTTCAGATGATAGTGTTTTCTACTATCACGACCTAATCTGGACTAACGGACGAAACCATTAGTCTTAGAATGTATTCCTCTATCTTTTCCCTAAAATGTGTCCTGACGTCCAAAATATAAATAATATTTTATATTCGGGCCGATAATCGATCGAGGAGACGATTCGAGCTGTCTTAGAGTTTTTCGAGACCCACGATCAGATGTTTTTCATGCCAAGATTGTATCAAGTTATTTGAGGAAGTCATATCAGCGTCGGGACGATTTCAAATATCGGGATGTGAATTAACCAAATTGCCCTTGGTTAATTTTATTACCAATTTACCTCTCCTATTATTAAACTAATAAACCCCTAAATATCTAATATTTCCAACCTTATCTCCCCATTTCATTCGGCAGCCCCCTCCCCCAAATCACCTCCTCTTCTTCTTCTCTCATTTCTTTTCTCTCCTTTCATCCAAAATCTCCATTTTTGAAGGTAGAAAGCTTGGATTTTTGTGAAGCAATCTTCATCAAACTTGGAGTGGATCATCACAGGAGGTAGTAGTTCAACTCTATCTCTCTCAATCTCTCCTTTCTCTCCTCATATTTTCATGATCAAGGATGTTAGGGTTTTGTCCCTAAAATCTTTGAAAATCCATGAAAAATTGTAGGAAAATCGTATCTGTACCAAACCAATTTCTATGGCCTAGGTTCATGACATACTTGCATGATCCAAGAGCTTAGAGCCAAGAAATCCCTCTAGCTATATTTTCTAGGTAGGGGCCGAAACCCCCCTATGGGTGTAGGGTAGGGTTTTGGTTGGTTTTGATGATCTGATCTGATATCTAGGGCTGTCACGCTTAGTTAGGGTGTTATCCAGAAAATGAGAAATTTTGGAGCTCCCTAGCTATTTTTAGTGTAATAGGGCCGAACCCTAGGGGTGGTGCATTAGGAGAAATCTTTGTTTTGTAAGGTAATGCCGATATGTTTTATGTATTTGTAGTGATCGGCAACGTGCTGGGGCGGTGAACAAGTTGATTGTGTGTTCAAAGTTGAGCTGGAAGCTACAAGAGGTAAGGGGATAAATCTGAGGAATTCCATTTCTGACAGCTATGTGCTGCATCGGTGTCTGTACTGTATTTAAATAGTTTATATCTGATGTTAGTTGATTTCTTGATTGACTGCTGTTGATTGGAATATGCACTGATGTACTGATGTATTGATATAACTGCTGATATAGTTGAATGCATGTTATACTTGCTGAATGGTTATATGGATGTATCGTGTGCCCTGCTATGGGATTTAGGCATTAGAGGACCTAATTTTTTATTAGGATCCGACATCGTGTAACTTAAAAGCTTTAAAAGTCTGAAATGTGTTTTAATAATGAGAAGTGAAGTTTAAAAGCGAATAGGGCATTAGAAACCTTCAAATGTCTTAATTTGATAAGTTAACCCTTTTGAGAAATGTGATTTCCAAAGTTATATTGAGTTTATTCAAGAAAAAATGAGTTTGTGCAAGTTTTGTTTCAAGTTCGTATCTTACCGAAAAACAACGAAAGAAAAAAAAAAATGGTCTCTGGACCAAGTTTTGTTTTATGGAAAAACCGATCCCGATGACTTGGTGTAAGTATCGGAGATTTGGGTTTTGGGTTTTCGAGTTTTCAAGGAAAGTGGTTTTGAAGTTTAGAAACTAGAAACCGAGACGTCGGGGTTCTAGGGTTCTGCAGAACACGTGGATCAAGGATCCGTGTTAGTTGTGATCCGGTCGGCTTAGGGACGATCTTTGTGGTCCTGTAAGCTTGAGGATGTTTTTATGATCTTGAATCCGGCGTCCTTGACTGGTGCACCGGTTAGGGATGTTGGGATTTGAGTTGTTTTGGACTAAATGTCCTCTTTTGAGAAAATGTGTTTTGAGGCTTAAAGAGTCTAAGACATTATGGTGGTTGTTAGCATTGATGCTACAACGAGGAAATATTGATGCGACAAAGATCAATTATCGGAAACTAGATAGCTTTCTCATGCATTAAATGCGGGGCAGACGTGCCGTGATACGGGGGACCTTGATAAGCAAGGAGAACCTGAAATGACTTATTTGTCATGACATTGTGCCTTGATGGACAATGGTGTCATACGTGTTCTGGGAACGTATTGTGCCTTGAGTTGGACAATATAGTATGACCGTATTCTTGTGGAGTACTTCTGATTGCGCCCCCATGTGAGAATCGCGTAGTGTCATGGGATTCAAAGTACTCGTTTTTAAGCCAAATATTGGTGTAAATCTTCAGAGCCTGATCAGCTCATTGCGAATGGTGATGGGATTTCCGGAAATCTAGTAATCTAGTTTGAATATTAGTTGAGATATATGGAAGTGCCATGCATACGTTTAGGAGATAACGTTGATTGTGGGGTACGAAGCCCTTGTGCATTTACCGCCATTTGTACTTGATGATATATGACATGTTATATGATGATTTGAGTGAGTTATATTATATGAGTCTGTTGTGTGGATTGGGCATATAGTTGTTGTTTATGGATTCATATATTGGTTTCTCACCCTTGCATGTTTTTGGACGGGTTGTCCATTGGTATATATATTGTATCATGTTTACAGATGGAACCGACATCAGATCACCTTGCGCACTCGGGGATGCGCGTCCTAGCATTTGATCGGAGGACGGACCCAGCCGCGTGGGTTATCCACCCAGGGGTGGAAAGTGCGGCGTACACTGGACCGGTTTGCACCGTAAGCGGGATGACTGAGACGGGACCGCGGAAGAGTACTAGGACAGTGGAGACCATCCAGGTGCCTCTCCCTCCCATCGGGTTGATGCTGCAGGCCCTTATGGAGCAGGGTGTGATCGAGTCGGTCGCCCCCGCTGCACAGTCCCCGCAGCAACAGCTACCCCAGACGCCTCCCCTGCCTTTTGTCTTGGTAGCGGGCGAGCACGTCGTGGAGGATGTGGGGGAAGAGGAGGAGGAGGAAGACCCTGAGGAGGATCCTCAGGAGGACCCGGAGGATCATCTTTCGGATGCTTCCGATCCCCATCCACAGGGGAACGGGAATGTAGGTTCCCAGAGTTCTTCCCCTGGTTCCAGCATTGGACCTCCCTCCGGGGGATTGTCCAATGGCTTCCATTAGTCGGACCAGCTTATTGTGTAGACCTTATTTTATTTTTGAGGCAGCGGTTTTTGGGTAGTCTGTTAACGGCTACTGATGGCCATAGGTTTTGGAGATATGGTTCCAGACTGTCGCTGCCTAGTTTATAGTTTTTGGGAGTTCTTCCTTTGACCTTTTGTAAAGGGACATGTTGTCCATAGTTTCAGTTGATATATATATATATATATATATATATATATATATATATATATATATGAGCTTTTCTCTTCTGTCTTGAGTGGTGAGTGGTGGTTCTATAGGTATTAAGAAGAAAAAAATTTTGTCACGATTTTCAGAATCTGCTTATACAAAGGATTTATTTTCCGAAAGTAAAACCAGCAAAATTTTATTTACCGTTTCATTAAGTGTGTTGAGTTACGTAAGTGGCACCGGGCTTGAGGGTGTCACAATTTCTATAAATAGTAGCAAGCACAATGTAATAGGGGTTGGAAAAACTTGATAAACCATCCTATACATCTCAATCACAAAGCGGATTGACCGATCAAAGATCAAGTACTCCTTACACCATTCTGTTTCAATACTATGTTTTATTCATTCAACATTTTGTTTTAAGTTCGTCATTTTAGAATGAATGTTCTTCTCTTTACTTATTCTTTTGCATTTCCTTTTCTTCATGTTCCTAGTTTTCTTTTGAAAATCGTTACTTCTCTTACTCGTTTAATGCATATGCAATACTCCATTTGTTTACTTACTTCTCAATTCGTAAGGAGTCTTCATTTGCAAAGGTCTTGTATATCATTTAAAGGAACTTGACTTTTTATCAAGTTTGCTTGTTCTAGACAACAATTTAACCACAAGATTATCGCGTAACTTGTCAGAACCCACACTCTCTTGATTTCTAGTATTTGTTTCGTCCGATTTGGTCCTAACCAAAAAGCCACGTTAACACTTATTCTTCTGCATTTCTTTTCTTAATGTTCTTAGTTTTCTTTTGAAAACCTTTACTTCTCTTACTCGTTTAATGCATATGCAATACTCCATTTGTTTACTTACTTCTCACTTCGTAAGGAGGTTCATTTTCAAAGGTCTTGTATATCATTTACATGAACTTGACTTTTGTCAACTTTGCTTTTTCTAGACAGCAATTTAACCATAAGATTACCGCGTAACTCGTCAGAACCCACACTCTCTTGATATCTAGAAATTGTTTCATCGGATTTGGTTCTAACCAAAAAGCCACGTTAACAGATGTATATTTTAAATTTTACTGTGATACATGATGATGTGTTATTGAAATGCTTATCATTTAGAAAGTTGTCATTGAATGTGAGACATGAGGTATAGTTGTTTGAAGAGCAGCCACTTTTAGCGTGGGCTTCCGGCCGACGCTACACTAAGCATAATCCTAGCCGACACTAAATAGCGTAGGAAAGTCGACATTTTCTGAATGGTCTTAGCTGCCACTTAGTGTCATCCTAGTTGACGCTATTTAGTGTCGGCCCCAGCCCCAACATGGCCGACACAAAAATAGTTAGCAGCGAGGGTTTTAGCATCGGCCTCTAAAATGACATTTAGTGTCGGCTTTTTCCTTGTAGCGTGGGCTTTCGGCCGACGCTAAAAGCAATTTTTCTTGTACTAGTGGATGATCAAACATAGATAAAATACACTGCAAGAGTTCGCGCAATTTCCGACAAATTATTATCGAAGGCCAAAAGACCATCGGAAAATCAATTATCGACGGCCCAGGCCGTCCATAACAATAACGGTTGACTTTTCCAACCTTATCGATGGTGACGGCTTTTACCAAAGTCGTCAGTAAATCCATCGCTAATATATATACATACTCAACTTAAAAATTAGTAGAATAATTTCCCCTAAAACAAGCTCGCATACATATCAAGATTTTACAAAAGCAAAGAACCTACCTGATGCACAACTTAAGTACCTGTATGTTTTTCTACAAACAAAAAAAATATATTTGCAGGAGTACAAGGGGTATCCAACATATTTACAGAACCAAACCTATCCTCGATCAACTAAGATAAAGCCCTTATACATTCAAAGGGGCAGCTACACCCATCAGAGAAAGATAAACCAAAGCTACTAAATATTGCTACAATCCAAAACCAATAACAAATCATTATGAGATCTAAAAAACAAATTACATCAAAGCTAGAATTATTAAACACAATACTATTACACATTAATCACAAAGATCAAACAACTAAATATCACAGCAGCTGCCAAATATTCTTAGTCTTCTTACCTCTAATCAAACCACGATGATAACCATCATTTGCCTGCCAGTTCAAGATTGGAGCTGGCTAGCCCAGGAACTTGATATTCTTTTCATTTTACAGTTCTTAAAAATTGGTCGAATCAGAGAATCGAAAAGAATAGTGGTTCAAGGTTCAACCGATTCAACCAGTGGTTTATATATATATATATATATATATACACAAATACCCATTAATAAAGAAATCAATCAACAAGTCAAATTTCAATACAAGATCCAACTTTCCATACCAAGTCCAAATTGTTAAATAACGAAACAAACACACAACGAATTCAAGTTAATTACAAAGTTAAACTTATAGTAAAGTACAATAAATAGGATTTTGGTAAAAGTCAAAATCAAAGTTGGTTTACACTACCTTCCTTTAAAAAAACAAAAACAAAAAAAGTAATTTAAATTTTTTAATTGAACTGGTGGTTTTCCGGTTTTAGACCGGTTTAATCGGTTTTTGATGTTTTTTGGCGGTCAGACCACTTCTCTTGTTCTATGGTTCGACCGGGACTGCAGGGGTGTCCGGTGGACGGTCCAACTGATTGAATCGATTTAGCTGAACCGATTTTTAAAACATTGAAAAATATAATGATTTGTGCTAAAAACCGAACCAACCATAGATAGAAAACCAAACGTGATATGATACCGAAGAAGTAAAGAGCAGGTGCTGCGAAGACTCCAAACAATCGCCACAAAGCACAAATAACTCCCTTCTGTGTCAGCAATCACCCTTCTATGGAAAAGGTTCAACTTGGTAGGTAGAGAGTCCAACAATAATCACCAAGAAAAAGCAAAAACTTAAGAGCGCACAACATTTCCAAAAAGACTTTAACAAAGGATTGACAAAACTCAGTAAACAATGAGATAGCAAAGAATTATATGCAAATTTGACAGTATAAACTTGAGAATTGAAAAGCTTGCACACCAAAAAAAAACTAGGCAGAATGAATGGTTTCAAATAATAATATGGTATTTAATATATTTAAAAATTAAAAAATAACTAAAAATAGTATTTATTTTAGAAGACTTGTTAGTATAAATAACAATATTAATTTTTTTTTTGGATAAGCAAAAGTATATTAATAATAGCACTAAGGGTGGTATAACCCATATACATGTTGACCAAAAGAACAAACCTATGTAAATAAAATATTGCTTCTATCAAAAGATCACAGTGTTATATTTACACAAGGCTAAAACTCCTATTCCTAAGAGTGAAATTTATACAACATCATTTATGTTCGATTAAAAGTACATATAACAAATTGTACTCTATGATTTACATGAAAGTCAAGATGACTTTGTTGGTATAAGGTGCTAGTTTCAAATAAGAAGGCATGGGTTCCATCTTTGAATTCATTTTGCAGAGTTTTTTTTTTCCTAGCATGCGTTAGTGGTTTGGGGGAGGGACATATGGTTTGGAGTGATAAGGAGGTCATGGATTCAACTCCCTCACTAACATAATAAATACTAACAAACTAATATTTACCTATAACAAAATATTTATCAAAGAATTCAAAATAAAAAATTTCAAATAAAAAGAAGGTATTTAATATATTAAAAATTAAAATAATAATTAAAAAATAGTATTTATTTTTTAACACTTGTTAGTATAAATAATAATATTATTAAGTTTCGTACAACATCATTTACATTGATTAATAATATATAATAAGAAATTATACAACATGAATTACATCAAAGTCAAGACGGTGTAGTTGCTATAAAATGCTAGTTTCAGTTACAACGACATTGGTTCAAATCTCATTATGAACAATTCATCATTTTTATTAATTGGGGAAGTATTGGTGTAATAAGATACGCCCCTTGGCGCGTGCACCTGGATGGCCACGCTGTAGTTTGGAAACAACTCTATCTTTTGTAATTTGTTTCTAAAGGGATCCTCGTTTGGTCAAAAGCCCATAATTAACATGAGAACAATTCAATTTATATAACTGTCTGGAAGAAGCTTGATATAGTATGTAGTACTATAATTAATGTTCAAACTTGTTTCATCAATATAACTATACCATTTCTGATTTGTTGGTATAAACATAATCATCTCACATTTTTCCCTTACACTATTTTTTACATTTACTTTATGATTAGAAGTTTTTTCCTTTGTAAACAGCAATGGAGAGATAAAAGGAGTGTGAAAATATCATTACTCTTGTCTATAATGTTGTGGTGTTTGTGTGTGTGCATGTATGTAAGTACGTGTGATGAAGGAGATATATAAAGAGGATAAGAAGAGAAGAAGAATACTCAAACTTTCTTAGAAACTCACTTGAATTGACTTTTGGGCTTGACTTGCAAATGTACTAGTACATGAATATTTATAGATACTCTAAGCACCATATAATACATGTGATACAATGAACTGAAGCACATGCATGCATTAAAACCAGTGCTTCTAGAAACTATAAGCTCTTGAATGTAGAGATATATGTATAAGAGAAACTGTTTTTGTAACACCCCGATTTTTCGTGCTTTCTAAGGACGATAAACTCAATTAAGGAGTTTGTATTTTTATCTGTGTTTTAGAAAATGATTTTGGGAAAACTAAAATCATAGTCATGTTTCATAAAATCGTAGGAGCTTTCGGTTAAGTTTTGGGTCAAAAACTCAAACAAAAACCGATCTACGTTTTTCAGATGATAGTGTTTTCTACTATCACGACCTAATCTGGACTAACGGATGAAACCATTAGTCTTAGAATTTGATCCTCTATCTTTTCTCTAAAATGTGTCCTGAGGTCCAAAATATAAATAATATTTTATATTCGGGCCGATAATCGATCGAGGAGACGATTCGAGCTGTCTTAGGGTTTTTCGAGACCCACGATCAGATGTTTTTCGTGATAAGATTGTATCAAGTTATTTGAGGAATTCATACGAGTGTCGGGATGATTCCAAATATCGGGATGTGAATTGACCAAATTGCCCTTGGTTAATTTTATTACCAATTTACCTTTCCTATTATTAAACTAATAAAACCCCTAAATATCTAATATTTCCAACCTTATCTCCCCATATCCTTCGGCAGCCCCCTCCCCCAAATCACCTCCTCTTCTTCTTCTCTCATTTCTTTTCTTTCCTTTCATCCAAAATCTCCATTTTTGAAGGTAGAAAGCTTGGATTTTTGTGAAGCAACCTTCATCAAACTTGGAGTGGATCATCATAGGAGGTAGTAGTTCAACTCTATCTCTCTTAATCTCTCCTTTGTCTCCTCATATTTTCATGATCAATGATGTTAGGTTTTTGACTCTAAATCTTTGAAAATCCATGAAAAATTGTAGGAAAATCGTATCTGCATCAAACCAATTTCTATGGCCTAGGTTCATGACATACTTGTATGATCCAAGAGCTTAGAGCCAAGAAATCTCCCTAGCTATATTTTCTAGGTAGAGGCCGAAACCCCCCTATGTGTGTAGGGTAGGGTTTTGGTTGGTTTTTGATGATCTGATCTGATACCTAGGGCTGTCACACTTAGTTAGGGTGTTATCCAGAAAATGAGAAATTTTGGAGCTCCCTAGCTATTTTTAGTGTAATAGGGCCGAACCCTAGGGGTGGTGCATTAGGAGAAATCTTTGTTTTGTAAGTTAATGCCGATATGTTTTACGTGTATGTAGTGATTGGCAGCGTGTTGGGGCGGTGAACAAGTTGATCGGGTGTTCAAAGTTGAGCTGGAAGCTACAAGAGGTAAGGGGATAAACCTGAGGAATTCCATTCCCGACAGCTATGTGCTGCATCGGTGTCTGTACTGTATTTAAATAGTTTATATCTGATGTTAGTTGATTTCTTGATTGACTGCTGTTGATTGGAATATGCACTGATGTACTGATGTATTGATGTAACTGCTGATATAGTTGAATGCATGTTATACTTGCTGAATGGTTATATGGATGTATCGTGTGCCCTGCTGTGGGATTTAGGCATTACAGGACCTAATTTTGATTAGGATCCGACATCGTGTAATCCTAAAAGCTTTAAAAGTCTGAAATGTGTTGTAATAAGAAGAAGTGAAGTTTAAAAGCAAATAGGGCATTAGAAACCTTCAAATGCCCTAATTTGATAAGTTAACTCTTTTGAGAAATGTGGTTTTCAAAGTTATATTGAGTTTATTCAAGGAAAAAAATGAGTTGTGCAAGCTTTGTTTTAAGTTCGTATTTTACCGAAAAACAACAAAAGAAAAAGAAATGGTCTCTGGACCAAGTTTTGTTTTATCGAAAACCGATCCCGATGACTTTGTGTAAGTATCGGAGATTTGGGGTTTTTGGTTTTCGAGTTTTCAAGAAAAGTGGTTTTGAAGTTTGGAAACTAGAAACCGAGACGTCGGGGTTCTAGGATTCTGTAAAACATGTGGATCAAGGATCCGTGTTAATGGTGATCCTGTCGGCTTAAGGACGATCTTTGTGGTCCTGTAAGCTTGAGGATGTTTTTATATCTTGAATCCGGCTTCCTTGACTGGTGCATCGGTTAGGGATGTTGAGATTTGAGTTGTTTTTGGACTAAGTGTCCTGTTTTGAGAAAATGTTGTGAGATTTAAAGAGTTTAAGACATTTTGGTGGTTGTTAGCGTTGATGCTACAACGAGGAAATATTGATGCGACAAAGATCAATTATCGGAAACTAGATAGCTTTCTCATGCATTAAATGCGGGGCAGACGTGCCGTGATACGGTGGACCTTGATAAGCAAGGAGAACCTGAGATGACTTAATTGTCATGACATTGTGCCTTGATGGACAATGGTGTCATACGTGTTCTGGGAACGTATTGTGCCTTGAGTTGGACAATATAGTATGACCGTATTCTTGTGGAGTACTTCTGATTGTGCCCCCATGTGAGAATCGCGTAGTGTCATGGGATTCAAAGTACTCGTTTTTGGGCCAAATATTGGTGTTAATCTTTAGAGTCTGATCAGCTCATTGCGAATGGTGATGGGATTTCCGGAAATCTAGTAATCTAGTTTGAATATTAGTTAAGATATATGGAAGTGCCATGCATACGTTTAGGAGATAGCGTTGATTGTGGGGTACGTAGCCCTTGTGCATTTACCGCCATTTGTACTTGATGATATATGCCATGTTATATGATGATTTGAGTGAGTTACAGTATATTAGTCTGTTGTGTGGATTGGGCATATAGTTGTTGTTTATGGATTCATATATTGGTTTCTCACCCTTGCATGTTTTTGGACGGGTTGTCCATTGGTATATATATTGTATCGTGTTTACAGATGGAGCCGACGTCAGATCACCTAGCGCACTCAGGGATGCGCGTCCTAGCATTTGATCGGAGGACAGACCCAGCCGCGTGGGTTATCCACCCAGGGGTGGAAAGTGCGGCGTACACCGGACCGGTTTGCACCATAAGTGGGACAACTGAGACGGGACCGCGGAAGAGCACTCGTACAGTGGAGACCATCCAGGTGCCTCTCCCTCCCATCGGGTTGATGCTGCAGGCCCTTATGGAGCAGGGTGTGATCGAGTCGGTCGCCCCCGCTGCACAGTCCCCGCAGCAACAGTTACCCCAGACGCCTCCCCCGCCTTTTGTCTTGGTAGCGGGCGAGCACGTCGTGAAGGATGTGGAGGAAGAGGAGGAGGAGGAAGACCCTGAGGAGGATACTCAGGAGGACCCGGAGGATCATCTTTCGGATGCTTCCGATCCCCATCCACAAGGGAACGGGAATGTAGGTTCCCAGAGTTCTTCCCCTGGTTCCGGCATTGGACCTCCCTCCGGGGGATTGTCCAATGGCTTCCATTAGTCGGACCAGCTTAGGGTGTAGACCTTATTTTTTGAGGCAGCGGTTTTTGGGTAGTCTGTTAACGGCTACTGATGGCCATAGGTTTTAGAGATATGGTTCCAGACTGTCGCTGCCTAGTTTATAGCTTTTAGAAGTTTAATACTTTTTGTTCTTTTGTAAAGGGACGTGTTGTCCATTATATATATATATATATATATATATATATATATATATATATATATATATATATATATATACCTTGTTATTATTATTGCATATGAGTAGTTCTGTATTATCTGGAGTAGTGCTTATACGTATTAATAAGAAAAATTTTTGTCACGATTTCCAGAATCTGCTTATACAAAGGATTTATTTTCCGAAAGTAAAACCAGCGAAATTTTATTTACCGTTTCATTAAGTGTGTTGAGTTACGAAAGTGGCACTGGGCTTGAGGGTGTCACAGTTTTGAACCTAAAATTACATGCATACTAATTAATAAATGCATGAATGAAGTTTAAATTTATAACGTTCACCCTTAAACTTGATTTTTTTTTTTGGGTACTCCAATCGAAATTTGGGAAAACCACTTCTTCAAAATCTAGTACCTTATTGTCAGCAAAGAAACAAAATGACTTGAGTTGATTTGATTTTAATTGACAAAAGGACTCATATGACTATAATATATGTAATAAATAAATTAACGAATTACTTGTGCAATAATAATCATAATATCATGATGATATTTGGACAATAATAATCATTGATTTCAAATTAAAAATTGACATTTGAGCAATAGTAATAATAATTTAAAATCGATGATGTGTACAATTTTAAAATCTAATAATCTATATGACGACATTTGGGAAAATAATTTTGAAATTGATTTAATTTCAACATTCCTTATATATGTAAAATCTAAATTGTTTATTATATATGTATAAACTCATAATGTTAATTGATTTAATTAACTTAATTTATTAATGGATTAATTTTACTTCAATTAAAAAAATAAAACTAAATTTAAATTATTTTTAAATATAATAATCTACATAAAAATATTTGGACAACTATACTTTTGAAATTGATTTAATTTGAACTTTCCTTATATGCAAATTTTGAATTAATTATATATGTTAAAAACTAATAATGTCATTGATGGCGATTGATTTAATTTATTTGTATCAAATAAATATCATATGAATGAATTGATTTGATTTCAATTCAATCAAAAATAAAGTAAAATTGATGGTTTTCGTTATTTTTGAATTTAATAATATACGTGATGGCATTTGATAAAAATAATTTTGAATTTGATTTAATTTAAATTTCTTTATTATATATGTAAAATGTAAATAAATTATATATGGAAAAACTGATATGACTATTATTTTAATATATGTATTTCTGTTTTGGCAATATACTTATATGACCTTTAATTAACTTTATAATGATTAACTCCTTTTTTGGTGATGTTAAAATGGGAGTAAGTAAGTAATTCTCCTATTTAAACAAGGTAAAGAAATATACACAAAAACGTGTGCATTAACAGATGTCTTCTCTCTTTCTCTCGTCTCCCTCACACTCTCACAAATGGCGGCAGGGGTCATTTTGGGTCATTTTGGCCTAAAACCACCCATTTACTTCGCTTTTTCTCTTCTTTTGTTTCCATAAGTGGGTTTTTTACATAGATCTGGTTCTTTTGTGTGGGTTTTCCACATAGATCTGGATCTTTTTGTGTTTTTTTCCTTGTTCTTCGTAGTCTTGGTGTGGCTTTGTTTGCTTTCCAGTCTTGGTGCGGTGTTGTTTGATTCCCATTTTTGTGCGGTGTTCGTTTGTTCAAGATTAACAGATCTGCTTCGATCCATCATAGATTTGATCAAGACTTGGGTCTCAATGTGTTGGGTATCAGAGTAACAGAATAATATTACGCAGCTAAAATAAGAGATGAGAAAAAAGGAACTGAACACACACAATATTTACGTGGAAAACCCTCAACAGATAAGGGAAAAACCACAGGGCAATAGTAGAAGATTTTTACTATGTGGAAGAGATTACAAGACCTCTCTCTAAATACAAGGAGAGAACAATAACACCCTCTCTTGAATATAGGAGAATACACACAAGGAGAAACCTCACAGGAGAAACTATCTCTCTCTCTGAATTTTTTCTCTCACACTCACTCTTGGCTGGGATGCTTGTTCAGTCTGAATTTTTCGGAGGAGCAATCTTCTCTATCTATAGAGAAACTTGAAGCAATGCATTAAATGCTTCTTCTCTGCCAACCACCATTACCCATGCCATTTTACTTCCACCGCCAAGCTACTTGATTATTATTCAGAACTTCCAAAAGCCAACAAAAGTGGCTTTACTTTTACCACCCGTTCACAATCTCCCATTTAAAGTCACTTTTGGTGAGCTGTCAAAATCTCTCGACCTTGCCAATTCTTTGTTGCTTACGTTTCTGATAGGCCATAGGAGGATCGACACCATATAAACTTGTCAGCATTGATTGGCTTCGTCATAACATCTGTTAGGTTGTCTTTGGTGTGAATCTTCTGCATATCCACATTCCCTTCCTCTACTACTTCTCGAACAAAGTGATATTGAACACCTATGTATTTTGTCCTGGAATGAAAGGCTGGATTCCTTGCAATGTGCAAGGCATACTCTAACTGTCACAATACACAGTAATTTGCTGCTGCTTGTGCCCGAGTTCTTCCATTAACCTTTGACTCCATATAGCTTCCTTGCTAGCTTGGGTAGCTGCCATGTATTCAGCTTCTGTAGTAGATAGAGCTACAACAGTTTGTAATTTGGATAACCAGCTTACCACTCCTCCTGCAAGTGTAAACACATAGCCAGTAGTAGATTTTCTCTTATCAAGATCACCTGCAAAATCTGAGTCAACATAACCCCTGACAACGAATGCTAATCGTCCATAACATAATGCAACACCTGAGGTTCCTTTGATATATTTCATGATCCTCTTAACAGTATTCCAATGCTCTCTACCGGGATCTGCCATAAAGCGACTAACAGCTCCCACTGCTTGCACAATGTTTGGTCTTGTACATATCATGGCATACATAAGGTTTCCCACCGCTGATGCATACGGTACTCGAGACATTTCCATCCTCTCCGCTTCGCTGCTAGGACTCATACCTGAGGATAATTTATAACTGACAGGAAGTGGGGTAGAAATTGGCTTATAGTCTTGCATGTTGAAGCGCCACAAGACCTTCCTTAGATAATTATTTTGAGAAAGCCAAACCTTCCTATCTTTTCTGTCTCGGTGAATTTGCATCCCTAAAATCTTGTTTGCTGGTCCCAAGTCCTTCATATCAAACTCCCTAGCCAACTGTGCCTTTAATTCTTGGACTCGATCTTTGTTGGGGCCTACCACCAACATGTCATCCACATACAAGAGCAAAATGATGAAATCATTATCATCAAACCTCTTGTAGTATGTATAATGGTCTGAACTCAGTGTGTTGTATTCAAGGCTAATTATGAAGGAATCAAATCTTTTGTACCAACATCTTGGCCCCTGCTTTAGACCGTATAGAGATTTGGTCAACCTACAAACCAAGTTTTCTTTTCCTTGTTCTTTAAAGCCTTCTGGTTGGAGCATATATATTTCCTCTTCAAGTTCTCCATGAAGAAAAGCAGTCTTTACATCTAACTGTTCAAGATGTAAATCGAATGCAGCACTCATAGCTAGGACTACTCTGATAGTAGTGAGTCTAACAACTGGAGAGAATATCTCATTGAAATCAATACCTTCTTTCTGAGCATATCCTTTGACCACCAGTCTTGCACGATACCTTTCCACTTGATCATTGCCATCTCATTTGATCTTATAGACCCATTAGTTCCCGATGGCTTTCCGACCCTTCGGAGGTTCAACAAGTTCCCATGTTTTGTTTTTATGTAAGGCTTCCATTTCTTCTTGCATTGCTGTCATCCACAAAGAAGCATCTGAACTGCTTACAGCCTCCTGAAAGGTTGATGGCCCCCCTTCTTCTGTTAGAAAACAGTATGCATCATGGCATGCCATTACATAGTCTGAGCGCCATGATGGTATTCTGATCTGACGTGATGATCGTCGAATTTATATATTATCGCCTCATCTGGTACTCGTACCTCGTGCACTGGTTCTGCCTCAGAAGAATCATCTTCTCCAGACTTTCTTTCTATTTGTACTACAATAGTTTCTTTGGTAGTGCTGTCATTTTTCTGCTCACTTTGCAGTTCATTTTCTGCAAAGACTACATCCCTGCTAACAACAACCTGGAGGCCAGTGGGGTCCCACAAGCGATACCCCTTGACGTTGTCAGCATAGCCCAAGAATATACATTTCCTGGATTTTGGATCCAACTTTGTTCTTTCTTGGGAGTTGTACATCATGTACACAGGACATCCGAACACATGTAGAGAAGAATAATCAGCTGGCGTTTCTTTCCACATCTCCATTGGTGTCTTTAAACCAATCGTTGTTGATGTTGATCGATTTATCACGTAACAGGCGGTTTCGATTGCTTCTGCCCAGAAAGATTTGGCCACTCCTGCTGTTCTCAGCATAGCTCTTGTTCTATCCAGGAGAGTTCTATTCATCCGCTCTGCTACACCATTTTGCTGAGGTGTATGTGCAGCTGTGAATTGTCTTACAATACCCTCTTGTTTGCGAAATGCCAGAAAATCGCTGTGAACACCTAATTTTGTCCGGTTAAAAAATAAAAATAACATAAAAAAATAATAAACATAAATTAAGAGTAATAAATTTGGGAGAAAGAGAGTCATAAACCGGTCCATTGGGCTTTGGGCTAAAATGGATCATTACAATAACAAGAAAATAAAAATTATGGAATAATAAAATAAAATATTGTTTGCCCAAAGTTAGTAAGTCTTCAAAAAATCATCCTCATTGATTTGGTTATAATATGTCAAGTTGCTCTTTTAAAGAAGATATGAAATTAACTTCATAAAATCATTAATGGTAGGATTCCAATCAAATTGATTTTTGGTTTAAAAATTGATTCAATTGAGTCTATAATTAGAAAGATTTGAATGATAAAATAAAAAGGGGTTTGATTGATTAATCTTAATGAAATTAATTGAATCAAAATATGAATAATTTGGTGATGATTGATGCTAAAATAAATGCTTTCTTAACCTAATTGCTAATTATAAAGAGGATAAAAAAATTCTCAAAGGAGTTTTGGGAGAGCTCCTGGATCCTTTCTACAATGTCTTCACCTTCTTCTTCTTCACGTAGTCCCTTTTAGCCATTTTCCACCACTAAGCCAGACTCCATTGCCATAACAACCATCATCGCTTTCACAGTTCACTACCAGAACCCAAGTCACCCTGTTACCAAGTCACAGCGGCTCCGTCACTGTCACGGTGGACTGTCATCAGCTCCACCGTGCATCAGCCGCCACTTATGTCCAGGACCCCTTGCTAGAGCCACTCATCACCCAACTGCGTAGCAGCCGGAACACCACCCAAAACCGCCGCACCAAAGCCCAGAAACACCTTCGCAGACCAACCCAATAGCACGAGGCACGCAGTCCCACCACCGTCTTCACCACGAACCGATCAGCCGCTCCATACCCGCGTCTTCTTCCTTGGACCAGAGCTGCCATAGCCAAACCAGCGGTGAGCCACACCAGTCCCTTCGCCGGAGACACCACATCGTCACCAAAAGTTCGTGTCGCAAACCAGTATTATGAACTTAATTATAATGGCTTATGATTTTAGTTAGACTATTATCGTGATCTCAATTTTTTTGTTTCAGTATTGTTAATATTATTTATTCTTATTGCTGTTATTAATTACTTCAAAAAAACCATTTGCATCACTTTCGTCTTAAAATAATAGCATCTTTGTTACCACTGATTGTTATCAACAAAATAATATCAAATACATCATTAATGTTAGTATTACTTTAAAACATATTCCTTTTATAATTTTTTAACTAGTTGTGACAGCTAGATTAATTTTATTGTCTAGGACGCATGAGTTGAGACAACTCAGAAATCCTAGAGCACCCTTTTTTAAAAAATATAATAATTTAAATTAAACAACCTCATTTTTGAAAATATTAAAGCCATAATTGTAAGGGATTAAGTTAGTAGTGACAACTAAATTAATCCTATTTTAAGAACGCATGAGTTGTGACAGCTCAGAAATCCTAGAAATAAAAAAAAAAAAACCTCTTTGTTTTAAAATAAATAATAAATAAACAAATAAAATCAACACAAATCTTTTTTCTAAAAAATAATAAAAACATAAATAAATAAACAAAATCAACTAGAATCTTTTTTCTAATAAAAAAATAAAAACAAAATAAAATCAACCAACTACAAATATTTTCTACAAGAACTACGTAGCTTTGAATTCCCTATCGCACCGAGGGATACGTAGGAGCAAGGACCATCCTTGTCAAGCTAAACAATTTTTTTTTTTAATTCTTCTTCCTTATTTTAGAGCTCAAATTAATTAAATAATAAATCTTTCACTTTTAGGGGTAAAACATAAGTTATTATAATTTTACATAATTAGTTAGAGGCAACCGTTTTTTTAACGGACGTGTAGGGTGCTAATACCTTTTCTATTCGTAATCGACTCCCGAACTTAATTTCTAGTTAAACACCAACTTTTTAGGGTTTTCCATTTTTTCCCTAATTAAAATAAAATTGGTGGCGACTCCTCTGAACCTCACAAATAATCTAATTTTTTTCGCGGCGTCCAGACGGGACGGTCGCGATAGCTGGCGACTCCACTGGGGACAATTAGAGAGTCAGGCCTAATATAATTGAATGTGTAAAATTATTAACTTTTTGTGTTACCCTTTTTCGTTTATTTATTTATTTATTACGCTAACTTTAGTTAAATTTTTTTTTATGAGTATATTTTTGGTTCTATTATATGTTTTTTTGCAGGTTGGGTAGTTTAAGTTTTGCTCCCTCCACACACTACACTTATACATTCTCGAACATTTGTGAGTTTATGAGTGAGACCCTATACCCGGGCCTGAGTGCAACTTAAGATTAGAAAGAGGTTGTGTAGTGGTAGCCTTCTGGATGTACATCCTGTTTGGTTATCACGAAAGCCTCACCTGGAGTTTGATTCCGTTCAAGGGTATTGTCACTTCTAGTAGTTTACCAATGGTTGTGGGCAATATTTCGAGACGGGATCCTTGGCTCTAGGGACCGAATCTAGGTTATTGAACCACCTATTGGGAAGGTCCACATGTTAGAAAGACCCATAGGCTTCCTTACCTTAAGGAAACCCTATGTAGGGCACAAAGGGAGCATACACTACCCCTGCATTTTTCTTTCTTTCTTTAAAAATAATTCTTCTTTTTTTATCGATCATCACATTTCATGACAATCATCATGCATGATATTTTTGTTGTATTTGTATTACATGCATTTTCCCAAAAAAAAAAAAAAAAAGGTCTTCATAGCATATTGCATTTTTTTTTTACTTACTCATTACCTGTCCCTTATCAGAAAGATACCAATCCACCTAAGAAAACTGGTTCCTCGGCACCCATATCGGACTCGATCACAAGCCAGAATTATGGATGAACTAGAAATGACTCAAGATCTCAGGGAAGAAGTCAGTCAGCTCAAGGATCAGATTGGCAAGATGCTTGAGATACTAAAAGCTATGCAGAAAGAGAAGGGAATAGTTAGGAATCCTTCATCCTCAAGCGAAGATCCTCCGACCTCACCTCCATTTCCTCCAAGTTTCACTCAAGGTCCTCTCCGGACGATGATGCCGCTCACGGTCTACTCCAATAATTCGGCACAATCTCAAGAGATTCTGGTGATGACAAACTCGCCATACGGCCTTCCTCCCGGTTACACACCACCATTAGCTACCGATTCCCAATGTAATAATCAAAATCCACAAAATCATGTCCATATGCAAGCACATCCTATCAATACCAATGAAACATCCCAAACACAACACACCACTCTCCCAATTAATGGCCGCATTTTCCCACATGCTACCAACCCTCCTAAAGGTACCAATGCCCAACCTCCCTATACCATCCACAAAACCCAGGCAACACAAAACCCCACACCGGCATTTTTTTCCCAAAGGATAGTCAATGAAAATCCTTTGAACTACTTAGGAGAGAACCTCCAGTATAAAGTGAAGTTTGAAATTCTTAAGGAGAGGTTGCGGGTTATTGAAGGAGCTGCTTATGGTCTTCGGGATGCTTCAAAGCTTTGCCTTGTTCTTGATGTGGTAGTTCCACCTAAATTTAAAGTGTCGGAGTTTGATAAGTACAAAGGGACTACTTGCCCGAAGAATCACCTGACCATGTATGTTCGGAAGATGGCTTCATATGCCCATGATGACAAGTTGCTAATTCATTTCTTCCAGGATAGCTTAACTGGGGCATCTTCAAATTGGTACACACTGCTGGAACGAGCTCATATCCGATGCTTTAGAGACTTGGCTGATGCTTTCATAAAGCAATACAAGTAAAATATGGACATGAATCCTGACAGGTTACAGTTGCAGAATATGTTGAAGCATAATGTTGAGACCTTTAAGGAGTATGCTCAAAGATGGAGAGAAGTGGCCGCTGAAGTAGAGCCCCCATTGTCCGAAAAAGAGATTGTTGCCATGTTCATTGACACACTCCAGTCGCCCTTCTATGATATGATGGTTGGAAGTGTATCTTCGAATTTCGCAGACATGGTCATCATTGGAGAAAGGATAGAGAGCGGATTGGGAAATGGTAAAACTGCTTAAGGGTCAGTCGAAGGGACTAGCACAAGGAAAGTCCCATTTGTGAAGAAGAAAGACAGTGGAACTCATGCTATCATGTTTGACAGAAAGAATTTTAACCGAGGAAAATCAAATGAAACTTTTGTTTTAGAAATTTTTGAATAATTAGTCCAGATTTGTTTGTCATTTGGTTTACCATGAAGAGGTGGTTACGTTGTATTGACCCCACAGTTTATTCAATAATATGAATTATCTGGTGCTTGAACTATGCTCACTTTCCTGAAGCGTTAATGTAATGAACTTGCATGCATACCCTGTGTCGTCTATTCTTTACATCTTTATTTGTATCATGTTGTCATATCATGATGTTTCTTTTGTCATCCCTCTCCAAGTACCTTCCTTAGTCTTGTTATGGGGCTTGTGTTCTTGGAAATTCTTCGTGAGAAATTGATGAAGCCCAAATGCGCAGGTGCCCCTTGCCAAAAATAAAGTCAAAAAGAAGAAGAAAAAACGAAAATAAAAGCAAAAAAGAAGATGAAAATGAAAAGGAGCAAATAAATAATCACTTGGTGTACACCATCTTTTTGTCTCTCAAATAAGTTTCTTAAAATAAGCAATCATGATTGAAATGAAGTTTGGCCATTTTTCTCTGTCCTCCATAAAATATCGGCGTTATCCCTTATTACCCTTTTGAGCTTGGAAATTTTCTTCTAAGAACCTTGGATAAGGATCACCCTAAACAAAGGGCGACCACAAAAGGAATGGTGATTGTGAAAAAATAATGCAAAAAAAAGGGAAAAGGAAAAGAAAAAAAGAGAGAAATAAAAAAGGGAAGTAGAATGAATAAGGATAAAGAAGCGACAAAGACAAATGCAAAGGCATTTTGGTTGACTCTACTTTTTTCAAGAAAAGGGAGTGGATCCTTAGTCCTATTCAATCCTAAAGCAATCATTTGAGCCTTATATCCTTCCTTTCATGTCCCTCAACCTTGGCCACGCTACAAACCTCAAAAAGTCCATTCTGATCAATTATGATTGCCGTTTTTATAAAACCTTATTTTTGAGACAAAGGTTCGTGTTCTTATGAGTTTTAATTAATTGCTCCTTAAAAAATAAAAAAAGGAAAAAGGAAAAATAAAAAGCTCGTTAGGCTGAAAATCCGCAAGGGTGGTCTAAGCAAAAGTTAGGGCAAGATCTACATGGCATACATTGGGGCAAAACCTTGTTTTCAAGGGCCATCTACTGGGGCATCTCCATTCTCAAGTTTCATATTCAAACGCCTTGTACTTGGAAACTTCTTCATTCTCAGATGCCCAACACCTGGGCAGTTTCATTCTCAAGTGTCATTATCAGGTGCCCTATGTTGGGGCAATTCCGTGCTCCAAGGTTCTTTACTGGGGCAACTTCATTCACCAGGGGCCTGCTCTAAGGCAATTTTGTTCTCAAGCCGCATATACGAGACCAATTTAATTTCCAAATTTTTGGTGAACAATTCCCATGATATCCAAGATCAAATCAGTCCAAACTGGGGCGACCTCGCCTCGATCTCCATATTACTTCTTGTGAGTCTTACTTTGTTTGTCTTCGGTTAAACGCCAGTTGAGTTGTCAAACTCCCAACATTAATGAGGAAGTTTTTTTTTTTTCAACCAGTAATATCCTTTTTTATCATACTTTTGGACCAATGTATGTTTATTACATGATGCTTCGGGTATGGTAAACACAAGTTCAACAGTATAATTTAACCATCAAATGGTAGTTCCCTTGATGAACAAGTCTGGTCAGAAGAATTCTGAATACATGGGAGAAGTGACATCTTCAATTGGCCATTCAAGCAAGAACACAAATGAAAGACAAGGAAGTCTCCTCAAGCTGACAAACTAGGGCAATTTAAGTTTATAAGGGCGGGTCATGAAATGCTTCCAAGACATCATGAAGACTGGGGCAATTCAATAGGAAAGCCTACCAATGATCACTTTAAGGAGTACCACTTAAAGAAATGTGAACTCCACCCCATCATCCCTTTCGAAAAAATATCTCAATCATGATTTCGAAAGATCACAAGAGCATAGTGGTCTCTCAACCAAGGGCAATCTGGAGGAAGCACACCTCTAACAAGAAGTGCAAGATATCATACCAAGAGTAATGTGAATCGTTGTAGTTCATCCTCAAATTTGGTTGTGATCGAAACTTTAAGGGGCCAAGGATTAGAGAGTGGTTTGCAAAAACAAAAGCATGAGTTTTTTTCATTAATCACGAAATCATCTATTGCATCATACATTATATCAATCATAAAAATCATCTCTTGCGTCATGCATTCAAAAAAAATATAAAAATAAAAATTTCATATTTTCAGGAATTATAGAAAGCATCTCTTGAATCATACATTTGAAAATAAAATAAAATAAAATAAAATATCATCAATCATCTCATGCATCATGCATCACATGCATATGCAAAATCAACATCATTATTGCATTTAAGTTTTCGGGTCCCCGTACCCACCGCATTTGAGGATCCCCGTACCCATTTAAGTTTTCGGGTCCCCGTACCCGATACCTCTGAGGGTCCCCGTACCCATTTAAGTTTTCCGGGTCCCTGTACCCATCGCATTTGAGGGTCCCCATACCCATTTAAGTTTTTGGGTTTTGAGGGTCCCCGTACCCATTTAAGTTTTTCGGGTCCCCGTACCCATCGCATTTGAGGGTCCCCGCACCCAATTAAGTTTTCGGGTCCCTGTACCCATCGCATTTGAGGGTCCCCGCACCCGTACCCATCGCAATTGAGGGTCCCCGTACCCATTTAAGTTTTCGGGTCCCCGTTTCCATTTAAGTTTTCGGATCCCCGTACCCATTGTTTAAGTTTTCGGGTCCCCGTACCCATCATCTTTGAGGGTCCCCGTACCCATTTAAGTTTTTCAGGGTCCCCGTACCCATCGCATTTGAGGGGTCCCCGTACCCATTGTTTAAGTTTTCGGGTCCCCGTACCCATCACCTTTGATGGTCCCCGCACCCATTTAAGTTTTCGAATCCCCGTACCCATCGCATCTCCTGGTACCTACACCCAATGTCCTTAGACAAAATTGGAGTTCTTGTCTTTACTCATCACTTACAAAGATAAAACGCAAACTATGGTTATGCCTATTATCTAGTAAGAAACAAGTAAAGAGGGGCAGCTGTGAACACCTAATTTTGTCCGGTTAAAAAATAAAAATAACATAAAAAATTAATAAACATAAATTAAGAGTAATAAATTTGGGTGAGAGAGAGTCGTAAACCGGTCCATTGGGCTTTGGGCTAAAATGGATCATTACAATAACAAGAAAATAAAAATTATGGAATAATAAAATAAAATATTGTTTGCCCAAAGTTAGTAAGTCTTCAAAAAAATCATCCTCATTGATTTGGTTATAATATGCCAAGTTGCTCTTTTAAAGAAGATATGAAATTAACTTCATAAAATCATTAATGGTAGGATTCCAATCAAATTGATTTTTGGTTTAAAAATTGATTCAATTGAGTCTATAATTAGAAAGATTTGAATGATAAAATAAAAAGGGGTTTGATTGATTAATCTTAATGAAATTAATTGAATCAAAATATGAATAATTTGGTGATGATTGATGCTAAAATAAATGCTTTCTTAACCTAATTGCTAATTATAAAGAGGATAAAAAAATTCTCAAAGGAGTTTTGGGAGAGCTCCTGGATCCTTTCTACAATGTCTTCACCTTCTTCTTCTTCACGTAGTCCCTTTTAGCCATTTTCCACCACTAAGCCAGACTCCATTGCCATAACAACCATCATCGCTTTCACAGTTCACTACCAGAACCCAAGTCACCCTGTTACCAAGTCACAGCGGCTCCGCCACTGTCACGGTGGACTGTCATCAGCTCCACCGTGCATCAGCCGCCACTTATGTCCAGGACCCCTTGCTAGAGCCACTCATCACCCAACTGCGTAGCAGCCGGAACACCACCCAAAACCGCCGCACCAAAGCCCAGAAACACCTTCGCAGACCAACCCAATAGCACGAGGCACGCAGTCCCACCACCGTCTTCACCACGAACCGATCAGCCGCTCCATACCCGCGTCTTCTTCCTTGGACCAGAGCTGCCATAGCCAAACCAGCGGTGAGCCACACCAATCCCTTCGCCGGAGACACCACATCGTCACCAAAAGTTCGTGTCGCAAACCAGTATTATGAACTTAATTATAATGGCTTATGATTTTAGTTAGACTATTATCGTGATCTCAATTTTTTTGTTTCAGTATTGTTAATATTATTTATTCTTATTGCTGTTATTAATTACTTCAAAAAAACCATTTGCATCACTTTCGTCTTCAAATAATAGCATCTTTGTTACCACTGATTGTTATCAACAAAATAATATCAAATACATCATTAATGTTAGTATTACTTTAAAACATATTTCTTTTATAATTTTTTAACTAGTTGTGACAGCTAGATTAATTTTATTGTCTAGGACGCATGAGTTGAGACAACTTAGAAATCCTAGAGCACCCTTTTTAAAAAAATATAATAATTTAAATTAAACAACCTCATTTTCGAAAATATTAAAGCCATTATTGTAAGGGATTAAGTTAGCAGTGACAGCTAAATTAATCCTATTTTAAGGATGCATGAGTTGTGACAGCTCAGAAATCCTAGAAATAAAAAAAAACTCTTTGTTTTAAAATAAATAATAAATAAACAAATAAAATCAACACAAATCTTTTTTCTAAAAAATAATAAAAACATAAATAAATAAACAAAATCAACTAGAATCTTTTTTCTAATAAAAAAATAAAAACAAAATAAAATCAACCAACCACAAATATTTTCTACAAGAACTACGTAGCTTTGAATTCCCTATCGCACCGAGGGATACGTAGGAGCAAAGACCATCCTTGTCAAGCTAAACAATGTTTTTTTTTTAATTCTTCTTCCTTATTTTAGAGCTCAAATTAATTAAATAATAAATCTTTCGCTTTTAGGGGTAAAACATAAGTTATTATAATTTTACACAATTAGTTAGAGGCAACCGTTTTTTTAACGGACGTTTAGGGTGCTAATACCTTCCCTATTCGTAATCGACTCCCGAACTTAATTTCTGGTTAAAGACCAACTTTTTAGGGTTTTCCATTTTTTCCCTAATTAAAATAAAATTGGTGGCGACTCCTCTGAACCTCACAAATAATCTAATTTTTTTCGCGGCGTCCGGACGGGACGGTCGCGACAATCGCCCTCTACATATTCTCCTCCATTGTCTGTCCTCAAGCACTTGATTCTTTTGCCAGTTTCAAGCTCCACCTATGCTTTGAAATCCTTGAATACTGGAAATATATCTGACTTCTTCTTGATTGGGTACACCCATAATCATCTGGAATAATCATCAATGAATGACACAAAATATTTTGCACCTCCCAGAGATATTTACGGTGATTCCCATACATCAGAATGGATCAAGTCTAGTATGTGTTTGCTTTTAGTAGTTACTCTAGCAGACTTCAATCTATGCTGCTTACTTATCACACAATGCTCACAGAAGGGTAAATTTATCGTCTTGAGCCCGGGCAAGAGATTGCGTTCCGCAAGGACTTTCAAGCCACGTTCCGACATATGGCCTAGTTTGCGATGCCACATCATCGTTGTTTCATCTTGGCTCGCTGCTGCAACTAATGCATCTACCTCTTACAACGTATCTCCCAAAAGCATGTATAGATTACTTGTGATCTTCTCTGCTTTCATTACCACAAGATTGCCTTTCACTACTTTTAAGATTCCACCTTCAGTGTGGATCTTACACTCGAGGTCATCCAATTGCCCAACGGACAATAAGTTCTTCTTCAATCCCTTCACATGTTGTACCCCTTGAATTTTACGAACAGTACCATCATGCATCTTTAATCTGACAGTTCTGACTCCAGCAATTTCTAAGGCGTGATCATTTCTCATGAACACAGATCCTTCCGAGACAGGCTCATAAGTGCAAAACCAATCTCGGTGTGGAGTCATGTGCCATATCGCACCTGAATCCATTATCCAGACATCATTGAGTTGTCTTCCACCTTTAGAACTGGTTGCTACTTCGCTACATAGGATTTCTCAATCATCTAAGGTACTTGCAACACATCCTTGAGATGTTGATGCTTCAGAAGTTTTCTCTCCATTCATCTTGTTATGCCAACACTCCTTCTTCAAATGCCCTCTCATGCCACAATTGTAGCATTTGAGATTCTTCCTTCTTCGAGATTTTGATCTACCATGATTTTGACTCCCATTGGAGCCACGTTTCGTTGATCTACCTCTCGTCATCGTCAAAGCCTCTGCTTGGTTTGAACTTTCTAACCTTTCTTCCTTATTCTTGCGTCTGGATTCTTCTTCAAGAATAGCACCGACAACGTCATCAAAGCGCAAAGAGTCAGCAACGTTGTTATTTGTGAGGTTGATGATGAGTTGATCATACGAATCTGGTCAACTCTGAAGTAGAAGTTCTGCACGTTCATTTTCTACTATTTTAAAATCTGACGCTGTGAGCTGAGCAAATAGCGTGTTTAGAGTGTTGATATGATTCATCACCGATGTGGATTGTCTCATTTGAAGAGTGTAGAGTCTCCTCTTCAAGAATATTCTGGTGTGAAGAGATTTGACCTCGTACAATTTAATAAGAGCATCACAGATCTCCTTTGCAGTCTTCTTTCCCGCAATACTTGACAATACCGAGTCTGCCAATGCTAGGTGCAAATTGGCAACATCATTATCATCCATCTCTTTCCACTTTTGATCAGTGATATCTTAGGGCCTACCATTAATTGCGTCTAGGTAATTATCCTTCCTCAGAACTGTCCTTATTTTCAATTTCCACAGGGAGAAATTACTCCCATTGAACTTCTCTATCTCAAATTTTGCTGCCATGGTTTTACACCAAATTATTCCCTTGAACAGTACTGTATACTGGAATAGTGACCGTAGTCCGTAAATAGTACACCAAGTAAGTTCCCAGGAAAGAGAGGTGGGTCACTAATAGACACACTTAAACACCAAGTCTTTCCTAGTCAGAACTTTCCTAGACATGCACTTTCACACTAACACACTTTATTTCCAGTAACAAGAATAATTCTTTTCTGATGTAGAAGATCAGACGATACTGCAACCACAGAGCATACTAAGAATTTTCTTATGAATCTGGCACCTTATCAGTTTCTTGCAGTGGAATAATGACCACGAACCAATGGCTCTAATACCACTTTTAGGTATCAGAGTAACAGAATAATATCACGCAGCTAAAATAAGAGATGAGAAAAGAGGAACTGAACACACACAATATTTACGTGGAAAACCCTCAACAGATAAGGGAAAAACCACTGGGCAATAGTAGAAGATTTTCACTATGTGGAAGAGATTACAAGACCTCTCTCTAAATACAAGGAGAGAACAATAAAACCCTTTCTTGAATATAGGAGAAAACACACAAGGAGAAACCTCACAGGAGAAACTATCTCTCTCTGAATTTTTTCTCTCACACTCACTCTTGGTTGGGATGCTTGCTCTCTCTGAATTTTTCGGAGAAGCAATCTTCTCTATTTATAGAAACTTGAAGCAATGCATTAAATGCTTCTTCTCTGCCAACCACCATTACCCATACCATTTTACTTCCACCGCCAAGCTACTTGCCTATTATTCAGAACTTCCAAAAGCCAACAAAAGTGGCTTTACTTTTACCACCCGTTCACATAATGCTACAGATCCGGAAGCATGGGTATTCCGGTGGCTTTGATGGTGTCACTTTTGTAGGCAATTTGACTTTGCTGTATTATGCTTTTAACCTGGATGCTGTGAGTTTGTTTGCAGTTTAATCCTTTTCGGTTTTTAGCAATTTTGGATCTGTATTGTCATCGATGTACTCTATCAATTTGAATGAATGAATGAATGTCTTTCCTTGTCAAAAAACAAAGGGGGAGTAAGTAGTCAATGATTTAATGTCATAATGTTGCTCGTTTGAAGCTGATATTGGCTGCTCTGATATGTTTTTAAGTTTTGCTCTAATTTAACTTCACATAAATTTGTTGGCTTCGGCTCTGATAAGCATCGATGCTCTTTAACAGTCACAATATGTTCAAAACAAGCGTCTTCATTCAAATAATTCCTTTTATCATACGCTCTCATACTTTTTCAAGAGTTTCATCTTGACTGATTTGATATATGTTGTTTAAAATTTAATTTAATGATATTTTGCTCTGATCTTTATAAAAGTTCATATAAAAATCCAGAAATATCTGACTTGCATGACTTCCTGCACATTTTGCTCTGGTATATGATGAGCTTCATTCATCGGAGCAGCCAACCAAGACTTGCAGTTAGTGCTTGGCCAGGTCCTACGCAAGGACTCAACTTCCCCCCAACTATAAGAGATTAGTGGAATCCCGTAGTCCACTAATGAATAGAACATGATATGGACATGAAAACACAGTACGACTATTTTGGTTACCGTTGCGAATGTACTTTTTGGGTTCAAATGTATATTTGCCCCAAAGCAACTTTATTGATACTTTGTCTCAAATGTACCTATATAGTTTTCCAACGATAAATCAAACATGCACTAAATCAGTAATGTGACAATGGTTATCAAAATCGGACCAGAACGGCCGGTGAACCGGAGTTGGTATCGATCCGGGCCACCCAGAGAACCGACTGCCATTCAAACCATGTAAAAACCGCTCAAACCGGTTAAGAACCGGCCGAACCGAACAAAACCAGTGGTTTACCGGTTAACTCGAATTTGAGTAAAACACTGGTTATTTGTGCCATCTTTCCTTCTTCTTACTCGGTTCCGCACACAACCGAGAGAGAGAAAGAGAGAGAGAGAGAGAGGGAGAGAGGGAAACACACAAACATGGAGGTGAAAGAGGTTGCACCATTTTCCTTGACAAAGACAAACATGCAGCCAACTTTTATAAAGACGCAACAAAGAACACTCATTAAGTAACGGCTTAGAGGCTGAGAAATTGAGAGGCTTGTGATAAGTGGGGTGAGACAGGAAAGAACGTCAGGGTGAGAGACTTAGGGTACGTGAGGTGAGAAAAAATGGCCACTAATGTCATAGTTGGGCTACGCCTAAATCTAAATATTGGATAACCTAAATCAAACGGTTGTAATGCTTTTATCTTTTATGAGAATGAGTGACTGTTAACATGCTACATGACACTTTAGAAAAGCATAAAATTAAAATTTAATATATTAGTATTAGTATATTTTAATAGATAATTGTATGGAATTAAGAATTATATACTACTTCCCCGCGTGTACATTCCGCCTATAACTAGCTATCAAGTCGCAATAAAATCATCTTTTGGGTTGCTCTTTTTAAAATTGATTGATCCATTCAATTATCTATTCAGCCATATTTATTTTTTAGGAACTATATTTAGGAATTATATATTTTTTATTATTGAATATAAGATATAAAAATAAAAACATATATTTAATTACAATCGATTCAACTAGTAAACCGTGGATCAATGTCTTCACCAATTCAGTAACCGGTTCGATTTTGAAAACATTGAATGTGAGAACTAACAAATAAGACGGCCAATAAAAAGGCAAGTAACAAATAAGATGGCCAAAAAATACAACTAATAAGATATTGGTAACCTAACCAACAAACATCTCATAACCAAAGCAATTGGCATGCCGCATTTTGAACAGCTAATGATGATAGCGCGTTTATTATCAGCAAACGTAACTCAAACAAACCCTAGTATAATTTTTACAGAATGTGTGGTAATCTTTCCTATGTCTTCACGGCACTCTTAAATATAAAGTCAGTGTATCCTTGCATTTTGTGATCCATCTAACATGGTGCTTGAATCCCTTCTATTATCTCGTGCAGTATCACCATCATGTTGAGTTGGGATATACACAGATACAGTCTGAAGGTCAGCAGGTTGTGCACGAAGACTGTCATTGTTCGCAGAAGAGGGCTGAACACCATTACGAGACTCTAATAACATCTGGAAATATGCATGAGGTCCCCAACCTGCATAAAACATTGATATGAAGATATGACAGTGAAGCAGAGGAGTATTAACACTAACAGGTTACGTGCAGCTCTTAGGTAGACCTCACACTTAACCAAAACTAGAGATTAGAGAAGCAACATGATGGAACATTGCGGTTGCGCTGATACAATTGTTACCAACATGATATCACATAACCACTTCTATGCATATACTTTTGATCCAAATTAACAACACATTTTGCAATATAATCAAGTTACATAAAAAGCTGCCTAGGAGAAGAACAAAAGTTAACCTTTCTGAAGCAAAACCAAAACCTCTCATTTCTTAGTCCTTCATGAAATAACTTATTGACCGCATAAACAAAGATACCAATCTATGCATAATTTAACTTACAGAATATATCCAGTGTCAGAATTTCACTAATTTCCTATCCTTTATAATTTCAGCACTATAAGAAATTAAATACATTCACTTTATTGGGGGAGCTATCTGTAATTACAAGCTGATCCATATTACAACTTCGAATGAAAAGTTGAACATCCTACTCCATAAAATCCACGAGACCTGATCACTCGCTGGGCTGTAAGTTGAAAAAACACGTTGTCCAGGGTTGGGTAAACTCATACTAGTGGAAGTAAAATGTAACAATATTGTACATTTCCTTGACTCAGGGCACATGCCGCACACCCGAATATTTTCACCAAGCTTGAGGCTGGCCCGAAAACCCAACTTGAATCCAGGTCTCAAATTTTCAGGTCCATATAGAATAGGGCTAGGTTTATTTGGGTTTGGCTCAGGTAGGCAGCCGAATGATCTCGTCTTCATTGTGGCAATCAAAGATTACTATGATCAATATCAAATTTTTACAAGTGGGACTGGGTGGAAGGCTCTTCCAAGTTTTCCAAATATTTTGTGCACCCCCCCCCCCAAAAAAAAAACAACAATCCTGCATTTGTTCCCGATCTTATAGTAAAACACATATCAAAGTATCAAATCAAACTACAAAACCTGCTAAATAATGACTTCTTTAAGAAATAAAGGGAATAATTCTGCCAACAATCCGTACAGCATCCAATTCCATATTTTCTCAAAAACTATCATAAAAAATTGGCATTTGTTACAATGGTTGTCAAACTCACAAGTCAACTCGGACGAGTTTGCGTTTCCAGGTAGACAAATCAGGTGAACTTGGTGCTAGAATCGGATGGGGGGGTAAACTCGGTCAAACTCGGTAGACTCGCGAGTTAGTGGGACGAGTTAGCGAGTCGAGCATATTTTTAGAAAGGGGTCAAAAAACATCCAAAACCGTTCGTTTTGGGTAAAAAAAATTTGGACCCCTTCTTATTTCTCCCTATTCGCGCGATACCCCCCACCCCAAAACACTTCTTCCTCATTTTTTCAATAACAGATACCTAAAACCTAAACCTGCCGCGCCCCCATTCCTGCTCTTCCATTTGAAGATATTCATTCTGATGATGAATTGATGACAATAATGAAGTTGTTTCATCCTGGGAGAACTTGATTATGATGATGATGATGATGGAGATGATGATAATGGAGATGGTGTTGGAGGATTAGATTTAGACATCTGAAGAAATTAGAAGCTGTATTTTTTATGTTATTGTTATATATTTGGATTTGGATGATATTATTTTTATATGTTTTATTACTATTTGGATTTGGATTATGAATATATGATGTTAATTTTAATGATTATGAATTTATGATGATAGTTGGCTTTGTTACTCTTGTGTTATGTACAATGTTATCAAAAAACCGCCATGGCGGATTGCGGTGGCGGATTTTTGGCCAACCGCTATGGCCAATTTATGAAGGATGGCGGCGCCATGGCCGCAATGGCGTTTTGAGGCGGCTTAAAATGGCGGATTTTTGGCCTTCCGCTATGTTCCGCCATCCGCAATTGATAACTTTGGTTATGTATATATGTCATTTATATGTTTTTTTTTTAATATTAGGTAGACTCTTACGAGTCTACATGTTGAGTCTGCCCCCCTCCACGAGTTAACCTAGACTCGCAAGTCTGACAACCTTGGTTACACCAGACATAATGACCAAGGTTTAAATTGAAAGTATAGCAGGTGTGCGCAGCAAGTGAATCGGTATCATACCAACAAAGATATAACCTCAGCATACAAATTACAAAAGCCATATATATGAATAATCAATAAAATAAAATTTATAAATCCTCCTTCCCAATAAAATGCTGATTTTTTAGTTTCATAAGTAAAACCCACAATGAACTTCATAAATTCTCAGATAAACTAGCTCAATAAAACTAAGATGATGAAAAATGGTATATTCCATTAAGGAATTTAGCTTGGTGTACAATTAACACATTTCTTTGAAACAGATGGTGACTACTACGCATTAACATATTAAACCATAACCCCAGACCTAAACATACATATCAGAAGAGAAAAAGCAGATTGTCAAAACAACAATATCAACTGATACCAAAATGAATGGAAGTAACAATTCATGGGCATACCATCTTTGTCATATGGAGGTGGAAAGAATTGCAAGTAACAAAAGGAAGCAACTGTCGTCCCTGCAAAAGGAAGCCCATATAAGAAAGTCTGAAGAATGTACACATATATAAATAGATCAAACAGAAAATTCCAGGCTTCAAACAAACCTATAAGCCCTCCAGCAAACACATCTTGCCAATGATGCCAATAATCATCAACACGAGAGACAGCAATCAGAGCTGCCATGAGGAGCGGTAAGAAAACAATACAGAGCTTAGCAACATGGCCCGTACGGTCAAATGCCCTAAGTTTTCCAGATAGATACCATGCAAGAAAACCAAGCCCCGCAAAGGACCCTGCACACCAACAATTGAATCTTTTTAGCTTATATTTCAAAGTAAGAATAAACAGTATAAACATGTCATTCCAACATGACATTGACCGACCACAATGCCCAATGACACAAAAAAATGGCAAATGCTAGGCCCAACATACTTGTTGGCCATGGAGTAGACAAAGCAAATTCACAAGGTTGAGAAATCAAGTATTTCCAAAAGCACCAAATATTTCAACCTTCTAGAAGTAGTATGATCAAATAAGGAGGTATATAGATTAAAAAAACACATATTTTCTTTGAACTTGACTCATCAATGGCAATTTCTAAACTTTTGATTCTACTATAATTATCCCAAAAAACTTCAGCCTTGACATAGGGACTGATTACCCTCATGATTTCTAAAGTCAATGGTTTTTTTTTCTCTTACTATAAATGGGACTCCACCTTCTTCTTGTTTTATTAATCAGTTCTTAAAAAAATCTATCAGGCTATGATGGAAGTGAATGATTTGATCGATGAATATTTGATTCTTTTTTCAACTGTCACATAGACCCTGAGATTGTTCAGTGTACTTACAAGAGGTATGTCCACTTGGAAAACTTTTGTGCCCTTCCTTAATAACACTTTTATCTCCAGTACATACAACATCAGTTGTTACTGGATCAAACACCTGAACATAGCATGCATCAATGCCATGTTTATTGAATACATAACTAAGTAAATCCAATATATATCACATGGTAATGGTATTGACTAGGATAAAAATGAGAACCCACCCCTTTTCCATCAGGGAAACAACGCCAGAAGAAATCTGGGCGTGGCCGTCCAACTCCATCTTTGATGGCATCCGTTATAACCGCAGTAATGAGTACAGAAAATAGAAGGCCTGAATATGCATTTGGCAATACATAACTTTAGGTTATAACAAAGTATTTTGCAAAAGCTTTTTAAGGGCCAGAAATGTACCCAAGATAGCATGGTGGAAGTCATAAACATCCTTTCGAATGAAATAGTAAACAAGGATGACAACTATTGGCAACAATATTGCTACTATCTGTTCAAAAAATTGAAATTCAAGAGTTATTATTTTGAATGTTGATTTAATCTCAATAAGGATACATTATTCTTAGAAGCAAAAACATACTGGCACAGCCCAAAAGGGTATAGTATTATCTTTCAACGGGTATCTCAGATCTGTCATCATCCCCTCTCCGACAAAGCGATGAAATGGCTCTATCACATTCAAGATGATGTCAATGATCCCAAGAAGCAAAAGAATCAACCAGTCATGCATATGTATCCTTGCCACTTTAACTCCATGTGATCTGATGGTGTATGTACCCGATTGAGATTCTGGCATTTTTTGCTGCTAATGTCAAAATAGGAAGGTTAGCAGGAGACAGGAGTTATGTTACAAATTAAAGCAGTAAAAATATAAAGAAACACAATGAGAGCAAAAACTGGGAAAGCATATGTTGCCATAAGCTACAATGTGACCCCAAGAAAGCATAACACAACAGAATATTAGATCCTTGAGTATGATTCACACACAGATTATCAGCTGATATCACAGAAAGTCGCAAACTGCAACTGGGAAAGAAATAAAAGATCCCGTATATCCCATTGGTGGAATTGTTAGGTCCTATCTATGGAATACATCTGTTTTCTAGGTGTCTTTTATTGTTTGGGAGGTGAGGTTCCCAAGAGTGGAAAAAAGAAACAAACACAGCAGAACCTCGATTTGGATTCTCTCCTGTTTTGGAGAGGAAGATCATGGATAAACTTTCTCTAAAGTGAGCTTAACTTGAGAAAATAAATATGCGTTCATCCTTGATTAGTTAAAATGGATTAAAATCTCAATATACTCAAACCAATCAAAAGGAAATACATCCTTACTTTCTCATTTTCCACTCGAACTCACCATATAAAAGTCTAATCCGAAAGGAGTATGGTCTTGTTAGTGAGAAAAAAACACAAATTTTTTTAAAATGTAATCAGTGGACTCTTCAAGGTGTGTCTGAAATAGTTTCTTCCCAAACAGGAGAGGTGCGAAATATACGTAGAACCGTGCTTCTCATATTGTAGCAAGAAACATTGGTAAATGGTATACACTGAATAAAACATAGGAAAACAGAGACCGGTAGAAATCCAAAAATCTCTGATTAGTAACTTCTGCCGAAACTAAAAAATTGAACACATAGAAAAGAAAAGATTAAGTTACCCATGTAGTCAGTCCCCAACAATCTCATACTAAATTCAATTTGGTTTCTACAATCCAAAATTCATTAAAAATGTCCCTCTAATTCCCACGTTAAAAAATGTAGTTTCAACATTTGGATGGGACACCTTGTATAAACAGAGTATAAATAGGCATCGAAATATCTCATATTTTGATTCACAATAGTCGTATCATATACAAATGTGAGCGTGAATGTCGCCAAAGTGTCGATTCTAATTCACAAAGATACAATGAAGTTGCCTAAATTATAAAGGTAAAATTGAATATCGTCTGAGCCTAAATCTATTCGAACGCTGATTGTTCTCTCTCAGCGTTTTGCGAAAAAACAAAGTGGGTTTAAGAAGAGGTGTCGAGGTGTGAATAGAACATCTGTCACAGTTTAAATAGAGATAGAGAAGAAAGAAAGAATGAAGGAAGGAAGAGAAACAAAGAGAAAAAGAAAACGGCGCGTAGTAACGAAGAGAGAGAACGCGGGACTCACCTCACCTGCACGAGAATTTGATATGTCTGATCTGAGAATTCGAGAGAGAATGTAATTTATCGATTTAGAGAAAGAGAAAAGGAGAGAGTACGTTGAATGTGAAATTCAAAAAATATGGAGTGGAAGGAGCGTGGGGTGTAGTGTACTACGCGGAAAGTGACGCAAGGGGAAACGTGCCAGCCAGCCTCCGAAATAGAAAGGAAATTAATGCTTTCTTTGGGTAATAAGAGGAATATGAAAATGGATAGAAAGAAGCAGGGAGTAGAAAATAAAAGAGAACACGGAATTGATAGAGAATTAATAAATTTTTAGATTTTTTTAATGAATAGGATAAGGAAACAAAGAAAAAGAGAAGCTAAATTTTAATATAATGATATTTTTATCTTTATAATAATAATAATAATTTTATATCATTATTGAAAATAAAAAGATGAAGTTGATATTTCAAATTTTGTCCCCCACGTCATTTTTCTCTTTTTTTGATCAGTAAGGTGATGAGATGCAACATGAGGACTTCTCAAGAGGTTATCCATTCTAATACTACTCTCGTCCAAACACGCTTAACTGCGGAGTTCTGATGGAATCCGATGCATTAGTGTTGGTATGATTGCACATGTCATTTTTCTCTGTTTACTCTTGGGGAGATTTTATTTTGTGTGGGTCTCGCTTGTCTTTTTCTTGTCTTCCCCTTTTTTGTTTCCACAATCCACATCCAAACATACATACTCGCCTTTTTCTCCTACACTTCTATCTCTCCAAAATCACCCGATCCAAACCATGCGTCAGGGTGGATTTGTTTCTAAATTTCTGTTTGCTATAATTTAATAAACTTTTTAGTCCCTATAAATATGCATTATTGACTATTTTTAACTTCTAAAATTTTGGTATTGATCCATATTGTTAAGATGAATCCTTAAGTGTTGATGTACCTAATGGTTTGTAGCATCAGTACCACCCATATGTCATAAAATATATATTTTTTAATATCATTAAACATTTATAAAAATATAAATAATTTTTATTTATTATAATAATTATAATAATTTATTTATTTATTTTTATTTAAATATTTTTAAATATATATAAAAATAGATCTTTCCTACGAAAAGCGTGGTGTACAATACAAATCGTCAACTTAAAATATGAGTGTGTTTAGGAAAGATAAAAAAATAGATTATGCTGATAATTGATTATATATGATAAGAGATTATAGTCAGATTATAGTCCGAATCTGTTTTTATTTGGGTATGTTTGCTGAAAATCGATTTTAAGATAATCTATTTCGTTTGAGTTGTATAAAAAAAATCACTTTTACAGAATAAATTACGAAAAGAAAAAGTATAAAGTTATTTGTATAATCTAAAAATACTTGTTTGGAAGTTAGTTTGGTAGGGATAAATATGGAAGAGAGTTTTGAGAATGAAAAATAATCAAATCACAACAATCTTAAGTTAAAACAAATTAGATGATATAAAACAGTTTTTTTTACCCAAAAAATTTTTTTTTATAAATTTAACCTTATTATCAAATATGATAGATTATGTATAAAATAATTTTTTAATTAAAAAATAATTAAAATGAAAAAAATCAAACTTTCCCAAATATTTTTTAAAAATGCATAGTTTTACTTTCTTCCAACTAGTTTCTGTAGTTTTCCATGACCATAAGTCGCAGTTCAAGCTTGTACTGCTCTGCACCACTGTAAGGTACCATCAACTTCAATAATTCATTTCATTTTCCCTCTTTTCCTTTTGTTTTCCAAAAAAAGAAAAATAAAGTGTCTTTTTTTACTGAAAAAATATAGTGTCTTATCACTTGTATTATTTATTTTCATATTGCTTTCCCTCGACATGAATCTAAATATCAAACTCACGATTCGACACAGATCATGAAGTAAGATATCGAATTCGAATCTTGTGAATTAAAAAAACGTGATTGGGAAGGGAGTTCTCCGACGGAGATTAGTTATCAACGAAGCCGATAGATACTTCGTATCTATATCATGATATAAAAAAAATGTCATGTGCCATAAAAAAAAATATATTTAATGTTATGTGGTAGTGTTGGTGTGACAATTTGTTAGCCACATCAGCACTTAACGGTCTAACCTAACGGCATGGACTAGTACCAAAATTTTGGAAGTTAAAAACACTCGTACCTAACGGAAAAAAAAAGATAGGGACCTCAAAATACCTATATTTATAGGGACTAAAAGTTCATTAAGCCATTTTATTAATAATTGTAAAATTTCCTCTTATCCTCATTGTGTTTTGTTTTCAAATATTTGTATAAAAAACAATGAATACTTACTGTAAAAATCTTTGAAAATGAAAAAAATAAAAAATAAAGTGACATTTTTGTAATTATTAATGAAAAATCACGAAAACAGGAATATCAAAATAAAATAAATTAGTTCTAAATTTGTTCAAATCTGAGCTCTAGGAATGCAGCAACATTAAAACTCTTGAATGAGAGCTTTGCTGCCCTTGTGGTTCTACTCGACTCGAAGGATTAGTTTCCGCAATTGCACATGGGGATATCTTAGGAAACAAAAAAATTATTTAATAGTAAAGAGCGTTGAGAATAAAAAAAGAAAATAAAAAAATACGAAAGTATAGTTGTTAGAAGCTCAAAAGAAAAATTAAGACCGATGGAAAGAAGGAATAGATGATGTTGTCGACAGAAATGAGCTTAGAGCAAGCTTGAACGAAGTCAATTATAACTGCCCGACAGAAGTCCATGAACCGACAAAATGTTCATAAGGCCGACAAATGTAAGTCAGTCGATGCAACATGTTGGGTCCCCAAGATGCTCGCAAGGGAAATTTGAAAATTTAAAAGAAAAGACGTGGATGGTTATTGGAAGTAGTTGCAAAGCACTGTCAATTGAAAACTACCTTGCACGTTTTAGTGTCAGTTTAAGTTAGGAGTTGTCTATAAATAATAGGGAATAACACTGTAACAGAGGTTGGCATGTAATACTAATACAGAGATCTAAACACGTTATACAATCCAAAGCAACATATTCAGATCACATAGCGGAAGCTAAAATAGATCAAGAACACCTACCTCCCGCCATTGCTATTTGATTCTCTCTTCCTATGATATTGTTTTTGGTTGTCTTTCACACCTTTCTCTCGAACACTTGATCAGCTTTCTGCTCACTTCCAAAGCTTCTCGATTTTATGCCGTAGCCCGTCTTCACGTCGTAACGCCAACCCGATTCTGTCTTGGCTTTTCCAAACCCTTACTCACTCATACTCGATGGTGTTTATATGCTAAAGAGAGGAGCAGGTTCAGTGACCCAAAACAGAGAGCAACACATCCCATTTATAGAGTTCTGGCCATCATAAAACTCAACGGACGTGGAGCAGGGCATAAAACGTGGGAGCATAATTTTCGCATATAATCGTTTCTGAGATAATGGGTTGAAACTAGCCAAAAAAATGGACCATATCAGAAAATTAATTTCCCATTAAAATGTAACGGATTTTCCATGAAATCCATATTTAAAAACAGAGCACATCTACTTCGTAAATTAAGGGAAACAGAAATTCTATCATTCTCCCACTTGGTCCATTTAACCTATCATCAATCATAATAAGAAACAAAATATATGAATAATGGCAATATGTCCTCTAATAGCGAGTATTATTTTCCATGTATCACAATATATCAAGTCTCTTAATACCTGCCCTTAACTTAATGAATAAACCACATGTTTATTCTAGGTCAAAACCAAATGATATTTCTCAAAATAACAAATATGTGCACAAAAACATATGAGAAAACATCAAACTGAATATGAATTTTATCGAAAGCAATAAATGTACGTACAACAAGAAGTACAACGAAAACTACATCATGGAACCAAGTCCCATTCGTACTACATGATCCTTAAAATTCTTTGGTGGCATGCCTTTAGTCAAAGGATCGGCAATCATCAACTCAGTGCTGATGTGTTCAATGGGCACTTTCTTTTTCTTAACACGTTCTCTTATAGCTAAATACTTGATGTCGATATGCTTACTTCGAATTCCGCTTTTGTTGTTCTTAGCCATAAATACCGCAGCAGAGTTGTCACAGTACAACTTCAATGGCCTACAAATAGAGTCCACGACTCTAAGTCCATATATGAAACTCTTCAACCATACACCATGCGAGGTAGCCTCAAAACAAGAAACAAACTCAGCCTCCATAATGGAAGTAGCAGTCAAGGTCTGGTTCGCACTTCTCCAAGATACAGCTCCACCAGCTAGCATAAAAACATAACCAGATATTGATTTCCGGGTATCAATGCAGCCAACATAGTCTGAATCGGAGTAGCCAATCACTTCCAGATCACTAGTTTGTCTGTACATGAGCATGTAGTCCTTTGTCCCTTGAAGATATCTCATCACTTTCTTTGCAGCTTTCCAATGGTCAACACCTGGATTACTCTGATATCTTCCCAAAACTCCAACAGCATATGCAATGTCAGGTCTGGTACAAACCTGAGCATACATAAGGCTTCCAACAGCTGAAGCATATGGAATGTTTTTCATGTGTTCCCGCTCCAACTCATTTTTGGGGCACTGACACAAATCCAGTTTGTCACCCTTCACAATGGGAGCTACACTCGGTGAACAATCTTTCATGTTAAATCTCTCTAAAACTTTGTTGATATAAGTCTCCTGAGACAAACCCAAAATGCCTCAAGATCTTTCCCTATGGATCTTAATGCCAATGACGTAAGATGCCTCTCCCATATCTTTCATATCAAAGTTCTTCGAGAGAAATTGTTTCACCTCATATAGCACACCCTTATCATTAGTGGCAAGCAAAATATCATCCACGTATAACACAAGAAAACAAATCTTACTCTCACTGACCTTCTGGTATATACATTGATCCACGACGTTCTCTTCAAAACTAAATGAAGTGATGACCTCATGAAATTTTAAATACCATTAGCGGGAGGCTTGTTTCAATCCATAAATGGATTTATTAAGCTTGCAGACTAAGTGCTCACCATCACTAGAGGAGAATCCTTCAGGTTGTCTCATGTAAACCTCTTCCTCTAGTTCACCATTGAGGAATGTTGTTTTCACATCCATTTGATGTAACTCAAAGTCAAAATGAGCTACTAATGCCATAACTACTTGAAGAGAATCTTTCTTGGATACAGGAGAAAATGTCTCTGTGTAGTCGATTCCTTCTCTTTGAGTGAATCCTTTGACGACAAGTCTTGCCCTATGTCTCTCAATGTTGCCTTGTGAGTCTTTCTTTGTTTTAAAACCCCATTTACATCCAACGATTTTTACACCAATAGGCAACTCAACGAGATCCCAGACTCAGTTAGATGCCATAGAATCCATTTCAACTTTCATGGCATTATACCACAAATTCGATTCCTTAGAACTCATGGCTTGTGAAAACGTTTCAGGATCATTTTGGCTCCAATGCTATAGTCTGATTCTTGCAGATACACAACATAATCACTAGGAATTGCTGACCTTTTGACTTTAGTAGATCTTCTTAATATTGCCTCATTATCTTTTTGAGGAACTTGTTGTTCAACCGGCTGTTCAACAGGTTGTTCAACATGGTCTTGTTGCTCCTCATTAACAACTTGATCTACAGGATCATCTACAACAGCTTGTGGAACTTCAATTACTGCTTGTCTAACACCTGTTCATACTTGAGGGGCGTGAAAAACAATCAATCTGTCACCTGATCCAGAGGGTTGAGCTTCATAGTGATCCTTTTCGGAAGCAATGTCCTGAAACTGATCACTCCCACTGATCAAGTCATTTTCAAGAAATTTTGCATTTCTCAATTCCACAATCCTAGTGCTGTGTGATGGACAATAGAACCTATAACCTTTGGACTTTTCAGCATATCCAATGAAATACCCACTAATAGTCCTTGGGTCTAGTTTCTTCTCTTGTGGATTATAAATTCTCACTTCAGACGGGCATCCCCAAACGCGTATAAGTCGCAAACTCGGTTTCCAACCTTTGAATAACTCAAAAGGTGTCTTTGAGACAACCTTGGTAGGAACTCGGTTTAATATACACGCAGCCGTCTTTAGCGCTTCAATCCACAAGAATTGAGGAAGTTTTGAGTTACTCCTCATACTTCTCACCATGTCCATCAAAGTTCGGTTTCTCCTTTCTACTACACCATTCTGATTCGGAGAACCAGGGATAGTGTATTGGGCAACAATCCCATGCTCTTGAAGAAACTTCGCAAATGGACCAGGTGCTTGTTCATTCTTTGTGTATCTACCATAGTACTCTCCACCTCTATCGGATCTCACAATCTTAATTTGCTTTCCACATTGCTTCTCCACTTCAGCTTTAAAAACCTTAAAGGCGTCTAAAGCTTCGTCCTTAGAACAAAGTAAGTAGAGATACATATATCGTGAATAATCGTCTATAAAAGTGATAAAGTGTTTCCGACTGCATGCATCCATGTCTAGATAACAAATATCTGTATGTATGATTTCCAATAGGTTCGAGCTCCTCTTTGCACCGGTTTTAGACTTGATAGTTTGCTTACCCTTAATGCAATTCACACAAGTCTCAAAATCAGCAAAGTCCAAAGTACTAAGTACTCCTTCATTTACTAATCGCTTAATTCTCTCAATGGAGATGTGTCCTAATCTCCGGTGCCACAGCATAAAGGATTCCTCATTCAGAACACATCGTTTTAACCCAAAAGTAACATGTATAGCATTATAAGCAGCATCATTTTGCAGTTTAATATAGTAAAGACCATCAAGTAATTCACCATAACCAACAATTTCATATTTATTGCACAAAGTAAAACCAGAATTCGAAAAATTAAAAGATAAACCTAAAGGTGCAAGTCTTGAAACTGAAATCAAATTCTTAGAAAAACTTGGAACATAAAAGGTATTTTCTAAACGTAAAATAAAGTTGCTGCTTAAAACTAAACTATGTCTCAATGGCTTCCACATGTGAACTCATCTTCCCGCCTGAATAGATGTATTGTTCACTTCCCACTGGTTTCCTTAGGTTTTCCATATAGAAACATGGATTATAGAACCAGAGTCAATCCACCATGTGTTATGATTAACGCTAACCATATTAGATTCATAACAAACAAATGCAAATGGAGTACCTTTCTTGTCGAGCCAGTTCTTAAACTTTGTTGAAAATATATTTAGAATCTTTGTAATTATTGTTTAGGCATATCATATCATGTAAATAGTAATAATAATCTTCTATATTTATGTTGTAATTATTTCATTAAGCCAATATAAAAGAGACTCCGTTGTGTAGTTGAAACACACGGTTTCAGCATCATATGCCTCTGTTTTCTCTATTTCAACATGGTATCTAGAGCCAGACATAGGTAACCCTAAAATTGTGCATACCCAGTGGACCCACTGTCCTCCGGTGATAAATTTTTCTTGGCAAACCGTGTTCCTCCTTCGGTTTGCCCCTTATCTACTGTCGTGACCTCTTTCTGGCACCTTTCCGGTCGTTTTATCCTCTGCCGCCGTCCACCGCCACCTTTTCCGGTGATCTTTCCGGCCGACCACCCCACTATCAGAAGCGCACCGTCCTGCGCGGCGCAACCCCCGAGACCCACCGGCAGCCGCCCTCTCAAGTGCCTGCACGCTTGTCCAGAAGTTTCAGCGCGTAGTTCCGACCACCAGCGCGTGGCGGCTCCGTTCCGGCCGCCATTCCCATCGCAGTGCGCCTCTCTCTGACGGTTCCAACGCCACCACTCTCAGGTTGATCCGAGCACGTTTGCTTGTAGCGCAGTGTGCGCGAGCCGTTTCATGATTTTTTCGAGTATCATGTCATCATTTTTTGGACCTTTTGTTACTGATCTATGGCCTCCTTTAATTCCACAGATCCTCCTAAGACCATGGATCCTCCTCAAAACTCTCCGGCTAATTATGAAGATTTTCTCCAGTGGTTTGAGCATCGCCGGACCTCCGGATCTACTGGTTGGTTGCACATACTGGTAATTCATATGCTTGCATATCTCAGTCACCCTCACTTGGTCTTTGGGTTCTTGATTCTGGTGCATCTGACCATATCTCTGGTAATAAGGCTCTTTTCTCCTCTCTTTCTACACCTGGATATTTACCTATTGTCACTTTGGCTAACGGTTCCTAATCTCAATCCCACGGAATCGGAACTGCCCATCCACTCCCTTCCCTGTCAGTTGATTCTGTTCTTTATGTGCCTGGTTGTCCCTTTAATTTACTCTCTGTTAGTCGTTTAACTCGTTCTCGTGATTGTTTGATTACCTTCACTAAAGACACTGTTATCCTGCAGGACCGGAGTTCGGGACGGACGATTGGCATTGGATTTGAGTCTCATGGCCTTTACCAGCTTTCCACCCCATCCCGGGTTTGCTCTGCCACAGATTCCCTTCTTACCATACATGCTCAGTTGGGTCATCCTAGTCTCCCCAAACTCCAAAAATTGGTGCCGAGTCTATCTAAGTTATCTAGTTTGCATTGTGAGTCGTGTCAACTAGGGAAACACACTCGTAGTCACTTTCCAGATCGAGTCAATAAACAAGCTTCATCTCCTTTTGCTTTAGTTCACTCAGATGTATGGGGTCCTTCTCGTACCATTTCTACTCATGGGTCCAGACACTTTGTCACTTTTATTGATGATTTTTCACGGTGTACGTGGTTATTTTTAATGAAAAACAGGTCTGAAGTATTTTCAATTTTTCAACAGTTTTATCAGGAAATTAAAACTTAGTTTTGTGTCTCCATTCGCTCTTGATGTAGTGATAATGCCAAAGAATATTTGTCCTAACAATTTCAAACTTTTATGGCTTCTAATGGCATTCTTCACCAAACGTCTTATGCCCATACACCTCAACAAAATGGGGTTGCTGAACGCAAAAATCGGCACCTCGTTGAAACCACTCGAACCCTTCTCCTTCATGGCAATGTTCCACATCGGTTTTGGGGGGATGCTGTTTTTACGGCTTGCTATCTTATAAACCGCATGCTCTCCTCTGTCCTTGATGACCAAGTACCTCACTCGGTCCTTTTTCCCCATATCCCTCTTCATTCACTTCCGCCAAGTGTCTTCGGGTCCACTTGTTTTGTCCACAATCTCTCTACCGGACTTGACAAACTCTCGGCTCGCTCACTCAAGTGTGTCTTCCTTGGTTATCATCATTCCCAAAAAGGCTATCGTTGGTTTTCTCCTACACTTCAACGGTACCTTACATCGGCCGATGTTACCATCTTCGAGTCTGTCCCTTACTTTGAGTCTACTCACTCGCCTCCTGAGCCGCTATCTATAGTCGTCCCTGTTCCTTCTGCTATGGTCCCTTTCCAGTCTGTCCCACCGGAGACACCGCCTGTGGATCCCCCTGCTGCTTGTCCATTCCAGATATATCGTCGTCGCCCACCACCATCCTTGGTGCATGTCCCTGCCCCTGTTCTTACTACTGAGGCCATGATGAACTCTTCTCAAGCACCACCTCCTTTACCGGATCCGACCCTGCCACCTGAACCTGACCTTCCCATTGCTCTTCGTAACGGTATACGTTCTACTCGTAATCCGTCTCCTCATTATATTGCGTTGAGTTATCATCGCCTTTCTCCTTTGCATTATGCTTGCCTTTCTTCTTTGTCGTCTGTCTCTATTCCTAAATCTCCAGGTGACGCTTTATCTCACCCTGAGTGGCGGCAAGCAATGATTGATGAGATGTGTGCTCTTCAAAGCAGTGGTACCTGGGAACTGGTCCCTCTACCTCCTAGGAAGTCTTTGATTGGCTGTCGTTGGCTTTATACAGTCAAGATGGGTCCTGATGGTAAGACTGATCGGTTTAAGGCTCGTTTGGTGACCAAGGGCTACACTTAGATATTTGGGCTTGATTATGGTGATACTTTCTCTCCTGTGGCCAAAATGGCTTCTGTTCGGCTTCTCTTATCCATTGCTGCCATCTGCCATTGGCCTCTCTATCAACTTGACATTAAAAATGCCTTCTTGCATGGTGATCTCGAAGAAGAAGTGTATATGGAACAACCACCTGGGTTTGTTGCTCAGGGGGAGTCCTCTACCATGGTTTGTTGGCTTCACAGGTCCCTTTATGGTCTTAAACAGTCTCCTCGGGCTTGGTTCAACAGATTCAGCACTGTAGTGCAACAATTTGGTATGATTGGTAGCGAAGCTGACCACTCTGTACTTTATCGCCATTCGGCCCAAGTATGCATTTATCTGATTGTTTATGTGGATGATATTGTTATAACTGGTGATCAGAATGGCATACTAGTGTACTACAGGTGAAACAACATCTCTCTCATCAGTTTCAGACTAAAGACCTTGGTAAACTCCGTTATTTCTTGGGTATCGAGGTAGCTCAATCTAAGGATGGTCTAGTGATTTCACAAAGGAAGTATGCTATAGATATTCTTGAAGAGACAAGATTATTGAATGCCAAACCAGTTGACACTCCTATGGATCCAAACGTCAAACTTCTACCTGATCAAGGGGGCCACTATCAGATCCAGAGAGATACAGGAGATTGGTTGGAAAATTGAACTATCTTACAGTCACTCGTCCAAACATCTCTTTTGCAGTCAGTGTGGTAAGCCAATTCTTAAATTCTCCTTGCTAGGACCATTTGGATGTTGTGATTCGAATCTTGAAGTATATTAAAGGTGCTCCAGGAAAAGGTCTCATTTATGAAGACCGACGACACACTCAGATAGTTGCTTACTCAGATGCCAATTGGGCAGGTTCACCTATTGACAGACGATCCACTTCCGGTTATTGTGTACTCATTGGAGGAAATCTGATATCCTGGAAAAGTAAAAAACATAATGTAGTTGCAAGATCTAGTGCCGAAGGAGAATACAGGGCTATGGCATTAGCAACTTGCGAACTTATTTGGTTGAAACAGTTACTTAAAGAGCTTCTATTTGAAGAGACTATGCAAATGACGTTGATCTATGATAATCAAGCTACATTGCATATTGCCTCTAATCCAGTTTTCCATGAGAGGACCAAACATATTGAGATAGATTGTCATTTTATTAGGGTGACGATCCAATCAGGGGACATCACCACTAGCTTTGTCAACTCTAATGATCAACTGGCAGATGCCTTCACCAAATCCTTGAGAGGTCCTCGAATAAGTTATCTATGTAACAAGCTCGGTGCATATGATTTATATGCTCCAGCTTGAGGGGAAGTGTTAAAAATATATTTAGAATCTTTGTAATTATTGTTTAGGCATATCATATCATGTAAATAGTAATAAGAATCATCTATATTTATGTTGTAATTATTTCATTAAGCCTATATAAAAGAGACTCCGTTGTGTAGTTGAAACACACAATTTTAGCATCATATGCCTCTGTTTTCTCTTTTTCAACAAACTTTATGCAGTCTTTCTTCATGTGCCCTTTCTTCTTGCAAAAGAAACATTTTGTCTTTTTCTTTATGACTGGTTGAGGAGGAATATTGCCCTTATTTTTGGCATGACGATCCTTCCTTTTCTTTCCTTCAAAAGTCAAGTTCACTATTTCGCCCTCCTCCATCATCAACCTTTCCTCTTCTTGAACACACATAGTTAATAGCTCATTAATTGACCACTTATCCTTATGTGTGTTATAAGAGATTTTGAAAGGGCCATATTGATGAGGCAGGGAGCACAAAATGTGGTGCACTAGGAAAGTATCTGACATGGTAACCTCCAAAGCTTTCAGCTGAGTCGCTATATCCCTCATGCGCATGATGTGATCATGCACACCTCTTACACCAGTGAGCTTCATGGATGAGAACTGTATTATCAGGGTACTGGAAAGCGCCTTCTCAGATGTGACGAACTGCTCATCAATGGCTTTCAGAAGATCCTTAACATTAGTATGCTGGTCGACAGAACCACGGATACCAGCAGATATTTTGGTCTTTATGAACATCACGGAGAAACAGTTAGATCTCTTCCATTTTTCATAAAGATCAACCGCATCTGGCTCACTGGTTGTAGTAATACCCAGTGGTTAATCCTTCCTAATAGCATAATCAATGTCCATCCAGCTCAAATGGAGAAGAATTCTCTCCTTCCAAACCTTATAGTTGTCACATCTTAATTCGGGAATATCACACTTAATATCAGAAAAATTCGCAGGTTGAATAACTGCAAAGAACAATCATACATGCTCATTATATATTTTGAGACTAAAATAAATATCATGTTTTGCCAATGTAAATCATGTCTTAATTCTTGGATCTAGAGACATAAAACTTGCCTGTGGGCTAAAGTCCTACTCAATTAGATTCATATTGTAACCTTATGATAAAACTATCAAATTATGCTCCTTTTCATAATTCCTGTGGGTAGATTAAAAAATATAATCTGATATTTTATCCTAATTAATCATACAAATATAACAAAATTCTTGTGGGTAAATTTTATTACATCACAAATGATTAATTACAATTAATGTTTTTAATGTGATTCTAAAACTTAATATATAATTCTAATTAATTAAAGATGCGGCGGCTACTCCCTAATTAATTAAAATTATACTAATAACTTAACATTAACTAATTCTTAATAAAGAACAAAATATTTGCATATCATTCTGAATAATGGAAGTAAATGAATAACAATCATAAATTTTTATTTAATATGATTTTTGCATGTTCGATGATATATTCACAGGATGGCATAAAAACATGCTTCAAGAAAAGTCAATCAATTTTGTCTTATTCCAATTATAAGGGAATAATATAATATTCAAAAGTTGAAAAGGTTAAGTTTTCAATAAAGGCTCTGAACAGTTTTCAATAAATTAATTATGTATGCAATGTACATAGTCAAAAGATCACTCTACACCATTATTACACACACTGTCATATAGAAAACCCGTGTGCACTTTTTTCTGAAGGCAGAAATCAATTTCGTTTCAAAACAGTGTGCTTCAGTAACGACCTCGTTTTGAGTCGTCTTCAACTTTGAGCCGGGTCACTCCGACCCGGTTGCGACCCGCGAACCTAAATGGAAAACCCGACGGTTTCCGATCAGTTTCAACACCAAAATTAGTTTTCCAAAAAACAGAAAGCTTAGAAAATCGAATTCCATATGATTTCCGGTTTTAGTTTGGATTACAAAATCTAAAAACACAATACCCATATTCTGAAACTTTCAAAACCTCAAAACCACATAAGAAGAGCAAGCAAGGCAGAGGCATATACAAGGCTCTGATACCAAATGTAATACTAATACAGAGATCTAACACATGTTATACAATCTAAAGCAACATATTCAGATCACACAGCGAAAGCTAAAACGGATCAAGAACACCTACCTCGCGCCATTGCTATTTGATTCTCTCTTCCTGTGATATTGTTTCTGGTTGTCTTTCACACCTTTCTCTTGAACACTTGACCAGCTTTCTGCTTACTTCCAAAGCTTCTTGACTTTATGTCGTAGCCCGTCTTTACGCCGTAACACCAACCCGGTTTTGTCTTGGCTTTTCCAAACCCTTACTCACTCATGCTCGATGGTATTTGTATGCTAAAGAGAGAAGCAGGTTCAGTGACCCAATACAGAGAGCAACACATCCCATTTATAGAGTTATGGCCATCATAAAACTCAACGGACGTGGAGCAGGGCGTAAAACGTGGGAGCACGATTTTTGCATATAACCGTTGCTGAGATAATGGGTTGAAACTAGCCAGAAAAATGGACCATATCAGAAAACGAATTTCCCATTAAAATTTAACGAATTTCCCATTAAATCCATCTTTAAAAACAGAGCACGTCTGCTCCGCAAATTAAGGGAAATGGAAATTCTATCATGGCAATCTTATTCTGAAAATCCTAAGCATCTCAACTTAAGCAGATCGACGGATTGGAAGTGAAGTATGCCTTCCTCTTTTCATTCCAGTCATTTATGTTTTAATGCAAGCCTATACATTTCCTTTACTTTCTACCTTATTTAAATTCCAGTCTTTTACTTCTTGCACATTTACTCTTCTTGCATTTTACTTTCACGTTGTTATTTTACATTCTCTTTCTTTGAGTTCATCCTAACAAATTATTCGAAGCATTGTGTTTACGTCAAATAGTTCTGAAACAAGAACCACCATAAACAAATTGGCACGCTCGGTGGGACAAGTTTGGAGTAACTCGTAGTGTCACAATTTTACGTAGTTTTATGCGTTTAAGAAGTGGGAGAGTAACTTCCCTTTCTTCAACGTCAATGAGTAATAATCAACAAAACAATTCTCCAGCCACAATTGGGGATGTCAGTAGGCTTATTGATGTCGTGGCCATTGGAAATTTACCAAGGAGTCCAGTCCTAGAAGAAGTTGGACAATCGACAAGTAGTTCATCAAATCAGAGCCATAATTGAAATGGAAATAACATTAGGTTGGCACCGCAGTATGGGTTGCCAACTGGATATGTTCCACTTGTTATGGCTCAAACTGGTGTTGGTAATGCTTTGAACAATACTACAAGTAGTACCATGGCCACTCAGGGCCAAGCGGTTATTAGTTCAACATTGATAAGTCAACAAATCCCTGTGGTTACAAATGCGAATAACCAAATCATAACAGGAGTTAGCATCCCAACGCTTGCCGACAAGACAAGCTGCCTATGGGTTTTGCATTCCCACATGCTATTAAGGATATTCCCCAAGATATGACAGGGTTAACACTGAATTCGTTGGCGACTATTCGCCAACAAATGGATGAGAGTAGCAATGACATGGTGCACATGTTTACTCCACAGATGGGGACTGTCATTACACCTTTATTTGAAAACGCTAATGTCGCTTGTGCTAATCTTGCCAGGAAAATTGCGAGGTTGAATTGAGTTCTAGGAATTGGCGATCAAAATGAAGATGAGGATCAGAATGAGATTCATCAAGGGGTGGACACTCGACAGATAAATGTCGGCCAAGACCATAACAATTTTGGTCAACAAGCCCAAGGAGAGAATCACAACCCATCTCGTTTAGAATATGGAAACGTGGACATATTTCACCGAGGCGATGAAGAACAAATGGCTCATAATGATGCAGCCATGAGGATTCTTTGATAGAATCTCGGGGGGCATGCAGTCAAACAAAATGTGAATCGAGTAGTGGAACAAGCTCTGAACAGATTTGGCTTTAATGTTGAATATACCAACCAACCCTATTTTATGTCAGCATTTCCTAATTGGGTTCAGACTTTTGAGTTACTTGGAGGGATTAAAGTTCCCAAATTATCGAAATTTGCGGGAGAAAGTAGAGAGTCGACCGTCGAACTTATTGGACGGTATACCATCGAAATGGAAGAAATGGCTACTGTCGAAAGGGTTAAAAATGAGATTCTTCCCAAGTTCTCTGACAAGAAATGCATTTTCTTGGATCTCGACGTTGAGGCCCAACTCCATACATTCATGGATACAATTAGAAAGGAGTTTCCATGATCAATTCTTCAGGGGAGATCTCAAAGTAGGCCTCACAGATCTGTTTAATATAAAGAGAACCTACGAAGAGTATGTCGAGGATTATCTAACAAGGTTCCGACGGATGAAGAGTAAATGCTTTACTCTTATACCCAAAGCGGAAGTCGTAAAGATTTCCGTTGGTGGTTTAGATTATTACCTAAGGAAAAAGCTAGTCAACCAGCATTTGGTCGACTTTGCCCAATTAGGTGAAAAAGTTAGGCAGATAAAGCAATTAAAGTTAGAGAAAATACAAAAGCAGAAGAAATTCTTGAAAAGAGAAAACATAGCATATGTTGAAAGGAACTATTCTGACGATGATTACAATGATGATAATTTTGAAATCAATATTGCAGAACTTCAAAAAGGCCCACCATACGTATGCGAGGCTTTGAAGCCTTCCAAGGGCAAGGAGAAAATGGAAGACATAAATAAGAAAACGTACACATTCGATATAGATAAAGTCAACAAAATATTTGACTTGTTGTTAAAAGATAAACAAATTAAACTGTCGGATGGCCATAGGCTATTAAAGCCTGAGAAAATCAAAGACCGAAAATATTGTAAATTTCACAATAATTTCGGACATATGACTAATGAATGTGTTCATTTCAGGGATTTGGTCTAGAGATCTATAGTGGAAAGAAGACTCAAATTCGCTGACAAAGTGAAAGAGGATATGAAAGTTGATACTGATCCTTTTCAGGCTGGTATTTCCCATGTCGACAAACAGGTACCTCTGAACATTGGGATGATTAACTTCAGAAATATTCAAGAAATGGGGATTGACATTGAAGATGTTGCCGATATTTATCTTAAAGCAAATGAAACTTTGGAGGCTTTCCTAGAGAGAAAGAAAGGCCAAGGCACAATCAAGTTATGTCCTAGATGCCACACAGTGTATGATGAGTGTGTTGCATAGGAAAAGGCAGAGAACAATCTGGAAGTGATAAGAAGATCATTCGACGGAAAAGGCCTATGCCGACAAAGGCCTTTTTACTCACCAAAGAATCATGGTGGTGGGGGTTGGTTAGTTGAATCTCCTAGAGCATCTGTAGGACATACTAAGCCCCGAAGAAGACCATGAAGCATGCTAAAACAGGAATTCCACTCACGGATTGGAAGTGAAGTATGCCTTCCTCTTTTCGTTCCAGTCATTTACATTGTAATGCAAGCCTTTACATTTCCTTTACTTTCTGTCTTATTTAAATTCTAGTCTTTTACTTCTTGCACATTTACTCTTCTTGCATTTTACTTTCACGTTGTTATTTTACATTCTCTTTCTTTGAGTTCATCCTAACAAATTATTCGAAGCATTGTTTTTACGTCAAAATCAGTTTGACCGACGAGATTACCATATAACTCGAGAGCTCATTTTCACCCAATTTCAGTATTTTTTGTCGGATAGTTCTAAAACAAGAACCAACGTAAACAACAGTATAAATATAATATCCAAAAGTTATCATCAAATACTCACTAAGTGATACATAATTTCCCCTTAAATACTCACTAAGGTGGTTTCCTTTATTCTTAAAACTAGGACAATCAACCAATGAGTGTTGGTCCAAGTGGAAGGGGCTTGGGTCCCTTAAACATGTTGTCCTAGGCTTGATCCTTAAATTCATGTGTATGGAAGAAACATTATTGGAAGGAGTTCCCGTTTAGGTGTCTGACCTTACCCCGAGAGATTAGTCTATCACCTATTAGTATAAATTGTACATTGTCAATCAATTATAAATTATCACATTATTAAAAAAAATTACTTTTATCGTACCTACCTTAAAAGTCACACATCAGATAATTTGTAATTGATTCATAATATAAAAAAAATTTACATCGACAACATATCAAAATTAAATTCAAATATTAATTAATTAAGTTTATTAATTAGGACCCTTTGACATTGCACAAAAGTCATTACTTTGCAAGTGTGCAAAGGGTCATGTTACGGTTCTCACTAAAGTCGAGTGAATAGTTAATCATGAAGCAAAAATAACCAAAGACTAGTATTTTTTTTACTGAATCACCGACCAGCATTATTCACTTGGAACTAGTACCTTCAAATAATTGGATATTTACACGTTGGTCTCCCAAGAAAATTGAAGAAGGCTATGTTGGGGACTGGAAAACAAGTCCAAATGTGATGTTGTGAACCAATTTCACATTGAAGGAAGACGAATTTTGTTGATGAGCAAAAGTGATAAAAATCTTTTGTCTCATTTTTCTATCTCATTCTCTGCCATCATCAACGACAATTTATCATTTAATAAAATAAAATTATAACTCATTAATATTTATTCACATCCTCAGCTTTTGATTGGTGGGAAACACGAGATACCATTTTTTGGGACAACATATTTTTGTTCGAGCAAAAACAGAAGACAACAATGGTAGGGTGGGGGTTGGCTCGCGATGTGATGAGATCATGGTGTTCTGCTCGACAGACTTCGATCAGGGTGGAAGGTGGATCTATTGCCCTTGCATAGAAGACTGCATGGTCTAAGCTAATAAGGATATGTAATTTTAAATAATTTAATTATTATCACAGGCTGGAAAATAATCGAGAGAGATATAATTAGTTACAGTTAGTAGTTAGTTGCATGTTTGTTGTCTTCTTACATTGTATATAAGTCACCTTGTTGGTTCAATATAATCACTTTTACTCATTCCAATCAATACACTTTTCAACTTTCTCTCAATTATTTTTTCTTTTATGGACTCTGTCATGTTTTCTAACATGGTATCATAGAAATATCATCCACTTTGAATGCTTTTTTCGTTGCTAAGTTTGAACTCATTTTCTTTTTTTAGTTTTCCTATTGTTCAACGGTGAGTTCTACCCTGGACCACTTTGATAGGTGGTACCATGGTGCACAAGTAATTTTATCCATTAGATTTATGTGGAGCACAATAGTATGGTGCACCCTTACGCGTTCTATTTTTTTTTTCCTCCTATTCATTATTCCCTACCCTCCACCTGATCTGCCCCCTCCGTTTTTCGTCGTCCAGACATGAACGCGCCTCCAGCGGACAGACGCTAGCCACCACTGTGCCAACGATCCTCCGTGCACATTGTTCCTTTTCCTTTTCCCTCCTCTCAAATCCTTTCCCGACGCTCGAGATTCTTGTTTCCGATGGGTTCGCCGCAAGCATGTGGCGAAAGTGCAGATGTGCGACGGTAGAGAAGATGAGAACTTTGTTTTCTGGCGCAACACCTGACAAAAACTGCTGGACGGTGCAGTTCTACAACGGCGGAGACGACTCGCGGTTGGACGATGCTGACCGGAGAAGAAGGTGGAGCTCTCCGACGGTGCAGATTTGGCGTGAACAGGGACAACGAGGTTTGAAGGGCGTGTGGTCTTGAATTGCGATGGAGCTCGCGGCTAGGAAAGGAGGGACGAGGGTGGCGCAAGCGGAAGGGAAGGCGAGGCGGCGGAGACAGCGGAGTCGCACGGGACTGGGAGCCAACGCTGGGAAGAGGTGTTGACCAGAGAGGACAACTAGAGCTCGATGCGACAGCTGACGGTGCTATCACTCTGGAGCAAAAGGGCAAGATGCTCAAGCTTGCAGAGAGGTAGGGTGTTGGATGGGAGGTGCCTGCCGGGGAGATGGGGCGGAGGAAGGGGGAGGGAAGAGGGGAGAAAAAGGGAAAAAATCAGGTGTAACAAATCTATTATTAGATCCTATAAGCCTTTACGATCAAACGGCCGAGATTAAAATCAAAACTTGCACACGGTGGAACCACCTATCATAGTGGTCCACCGTAGAACTTGCCATTGTCCAACCTACAAACACATCTTCATTTTTCTCTTTCCTTCTATCACTTTCCTAAGGAAAACAACTTTTCTTTTCTTCGAGACTTCGTTCCGATCTCTTTACTCTTTTTCGTTTTGCAATTTTAGTTTTCTTCCAATGCTTAATTATCTTGGCATTTTTTTATCTGCATTTTTCTTCATTACCTTTACATTTTCTTCAATTTCCCCTTCCTTTCTGGTTTCTTTTGCTTGATCTGGTTGTTCGTGTTAGATCGAGCACAATTTTGGTCCTCAAATGTCGCCTATATGGCCCCAAGTCCCCAACCATCATCGCAATTTATTGCCCCGTCGCAACCGCCCTTGTATTTGATCTACCTTTTTCTTTGCATCCTTTATGTGATTGTGATTCAGATCTTATGGATCTACAATTCTTGCTAATATGTAATTTCTTAGATCTTGTTCTTCAGTTTCTTGGCATGTCTTGGTGTTCTAATGGTGTGGTGGATCGTTTGTTACTTGAAGTTATTGGTGAGCGATGGTTTTACGTTTGGTGGTTTTTCTTTTTATCCGTAACAACTTGCGGTTGACCACAAGAACTTGTTTCAGTTTGTGATGAAATATCGCTTAGATTTTGATGGTACTAATGCATTCATTATCGATACTTTGCACCAACCAGGAAAAACTTGAGATCTCACTGCTTGAAGTTTGTGATGAAGTATCACTCAGATTTTAATGTATTTGATCATAGATTCCTTGATGCCTAGATTTTGGTTCTTTGTTTTGGTTAATTTGGTGAGTAATATTGTTGTCACAAAGTGTTTGTATTAAATCCCTTTTGAAGACTGATTCATTTTTAAACATAAGTTGGATTTGATGTAAGCTTTTGCGCTTGGTGGTTAAGTTTTGACGTGAGCTTCTCCTTTGAGTGGCTAAGCATTGATACATGTTCTTGCTTCTGTCAAATGGTTAAGCTTTGGGTTGTGACTTTTGCTTGGTGGTTAAGCTTTGTTTGCCTAGTTTGACATCTTGACTATTGCTCCCAAAATTGGGGTTTCTTGATTTTTTTGGAGTGAGTGTCGTGGAGATGCTGGAAGAAGATCAAAGAGGCCAAAAGTCGGTTGAAAACTTCTAGGAGTTATGCACCTCGACCACTGCCGCTTTCTTTGTTTGCTTTCCTTGATATGCTGTTGTGATTACGACTTGTACTTTTGTATTTTTTTCATTTAGCCAGTTATATTGTATTCCTTTTTATTGTACTACTAATCCCAAGCCGATAATGCTAATTCTCACTTCTAACTTACGAGGGACTATTAGGGATATAATTAGTTACAGTTAGTTAGTTGTTAGTTACAAATTTGTTGTCTTCTTAGAGTATATATACGCCACCTTGTTGACTCAATGTAATCACTTTTGCATATTTATATAGGATAAATTGCACTTTCTATCCCCCAACTTTTTCATTTTAGCGAACATAAAATCCAAATGTTGTGAAATTGATCTCCATATTTTTTTAATTGCACTTTTGGTCCCCTAAATTCATGGATTTTTTGCACTTTTGATCCTCTATTTTTTTAAAATCCGTAATTTTTAGAAACTAAAAGTGCAAAAAACCCACAATTTTGGGAGACCAAAAGTGTAGTTAAAAAATATGGGGACTAATTTCGCAATATTTGAATTTTAGGAGGACTAAATTTGTCATAAAAAATGAGAGACCATTTGCGCCAAACTAAAAAACTTGGGGCACAAAAATTGCAATTTAGCCTTTCAATTAGTATACTTTTCAATTTTCTTTTAATTACTTTTTCTATGGGCTTTTGCATGTTTCTTTTTGTATAAGCTCTTCCACGTTTTCTAACAATAATATATTTGATCTTCATCAGTACGTGCAAAACATTGTCTCCTACTCGTATGCTATTGTTCACCACTTCACCCTTTTGGGGGCTCCAAAATAGATAAAATGCTTTTTTAGGCAGCTGAAAAGTAATGTGTTTTCGGCCATTTGAGAGCCTGGAGACAAGGTATCCGGCTGGAGATTCAGGATTCAGACTTCAAAAAGGTACCTTCTCCTTTGAGGCTTATTTAATTTTATTTTTTGGTCACTGTTGCGCTTATTTTATGTTGTACCTGCCAAATTACAATTCCTTATCCCTTTTCATGTAGAGATTCTTCATGAAACTATTATTCTTATACCTTGCTTGTTTGCGGCTTCTACTAACTGGATAGAATTCTTCTGTCTCTTGGTGGATTCTCTTTTCCTGCCCCACCAATCAAAATATGCCAACAATGGAAAAGATTAACACCTTATTCATCTTTTTATTTTCAGCAAAATTTAACAATGTGAGTCATCTCTCTCCATCATCTTTGTGCTTTATCTCAGTATGCTAACTCTATTAAAATATCGAATAATTGTGAGTTTTGTCTCTAACTAAGCTTGAATACTTGTTCTTTGTTTTATACTTATCTATCTACCTGTATTTGTCGCTATGGTAATTCCCTTTAATTTAACAATAATTGTTCAACTAGGCGCTTTTTTTAAAAAAAAAAAAAAAAAGAAGTAAACCTTTTCCATTCTGTTTGACTCAAAAACAATCCCCAGATTAAGTGTGAAGGTGGGAATTGCATTCACCACAACCACAACAAAGGAAATCTCATTCATGCCTAGAATAATAGAACCCTCGAATCATGGAGTCTTAGACCTTTTCAGTTTATTTAACTATTTAAGTAAATTCTTATTTTTTGTTGGACGACTTTTCTTAAGTTGTTCAAATGGACCCGTTTCAAATTTGTCTTCACCAAATCCCTTATCACTTTCTCCCCTTTTTCATTCATCATTCATCGATCCGATCAAATCCTTGTTATCCAATGCAGCACCCAAATACAACTCAGATAATATTGTATGAATATGAGAGAGAATATATAATATACGACAATGGAACAAGGGTGAAACTAGGAAAGAAAACCATAGGTGAATCAGATAGAGATGTAGAACTAGAAATGGCAAATAAGGTTGCAATAAAGGTCTTAAAAAAAACTAACAATTTAATCTCTCAAATTTACAAGTGTTAGGCTCCATGATCGACCCGAGATGGCCATTAGGCCTACTCGAGTGACTCAGCACTTCCAGCGTGGCTCAAAACAACATTAATATACAATATCTGTTCAGATGTGTACCATTTTTCAAGAAAAAAAAAAGTTTTCATTACAAGTATACACAAAGGCAAACTCTTAAAAGGAACTAATATGCCAAATCAGAATCTTGCATTTCCCTCTAGAAATCCTAAGTTTGCATTACGTATATAGACATAAGCTAAGTCACAAGTAACTAGTAATAAGAGACTAGAGTAAAAATGGCTATGGGATCACTTCCGTCCTAACTCCATGGCATCCAAGGTTGGGCTTTGAGGCGTGAATGCATCATCCATTCTCCTTACTTCTTGATTCATAACCCGAACCTCAATTGCCTGTACAGCAAGTGCATTCTGGTTCACGTTCGAATTGGCTCGAGATTCCTCCATTGCCCGGAAATATGCATATGGACCCCATCCTGAAAAGAAACAAATTTGAAATAAGTTCAATGAAATACTTCATCTATCTGCACATGTTCAGACAGTATAGAATATAAATGATAAACAAGAATGGAAGCAATTTACTGACTGATACAGAATGGGGCAATATATTTTGCAAATCAAAACCTTGGAGGAATCAACATATAAACAACATACGGCCTACTGGTAAGACCGATCGAATAGAGAGATCTATTACCATCATCATGGTATGGGGGAGGGAAGAACTGCCTATAGCAAAAGGTTGCCATAACAAGCCCTGGGAGAAGCATACAACATATCAATGAGATTCATTCTTTTATTTATTATTGCAAAGCATGTTCTGATGGAAAAAACTCCTTTAAAGCCAGCTTGAATATAAAGTGAAAAAGTAAAATTGTATCCACCATTGATTAGCTCATGTGGGTTGAGATCTCAATACATTTTAATTAATCAAGGATCGATACACCCTTACTTGCTCACTTTATATTCAATCTCACTTTAGAGAAGAGCCTAATCCAGTTCTGATATTTAATATTGCGCTCATGGCCAGACTCTAGAGCATAGTTACCAGGTACGCGTACGCGGGACAATTTAGGGTTAATGAGATACCAGGTAACTGTTCTCTAAAGCCTTTTACTTTATATTTCTTTTAAGTCAGTAAAAAAGCAGACCTAGAAGGCCTCCAGCAAACACATCTGTCCAATGGTGCCAATAGTCATCCACTCGAGAGATTCCAACTAGAGAAGCAACAAGTAGAGGAAGAAACACAATGCATAATTTTGCCACGTGCCCTCTGCGATCAAAAGCTTTGATCTTCCCACATAAGTACAAAGAGAGAAAACCTAAACCTGCAAAGGACCCTGCAGAGCTGAACTTATTAGATCATAGGTCCATGCATAAACAATTTTCTAAATTTATTAGCTAATGATCAGATCAGTTTAACTGATATATTGTTATATTAACTCCTTCCTAGATATATATAACAGGCAGTCAGGCACTGAAGTATATAAAAAAAGTAGCACTCAACTTTTGAGGGAATGTTGAAATGGAAAAGTTTTAGAATTCGGAAAAGGCTTGAAAAATGGGAGAAACTAGATGATTTTGAAAAAAGAGATTACATGTATTATTATTCACTCTTTGCTTTTGGCTTGATACAAACTCAAGGCTATGACCCATATTTACACTAGTGACACCTCCTTGACCAATGGCTAAAATTATGCCGACACATTTTTAATCTAATGATAACAATTGACTTTCTAGAGTTTTTTTAACAAATATCAACAATTGCAAGTTAGTACTACATTTTAGATTTTTCAATAGACTACTAGGACATATTTCTAGAATATAGATTAATCTTGTAGAACTTGTTTATAAAAAATATGCAATCTTATTTAGACAATTAAGTAAGGCCAAATTACTAAATGACCCAAAATCAAGTTTAACTCCCAAGGGGGGGACTGAATTGTCTGAAGCTTTTCTGGCCATTGTCAAATTTCGACTGCTATAATACTGTCTCATAAACTTAGATGAAAGTTATGTTTACCAATTTTCAACTCTTACAAATATTCTCGTGAAAGCAATGTCGCTTTTAGCTAATATTGAACTACTCAATATGCTAATCAAATCAGTTATTGTTAATACTTATTCTAATATGCTCAGACTGAAGCAATCAGTAGGAGAGGACTAAAGAAATAGAAAGAATGTTGCTCACATGATGTATGGCCGCTTGGGAAACTCTTGTATCCTTCTTTTATATCACTATCCTTGCCATGACATACCACACCTCCCCATTTATCATAAACCTAAGAGGGTAATCAAGAGAAGGATGATTAGTAATAACCACTTTTTCACGGTAGATTACCATATGTACAAAATAACAGTCGCTATAACTTTCTGGAACATCTGACAACCCTTCTAGACTTCACAGATAGAAATATTCAAGTCATGGAAATAACAAGGAAACCAAAAACCAAAAATTAAGATACAAAAGAGGATTTAATTAAATAAATTTAGCACAAAAGATATGATTCAGCTGCTCTTAACAACAAATGGACACATCTGATAACAATCTTATATCTCTTGAAACCATATATGTAGAGCATAACGGAGCCAAAACATTTCGGATGAGAACATGAGCCTAATTGTCTCGCCTGTGAAAACCCAATATCAGATGCAACAACTGATAAGCACTTCGCAACAAAGGATATGGTGGAAGGGGAGGAAAGAAAGTGGCAGTATAAGTATAAAAGTTTAATTTTGATACAATGTCAGCATAAGATATTTTACACTGTTACTCAATCACAAATCATCCTCTGTATGACTTTTAAGGTAGTTACGATAAGAGTCAATCATTTTTAATGATATGAAAATTTATGATTGATTAACGGTATATACCAATTAAATTAAATCTTAAGTATTATTGACAAATGAAATGAATCATATTTGCTTGCTACCTCTACTCCATCGGGAAAGCAACGCCAAAAGAAGTCAGGCCGAGGCCGGCCAACCGCATCTTTTATTGCATCAGTCATGACCCCAGTGATCAGAACAGCATAAAGGAGGCCTGCTAGCAAAGAAGTACATTAATATCACCACATGTTTCTCTGTTGTATACATTTAAGCCATCACTATGAATAAGAAATAAGAAATAAGAAATATAAATATGAGAAATGCTGAGATGATTACCTAGTACACTCTGGTGCAAATCATAAACATCTCTCCTACGCATATAGAAGAGAAGAAAAACAGCAATTGGCAACAAAACCGCATATAGCTGACCGTTGAGAGCAGAAAAATTATTGTAACCATTAGTTACTGCGTGAGAGTTTCCCTTATAAAGCAGACTAGTATGGAAGGCAAACGGGGTAGACACCAGTCATTTGTTCCATCACTTCTGAGCAAACTCAATTTTCAAGCCATTTGATTCCCATGTGCTAGGGGTGAATGGACATTAGATAGCAGATAATAGATACAAGTAATGATAACGTTTCTTTTATGTGCCAAAAAAGAAAGACTCAATTTGCAAACAAGTACCATGACAAAAATGAATATAATTAGCAGTAAGCATTTTTTATTGATTCAATTACATAATTGAATGTTATATTTGCAGACAAAATGAATACTGACATGCAAGTGACCCTGAAAAATTCAATTTAATCCTTGTAATAAAGAACTTACAGGAACGGCCCATATGGGTACAGTGTTGTCTTTCATGGGATATCTAAGGTCATCCATCATGTCCCTTCCCACAAAGCGGTGAAATGGATGAATGGCGAAGAGGACAACCTCTATTACTACAAGAAGCAACAATATAAGCCAATCAAAGATGTGATTTCTCGCAAGTGTGGCTCCATGGGATTTTATAGTGTGAGCATCAGGATCAACCTGCCTCATGCCCCCCTGCACTAATAAACAGCTAATATATTAAACGTCTAACTAAACAGATTTCAATTGAGAGGATATAGAAATCATTGATTAGGATTCCCTCCAGTGGGGTATCTCTATCTCCCTCTATATGTATTCTTTTGCTATTTTTTTGAAAAAAAACAAATCAAGGGTTGAGAATATGAGAGAAGCAAATCCAATGATGATAGATTGTATAAATGCATCAAATACGTGAATTCCCTACTGCAGGGAATCCGGATTCATAAATCATGGCCCACCAAATCGGCATATAAACTAGTTTAATAAAGGTGGTTTTGCTCACTTTTGCGCATGCACAAGAGGCACTACTCCCAAGCGAATTTGGCTCCAATAAATTCACTTTAAAGGAAAAAGCGGAGAATTTCAACCATTAATAAGAAAATTAAGAGGATAAATTTTAATAAATCTATAGTTTGCTATGTACGTGCATGTAATATCAATTATTAATTATTTTATGTGGAAAAGTGCAAGATAAGGGGAAGTCACCCATTCTAAAGATGAGACAAATCACTGTCTATTTTTTTTGACGGGAGACAAATCACTGTCTTGAATAAGAATTTATATTAAAAATTACATATGGCCTAACAAGTTTAAAAGAAATCGAACATTAATCATATTATTATCAAGAGTAGAAAGTTGACCAAATAAGTCAACATCCTATCGCAACTATTGATTGATAAAGCCTTATTAATATTTAGAAAAGGTTTTCTGTGAAAGAAACTAAATCTTCACGTGCACACACACACACACACACAAATTTCTTCATTTTCATGGAAGAATAAAAAATTGTTCTGCTCCACTTGTATGTCTCATTTCTGTCCCCAACTATTGACGACACATTAATTATCGTTTTTTTTAATACAAACATCAATTATCTTCTACAATCTAGACAATGCTCACATTATAATCTTGCAAATATAATAATCACTTATGTGGAAATCAAAGTTCACAAATAAAAGGAATAAATAATAAAACCATTAAAAAATAAAATTAACACCCATTATATTTACCCCTCTCCAAGTTTACTTAATTTTTCCAAATATGAACCATTATGAAGAATTCTATCAGAGTATGTGGTTAATTTTAGTAAAATTCTGTTAGAGTGCAAACGAGTTCTTGCCAGAAAAGGAAAACGACAGAAAACGATGGAAAGAAAGAAAATAGCTGAATAACCTGAATCGACGCCCAAACGTTTGCAAAGGATAAGTAATGCCACCACGCCATGCGTAGAAAACCAGACAATTTTGTGAGTGTCGTCACCAAATTCTGATCATTATGCGTAGAATACAAAGAGATTTGAGATCACTCCTACGGTGATTCGAAAAGTTCCATTGTCGTAAGAGAGAGAGAGATAGAAAAAATCTTATCCAGTTATCCCAAACAGGAAGGATGGGGACAAAAAAAGTAGAAAGCAGAATTATAGAGAGAGTAGGAATGAAGAAAAGCAACTTGCTCTGTTACATTTTAAAAGTATCGAATTATTTAAACCGTTTAACCCATAGGGGGAAAGAGAGAATTTTATGCGAAATTTTGAAATAATTTCCAAGAAACTGGACCTGAAAATAAAGTCGGTTTGGAGAACGTGGACCAGGTGATCAGGCACGGCTGTGAAAGAGGGAAGAATTTTTCAAGTTTTCGACTGAAATGAAATGGCAAATGGTTTGGTGGGGCGCATTTCGATTTATGATGTGTTTGGAAGAGCATATGTAAAGCTTATAAAAATAGTTTATGAAATTAAATTTATATAAATAATTTATAAAAATAGTTTATAATCCTTTCATAAGCTGTTTTTAGCTTATTTTCATAAGCTTATCAGAGAAGTTTATGAAAATAAGCTATTTTTAGCTTATTTAAAAAAGAGCTTAAACGCACGGTTTATTGTAAATCTCGCATTGAATACTCAAATTATATGATCGTATTAATTTGATATATTATATTTTTAAAATTTCAAAAACATATCTGAAATTATCAAACGTTAATCATTCTAATCCCTTCGTCAGAGATCAAGTTGATACGATTTTACAATTTTAGGTACCAAACTGACACAGAGACAAAATTGATATGATTTTACAATTTCAAAGACCAATTGGAGATTTACTCGTATTGTACTATATGATATAGCAAAATAATCATAATGGTGTATTTGGACAAGAGAATTTAAGAGGGTATTGTATTTTTAGAGAGTAATTAAAATACTTCAATGTAAAATAGTTTGTTTGGATATTAAATGTGCAATGAAGAGATTTTATATGATATTTTTTTTAAACTAAATTAAGAGAATTTGAAATATTATCTTAAAACTAAGAATTTGAAATTCCCTTGTTCCATCTCATGCGCCCCCCGCCGGACCGCCGCCACCATATTTTTTTAATAGGATAAACATTAAGATTTTATTTATGCATTTTATGTTTATACATAACATTTACTTAATTACTATATCCAAACAAATAATTTTAAAGAATGAAAAAAATAATAATTTTTCAACCCAAAGAAAAAAAATTCAAAATAAAGGAAATTTAAATATCTTAGAATTTTCAATTCCCTTATCCAAACACAAACTAACAGAAAAGATTAATAAACAAATTTGTACAAAGCGCTAGAGCCAATCATCACTTTTCATGTTTTTATTTATTGTTGACTTTTTATCATCCATGTTCGGCTAGTCAATCGGTGTTGGTTATCTGCATTTTTGTCAGTTTTCGTAGCATAGACATTCGAACCAAAGAGCAATACTCAATTCATAAACCATCTTCGTGCTAGAACTTATGCTTTGTTTGGATGATGAGAGAAGTAGGAAAGAAAAAAGTAGGAAGTAGAGAAGTAGGAGAGAAGAAAAAATGGATAGAGAATGAGTGAATTTTTAGATTGTTTGGATGGAAAGAAAAAGGAAAGAAGTATAAGAGAAAGAAAAGTTAAATTTTAATATAATTACATTTTTATCCTTATAACAATAATAATAAATTTATATCATTGTTGAAAATAAAAGAATGAAATTGGTATTTCCAATGATGTCCCCACTTTTATTAGTTTTCTCTCCACCTTTGGAGTGATTTTATTTTGTGTGGGCCCCACTTCATTTTTTTTCTTTCTCACCTATTTTCTCTTCTCATCCAAACACACAAACTTCCCTTTTTCTCCCCCACTTTCCTCTCCCCAAAATCAGACCATCCAAACCATGCGTTAGGTAACGAACCGATGATTTCCTTCTATTTTTTAATGCGAAAAGATAAATAGGACGAAAGTGGCTTCATCAAGTGTGTACGAAACATTTTAATTGAGTAAATAGCCAATTTGGTCCCTGAAAGTGTAAGGCGGTATCAAATTAGTTCCTGAATTTAACTAAATAGCAAAAACATCCCTGAAGTTGTAAAACGTTAATCAACTTGGCCCTCTGTCAACCCCAGTTAGCTGACGTCGTTAATGGCGTTGATGTGGCATGTTAAGTGCCTTGTTGGCACCGTTGTCACTGGTTAGGTGGTGTCCACGTGGTCAGGGACCAATTTGAAACTCTGAACCAGGGACTAAATTGATACTCGCAACAGTTTTCTTCTTCTTCTTCTTCTTTATATTTTCCCTTTCTTTCTCTGTTCTCTCTCTCTCTCTTTGCTTCCTCTGTCTCGCGCTCTCTCTCTAACCATCTGTCTATAGACGGGTGGTTCTATAGATGGGTGGTTAGAGAGCGCAAGACAGAGGAAGCAAAGAGAGAGAGAGACAGAGCAGAGAGAGAAAGGATCCGTCTATAGACGGGTGATTAGAGAGAGAGCACGAGACAGAGGAAGCAAAGAGAGAGAGAGAGCAGAGAGAGCAAAGAGAGAAAGGGGAAAGATAAAGAAGAAGAAGAAAAAGAACTGTTGCAAGTATCAATTTCGTCCCTGATTCAGAGTTGTGAGTATCAATTTAGTGCCTGGTTCAAATTTTCAAATTGGTCTCTGATCACGTGGACACCACCTAACCAGTGACAACGGTATCAACAAGGCACTTAACGTGCCACATCAGCTCCGTTAACAGCGTCAGCTAACTGGGGTTGACGGAGGGACCAAGTTGATTAACGTTTTACAACTTCAGGGACATTTTTGCTATTTAGTTAAATTTAGGGACTACGTTGATATCGCTTTATACTTTTAGGGACCAAATTAGTTATTTACTCCATTTTAATTGGTTGATGATTCCTTGATTCTTCGCCTTTGTATTTTTTCCTGACTTCGGTTTTAAAGCATTTCAATCTTTCTCTTATATTCTTGATGTTCGTATTTTTCGTCTTCAACCAAATAGAATAGCCCTTTTTTAATTAAGTAAACAATAAAAGTCAGTTCATATTTTAATAAAATGTTAGTTGTTACGGTAGTGGATAATAAGATGTATACCAGTCTTCTATTTATTTGGTTTAGGAAAGAAAATAAAAGGAAAAAAAGGGAACAAGAGAAATAGAATCGAAAATGAGATGATTGTTTAATTGTTTAGTAGGAGAGAAAAAGAAAAGAAAAAAAGAAAACTAAAATTTTTTTCTCTTGTTTGATTGCGTAGAAAATGAGATAAAAGAAAAAAAAAACATATTTATGAAATAACTTAAATATCCTTAAAAAAGATTTGATGTAATAAGATCATGAGTGTTTATATCTTTTCACTCAAATCTCTCCTCTCTCCCCCCTTTTCTTCCCATATCCAAGGAATTAACTTTTTCAGAGGAGGCGCACAATTTTTTTCTTCCTTCCATTTTCATTTATCAACCAAGCAAGAGAAACTGTCTTTTTCTTCCTCTTTTTTCTTTCTTAACAAACACAATGGTAAGGTATAATGTATGAAATTTACTATTAAATTAGTTAATTAGTAAATAAAGTGACATATTAAAATGAATAAATGATATATTGATGAAGAATATAGTAGATGGATCAAGATCAAATCCATTATCAATGGATGATGTCCTATAAAAACAATAATCAATATACAATTCTAACCAAATTGAAATTTAGAGAGAATAAAAAGTAAATTTGTAAACTCATGTATTGACATAGATACCTCATTGCTTCCAATCTCTTGTTAGCTTTATTTGAAGTGTCGTACATATACAATTGTGCAAGTTTGGTACTTTGCCCTCCCATAGGAAGCAAACTGTCAATTATATGATGGTTGTGTCTAGAAAGTCTGTAACCAAATCGACTTGTACCATCATTTATTCTACTATCAATCTTACCGTTCATAAATGTAAATGAAGAGTGGTTCTACAGTGCACCCTCATAATAGTGGTGCACCCATGCACCTTAAAGTTAACCAACATGAGTCGTCTAGATTGTCACAAGACATGGGTTGTTTATATATATATATATATATATATATATATATATATATATATATATATATATCTTGTCTCTTGGTCAAACTCTGTCAAGTCGGTCAAATTTTTTGTTATCGCGTCTCATGACAACACCGGCCACCACTCCGACGTCACGTCGTCCCAACCACCGTCCCAATCACGAGCAGTGTCCCAACTGCTTTGACACAGCAGAACTACCGCATCCTACATCTAGAACCACCATCGTCCAATACCACCATTACTTGTCTGACCACCGCTGTCCAAATTTGCAAATCACGCGAATCACCGAAAAAACGCAGCACTATCACAAGTTGCCATTCTTCTTAGCAGAACCGTTGTTGCTCCCTCTCCTCCCCGCACGAACCAAGCCATCACACCACTCAACCAACCAACCTCCACTTCGAACCAGCTCCGACATGCCTAGTTGCATCCCTCCACTCCGCCACTATTCTCCTTCATTCTGTTTCTCCGTTTTACAAGTCTTAGAGACGAATACCATTTAACTGCGTTTGACTATTCAAAAAAATAAAACTTATCATAAGGCAATCTAGACGGTCCGGGTTGCTCATTTTAAGGTGCATAAGTGCACCGGTATTAGTGAGGTACACCATAGACTGAGCCGTAAATGAAAACATCATATTATACATTATGATGTTTTCTTGAAAATGATTTGACTCAAGACTATATTTATTAAATATTAAATTTAGAAGATAATTTGGAGGTCTCAACAAAAATGGCAACTCGATCTTTCCATGGAAACGACACAAACTAAAAATAGGACCATTAGAAGGTATACTTGGACAAAGCCTTTCATAATACCAAAAGATAACACTATAATGAAGATAAATGTGATCAGGATGGCCAAAATCCCAATTGTAACACCCGGGACTGACGAGAGCGAGGAGTGATCGCCGGTGCAAAGGATGAAGCACAGACAAGGAACAACTCCTGATAGGCTTCTAGGAGAAGGGATACATGAACGAACCGATTTCACACCCTAACGAGACAAATCCTGAGACAATGTAGGTATGAGACTAAATAGTTGAGGGGTTCCGAGGCTGTACAGGTATAAGACTGTACAGTTTAGGAAGACTTAAAAATAATTGATTGGTACTAACTATACTAACAAGATACATCTTCTTTTCGGGAACCCATCACTTAAGAACACCAAAGTTAAGCGTGCTTGACTTGGAGAAACTTTGGGATGGGTGACCTCTTGGGAAGTTTTCATAGGAAGCGTGTGAGTGAGGACAAAGTACGCTAAAGAGACTCGTGTTGGTTTGTGGGGACAATCATCAATTCGGAAAGCAACTGAGACGTTACAAATGGTATCAAAGCGGCACCTCTCCCAGTAGGGTGTGGTTTGGGGACGAACCAAGCGGAAGCTGGTGAGCATGTAACACTGGGGGCTGACGAGGGCGAGGAGTGATCGCCGGTGCAAAGGATGAAGCACGGATAAGGAGTGGCTCCTGGAAGGCTTCTAGGCGGAGGGATACATCAATGAACCGATTTCACACCCGAACGAGAGGGATCCTAAGACTGTGTAGGTATGAGACTACATAGTTGAGGGGTTCTGAGACTATACAAGTATGAGACTGTACAGTTTAGGAAGACTTGAAAAGAATTCATTGGTATTACCTATACCAACAAGATGCATCATCTTTTCGGAATTCCATCACTTAAGAACTCCAAAGTGATGCGTGCTTGACTTGGAGCAATTCTGGGATGGGTGACCTCCTGGGAAGTTTTCCCAGGAAGGGTGTGAGTGTGGATAAAGCACATCGAAGAGACTCATGACGGTTTGTGGGAACAGTCATCATTTCGGAAAGTAGCGGAGACGTTACAGGGAATATAAAAAACGATATACACTCATCCAAAATAAAATAAGTCATAATAAAAATAGATAAAAGAAAAAAACATAAGAGGATCTAGTCATGATCCAACTCATCATCTTCATCCTCATCACCATCATCATCATCATCATCAAATGCAAGAATAGGCTGAAGCGGTGCTCGAATGGGGCTGTCAAAGATGATCTCTGCCTCATGCATGCGCTTCTCCATGCTTTCCACCCTAAGAGATAGTTGTCCTATGGCGACAGTATTAGCACAGACCTCCATCAGAATGCTCTGCAATATATCCATCATATCGGAGGAAGCTGAGACTACCCCTTCTCGGAGGTCCCATTAGTAACTTGAACTCAATTTCTTAACGTTACAGCGTAGCGTGATTAATAAAAATGCAGAATTATTTAAAACAGCCAACACTGATACCACGGTTATATATCACATACATATAAAAGTACTGGCTCCAATGGTAGAGTCTACAACCACATCGACTATCTCAGAGTACGCAATTAATAACATATATAACTGAAAGCATGGTAACAAAATAAAATACATAAGACTTCCTCTCCTGGCCCCAAAATACATTTCACTCAAACCCATGTATTGGCCATAACAAAACTAAGACTGGCTACCCAACCACAACTCTAACGTATACAGCAGTCGGGCCCATATACACTACTCTTCGCTGAGAGTAGTCAGTCTTCCAGAGACGGTCGTCCTCTGCACAGAGCAGCTCAAAGTCTCCCAGCATTGGGATCCGAGGCTCTCCCGCCAGCATCCGGTTAGACAGGTATGCCATCGATCTCCTCTGGCAACTCCTCAGCAGGATCTTCTCGTGCTATCGAGAATAAATAAAATACAACATAGAGAAAATATAGGGGATAAGAAACAGCAACTCATCATAAATGGGAAAAACAGCTATAAAATAATTTATATAGATAACAACACTTAACAACGCAGCAGTGTCAATCAATCAACTCCCAAATCGTTCTCTCTTAACTATTGTCTCTTACACTCATGCAACTAACGACTATATGGAAGCGATCATGACGCGACATCCCCAACAGATCAAGATGTCTCGTTCATCTCTGTGCCACCCCCTGTAATGCAAGGTTCGGCCAACAGCCCGCAGGTTCAACTCATCTCATGGATACAACATATTCTCCCGCCCGCAAGCTAGGTCGGAATATTCGCCCGTCAACAACGCAACTTACGGTAACGACATATCCCCTCGCCCGCAGGCCAGGTTGGGACATTCGCCCGTTCACAACTAATGGGTATGATCATCTCCCCGCAGGTAGGATCGATCGCCCGTAAGCCAACACAGTGATGAACGACAATTATGCAACATGAACCTCACCGACTCATCTCGGATCAACATTTAGTGTCTCAACCACGACTTATAATAACCACAACCAACTTTCTCCGGCTTAACCGAGTATCAACTTTAAATCACAACATCAATATAGCGACAATTCATATGAAGACATCGAGTCCAAATAAGTTCGTTTGGACTATGAAATTTCCATTTGTGGTTGGGTGTTGGGTCATAAGAGGTCTATTATGCGAAATTGGGCCTAAAACACTTAAACTCATCTATTTAACTTCTTTTAAGTCACTTAGGAGCTTTTAACCATTTCTAAACTTGGAATACATTCATTCTAATAATCTATTTCATATTAAATTACCTAGTAGCCAATTTTTGGGATGTTACACTTTGGATGCCAGCTAAAAACGTTTTCCTGAAGGACACTTGTTAAAAAAATAATTTCAATCCCAAATGTTAGTTATAAATAAGCTAAAGACAGAGATACCAGAGAGAAGATGGCTCAGAGATATTGTCCTGGTTCACTCTTAATCCAAGAGCTACGTCCAGTCCCCTCTACGTGAGAGCTTTACCCACTATAACAGAAACCTTGTTACAAGTATTCAACATTTCTTCAGGCACAAGTATTTATCACCTTTTCAAGCACAAGTATTCAACACCTCTTCAGGAACAAGTATTCAACACCTCTTCAGGCACAATGCAAGTATTCTTTTACAGACAAGCCTCTCCAGGCTCAACCCCAAAGAGTCTTAGTTTACAACTAACTCACTATGGATGAGGATATGAAACTTACGATCAAGAAGTCTGAAAAATAACTCTTCGCAGAGAGTAATGTGCAAGTTTAAGATCATAGAAATCTTAAGAGCTTTTAGTTGCTTTGAATTCTTTTGATTGCTGGTAAGCTTGTTAGAATTAGTTCTCGTGTTCGTTGTTCTTGTTCTCTAACTTTGCTTCTTCAAGGTTGAGGGTATTTATAGCCTTCAAGTCTTGAGCAATTTTGATTACGGTTGGCAAGAGAGCTATTCTAATGAGCATTAAATGCATAATCTCGTTGAGTCCTAAGTTATCAGAGAGAGAGATATGAAAATAGCACTAACAACTTTTCCTTGTACCTCGAAAGTTGCCTTTTGTCTTTCGTTCTTGAGTAGAGTCAACTATGTTATGTTAGGAACAGGCTGGCCTTTATGCATTCGAGAGTACTAAGTTACAAAGAATTAATGTCCAAGAGATATTACCCTTTTACATGAAAGACAATAATTTGAAACAATTGCATTTTACATTTGCGCACTTGAACTTAGTCCAATAAGATAAACCTATTTTATTACGTTGGATCTTGAGTTTAAAACAAATATACTTTACTCTGATGAGTCTTTGGAGTCAGTTTTACTTCCAATAAGATCACAATCCAAGGAGGACTTAGTCCATTAATCGTTTACAGCAAAACGATAGACTATGTGATTAGACACACGATCTGATAAGTCTTTGGACTTAGAATATCTGCACAATTAAGATAAACACATTAGACCATAACAGATCTTTGTTCACCTAATTTAGCCCTTTGTTAACATCAAAATTTTAAGGAGTTATGGACCATAACCACCCTGGTTCCAACAATATCTCCTTTGTATTGATTGCTAAACTCTTTATCTGCAGGACCCATCATCCGATAAAATGAGATTCCACTCGTATACTATGGTCCCACCACCTAAGTTATTGAACCATTGTTACATCAAGCTAGATTTTTTCAAATTGAAAGCTTAGACATTTTTCAGTTGACCTGCCTTGATAACTACTTCGATAGAATTGTGGAGACTTGAAATAGACACTTTTCATCTTCCATGTAGTGAATGCATTGTCACACTAGAAGATGTTGCACTCCAACTAGGAATCCGAGTTATTGGCCTACTAGTGACTGGACCCATTTTTTTTCCGATTGGGATGAATATTGTTACACATTTTTGGTGTGGTTCCACTAAAGGATCAAATGAAAGATTCGATCGAGAAAACAAAATGGTTGCAAGATACATTTAGCACCCTACCAGCTAAAGCAATAGAAATGTAGATTTTTATACTTTATAGAGGGAACATTGATGCCTGACAAATCAAGCAATAGGGTTCATCTAAGTATATCTACCATTGTTGGCGATCTTAAGCGTGTTGGATGATATAGCTGGGGTTACGCATGTTTAGCAACTTTGTATAGAGAAATGTGTAGTGCAACACAACCCGATGCATGCTCTATGAGTGGATGCCTATGGCTTTTACAATCTTGGGCAAGGTACCACCTACCTTTCATTGCACCACGGGTCAACTGTGAGCCAACATACCCACTTGCCCGACGATAAATCAATAATTTCACACTTAAATATACTAAAATGTTGGGTTTGATTATATACTACAAATCAAACTCAAGTAAAAATTGCTTTCACTAGATGGAGAGAGGGCTGCAATATACTAGAACTCCTCATGATGATCTGGTCAGATGAAGTTCATGTATAGATCACATGAGAATTGACGACATTACAACAATTTCATCATAATATATAGTTACCTATACCTTGTATCATGTATTGTCACTAATTATACTTCCTTTTCCAATTTGTGTGAATGTCATACAAACATTTTAAATATTATTTACCACAACTATCCATTCCAGGATACAAATATGCGGAATGCCTATATTGTTTTAATTTGTTTCTAAATAATTGAGTGGCATCAAACGAACATGATCAAGCTACAATTTGGGGTAGTGCAACATGTACCAAACCTAGCGCAAAATTTAGATGACAACCACAAAGTTGATATGCGAGGTAATCATTATATTAGTTGGGCCAAAAAGCAAGCACAATGGCTCCCAACTTGGAGGGCATGTCGACAAAACATTTTGAAAGGACCACATGTTGTAGGTCATATATTGCCAAATCGGGAATATATAACTTGGTTTCTTAACAATTCAATATCTTACTTATCATTACCGCAATAATTATAGGACCCATGAGGTCGAGCTATCCCAAATGTTACCCACTCTAGGAATATAGCTCAACAATTGCCTATACGACGTCGTGCCCACATTCTATAGCTCGACAATACACACCCCAAGTTGCCAAGAGTGGCATGCAACGGGAAACCCTTCAACCTCCTCGAATGTCATTTGCTTATATTCCATCATAATAAGAGATTCTCAACAGCATTTTGACCTTAGATGTCATTCACTAACAATCAAGATGATTTTATTAGCAATCTATTTGGTGTGAATGTTGGAATCCCAGAGTCGGCTAATGCTTATTTGCGGAACCTACACTCATTTAGTGTTCCATCATTTTCCGACCCTACTACTGCTAATTCTTCTATAGCAAAATATGGGCAACTTTAGAAATGATCAGTCGTATCAAACCACTAATTTTAATTTGAGTAAAGGTCCAAATTGGTTCTTGACAAAAAAACACGGTGACATTTTGGTCCCTCAGAAATGAAAATACCAATTTGGTTATCAAGAATATAAATGCGGGTTAAATTGGTCCTTTTTAGGGACATTTTAGTCCCTGTCAGGAATTATTTTGACTCACATTTTACATTCTTGATGATCAAATTGATATTTTCCATTTCTCAGGGACGAAAATGTCACCATGATTTTTTGTCGGGGACCAATTTGGGTCTTTACTCTTTTAATTTAAACGAAGCTATAGAGCAAAATGAGCCACTCCTCAATGATGATGAACGACAAAGACGAGGTAAACAATGCCGTCAACTTCCTACACGTAACATGTATCCTCCACGGTATGAGACTGGTCACCATTTAGAAGATTAAATTTGGTGTAATTTTTTATTAGTCTTGCATTAAAATTACAGTATCAATATTGTACTTATATATATAAATTAGCTTATGACTTAAGTTTGTAGTGAATTTGTGTTGTTTCATCAATTAAATAATAATATTTATCAACTTCAAAATTATTTTATAATAAAAAATTTAAATTTTAAACTAATATAATACAAATTAAATATATTTTTACACTAAAAAAATACAAACTAATTTAACTTAATTGCCAAAAAAGTTTAATGAATTTCGGATTTAAAAAGGAAGGAATAAAGAGAAGTCAATTTAGTCTCGAAAAAAAAAAAAAAAAAAAAAAACTAAGTGGGATAGAAGGGAAGTCTGGGAAGTGCCAACTTCCTAAAGGTTGGAAAAAAGGAGGGAATTTTGGGAAATAAAGTTGGAAAGTCAACATTTTGATAAAAAAAATAATGATTAATTATTTGAATAATTTAACTTACTTCACAACCTAGATGACTTGGCACTTATGAGACTGCGAAAGAATCAAGGTCAAACTTGAGAGATGCTAAATCAAGGAGCTGGACAAGTCTAGAAAACCAAAATTACCATATTGCCTCACCTATGTGAGCTTTAAAAAATGAGGAACCTTAAAATAAAGAATTTAGTTATATCATTCTATGAAAAAGAAACATTTTATTTTGAATTTGGTACTTATTATTTAATCTTTTTGTGGGAACAATAAAGGAGACTCTTAGTCCCATCTTACTTATGCGACGGGTACACTTGTTCTTAGTGCGCTCTAACATCAACAAGACACCTTGCATGGTGGAAGTTCTCTCTCCGTGAATGCATATTTAACATATGACTAAAAAAACACAACATGAATTTATAGAGGAGAATTGGTTTTGATTATACGAGATATTGATCATGCAATTCAGCACCTTGGGAAGACCGACACAGACGAAGATGTTATTACAAGGGGATGTTTAGAGGTTTATTCTCAATTTCTCATGATTGGATAACATTGAGATTTTTTTGTTTATTGTTTAAGCATGGCCTTGGGTTGAATTTTGAAAGAGATGATTAACTTTTAAAAATTTGCAAAAGAAATCCCTTAAGATGATTGTGTAAATATAATATGAATATAATATATTATATATAATAATATGTAAGACACCAACTAGAATACTATATGTATATTATTTACACTCTAATTGAGTTACGTAAGGTAGACATCAAAGTCTTTACAACTTTATGGGCACAGGAAAATTCACCCTCATCTTAGTTTTGCCTGTTTTCCATTATTTACAATTGTATAAAAAATATTCTAAACAAATACCAAAAAAATAATCAAAAACTCTTTTTATAAGAAATCCTTATGTAATTTATTGAAACTTTATAAAAGTTTTCAAGATTTTTAATAAGACTTCCTAGGAAAAAAATTCTTCGGAAAACTTTAAAAAATAAAAAATTGACACCCGAAAATTGTTGTAAAAAGACAACAAGTTTTTACCATTTTAGCTTTTATTTGTTCTTTTATCCAAAAAAAGAGAAAATAAAACAAATAAATTTATTTTGAAAGCGTAATTCTTTATTTTTTTTATAATAAAAAATTAATATGATGTATGCATCGTTGTCCACCATTCTTGTTTGAAAAGCGTGGTGTTTCCAGCGTTGTCCACCTTTTTTTTCCCAATTAAGAGAGGTGGAATTCTTAGTAATGAGTTGTTTCAGTCATTATAAATTGATGGTGCCATGAGAACATTCATCATCTTCAAATTGCAGAGTAAAAAGAAATGGCAAGCTTCAAAATTTTTTGGGTCATATCCTTTGTCGCCCACCAAGCTTTCTTGGCCAATGCCGATAGTGCAAAGAGCCTTGTGCCAGCATTGTATGTTTTCGGGGATTCAAGTGTAGATGCTGGAAACAACAACAATCTTAAAACAAATGCTACGGCAAATTATTTTCCTTATGGCATAGACTTTAATAACAAAACCACGGGCAGGTTTACCAATGGCAAAACCTCCGCAGACATTATCGGTAAGTTCCGCACAACATGTGTTCATGCTCTCTCTTTCCTATTACTAAGGAATAAAACATTTGATACAACTCTGTCAAAAAATAAAACAATTCCTGAACATAGAACTTCTAGCTACTTAGACTCATCTGGGTTAACGTTTTTGAAATCACAGAATACGAGCCTGTTTGGCAAGCCGTTCTTACGAACTTATAGCGGATAGCTTATAACGGATGAGAAAGTAGCTCCGTTTGCTTATAAACGTCTATGTCACGAGCTTATAGCGTTTTTTCACGAGATTATAGCGTTTTTTCCAGACGCTACTTAAAGTAACGTTTGAGCTTATAGCTTATAGCGTTTCATTTTTCTTTTCACTTTTATCCTTATTATCTTCATTTAATGCTACCTTTATTATATTCTCTCTCTTTTATATAAAATCATTAATGAAGATGTCCTTTTATGCCATTTTATATTTTTCAGCTAGTTCAACCGCTAGTTTTACCAAACACTTCCACAGAAAATAAGCTAGCTTATCCGCTATCAGCTACCTCATCCGCTATCCGCTATAAGCTATCCGCTATCAGCTAACTTATCCGCTAACAGCTAATTTTACCAAACAGACTCTACATGAAACTATTTTCCATTCACAAATAATGTTGCTTTAATTTAAAAATATGAAATTTAATAATTGCCAAATAAAAAATTCATGCAATGGCCAATACCGCATTAATTGCAATTTAAAAGCAATATTATGGTTTCTTGAATCATTTTGTATTTGTTTTGTATAGCTATTAAGTTGGGTTTAGCATTGCCACCTCCATACATGGGTCTCTCCGAATCCGAAAGACATCAAGTAGCCACGGGGATTAACTATGCATCAGGCTCATGTGGAATCTTGAATGACACCAGAGATGTAAGAGATATATAAAAGAAAATATGTTCTCTACATTGTTATTCACCTTTCAAATTTTTGGTCACTCACCCTATTTGTATTTTATGCCAAAGGGAGAATGCTTGTCACTGGACAAACAAATTGAATATTTCAACTCAACTGTGATGGACGACCTTCCAAAAAACTTCCAAAGCAAAGATGAACTGAGGCACCACTTATCCAAATCCATATATTTATTCTCCGTTGGTTCCAATGATTACTTGCTCAACTACTTGAATAGAAATATTGTAACAAACAAAGGCAAAAATCCAGAAGAATTTGCAGATTACCTCCTTGAGCAACTGGCTTCAAATATAAAGGTAATTTTCAATCAAATATCTATATTTGGATTTGGACAAAACATGATCACTTGATTGTTTCTTTTATTTACCTTTCAATTTCCAGAGCATATATGATCTAGGAGGACGAAAGTTTGTGATTGCTGGCGTTGGTCCAGTTGGGTGTGCACCTTTCAATTTTGACAAGAACCCAAATTCCAAAGATTGCGATGAAAATATAAATCAAATAATTAGGCCTTACTCAAACAAACTCCCTAGGAAGCTTCAAGAGTTGCAGACCCAGCTCCCAGGCTCATCGTTCGTTACTTCGGACAATTTCAACTTTATCAAAGAAATAAGGAACGCCCCAGAAAAATTTGGTGAGTAACAATTAAGTTCTCAAAAAAATTATATTCGTCATGTGATTTCTCTCTTGCTTTGATCGTAACTGCATCTCTTTAATCTATTGCTATTTAATTAATGTTCAGGATTCACAAGTATTTCTAAGTCATGTTGGCAACCAGGGACAAAACCATGTGGCAACCGGAATCAGTACCTTTTTTTCGATTTTGCTCACACCACGGAAGCTGGAAATGAAATATTTGTAAAGGAGTGTTTCAGTGGATCCAAATTGTGCTCTCCTATAAATATTGAGCAATTAGTTCGTGCACCTTAAGAGAATCTCGTTATTTCAATATTCGAAATACGACAATCATGAGCTGGTATCTCTCTCACGTCGACGTATAAAACATTAATTCCACCTCAAGATATGGTATTTTTTGGTACCCACCCACACTTGACATTGACGTACGGTGCTCTTGTTGTTGTATTTAGTGGTGAAAAAAGCATTTTTGCAACTCAATAAAGGTGGACTCCGTTTTGGAAGAAAAATCATTACAATTCATATTTGTATCAATTTTTCAGATCATTTTGTACTTATATTTTGTGGTTAATGTTCTTCTATATATTACTTGATGTACAATCACATTGAAGTCGGAGTTCAAATTATGTATTTTGTTTTACGCATCTTATTCTTCTATATGTTCTTCATATTGATGTAACACATTTTCCATTAAACTCTTGCTTTCCTATCTTCATTTTATCAAAGCATGCCTTAGAAACCCTAAAGGCTCTGATTCAACTCCAGCAAACTTGAAATCCTCCAACATTGAGCAAAACCGTTCCAACCCTCACTAAACTTTTTTCACTCTTGGATTTCTCCTTCTCATTTCTCCTTCTCGATATCAAACATCAAGACTTTGTAAGGTAAAAGACTCAATAATCACTTACTTTGGCAATATCACTTTCTCATTTTTTTTTTTTTGTCAAGGTTCAATGCTTTTGAAGATTAACTGATGCACTACAAAACAAAAATAAAATTATATGAGTCTCTTTATTTGAACATCAAATTTTGAAAATCGTATTTGACTTCAGATATAATTATATTTATCTTTTACATATTATTTATCTATACACTCATTTCAAATATACATCACAAAATCAAAGAGAAATCTTATGATGTCCTCTTTTCTGACGTTCATAAAAGCTTTTATAAAGCAAAAAATGCTTTCTAATAGCAAAACCAAATACTAATATCATTTGTAAGTTTGTCAAACATTTCTCCGGTGACAAAACAAACTCTAATTATTAGTTTTTCTTTTGCATTTTAAAGAATTATTTTGGGTAGTGGTATACTGAATTGTAAATTTTCGGCGATCGTGATATTCCAGAGTGAGCCGTGCATGTGTTTTTTATTTTGTAATATAAGATACTTCAAAGGTAAAATAAATAAATTTGATAATAGGAAGCTTATTGGCCCAAAGTTAAACTATGAGTAAATACTCAATTCGGTTTCCAAAATTGTAAGGTCGTATCAATTTGGTCCCTGTGAATAATTTGATCCCTGAAATTGTAAGGTTCATATCAACTTGGTCCTTGACGGAGGGACTAGATTGATTAACTTTTGATAATTTTAGGGATATATTTTTGAAATTTTGAAAATGTCAGGAACGAAGTAGATACGATCGTACAATTTGAGGGACTAAATTGGGGTTTTACTCATTAAACTATTCTACACAAAACCTAGATGATTTGGCATCATTGATTTGGAAGTTTTAAATAGCCATTCCGTGGAAAAAGGGGGTCGATTACAAAAAGCAAACTTTTATGCGTGAATAAACTAACTTTGATTTAAGATAATTGCTTATCCCCACAAACCAACACGAGTCTTTTTAGTATGCTTTGTTCTCACTCGCACGCTTTCTAGAAAACTTCCCAGAAGGTCACCCATCCCACAAGTATTCCAAGTCAAGTACGCTTAACAATGGAGTTCTTATGTTCTGGGCTCCCGAAAAAAGATGCATCTTGTTGATATAAGTAATACCAATCAATTCTTATAAGTCTTCCTTAACTACATAGTCTCATACCTGAACAGTCTCAGGATCTCTCTCATTCCGATGTGAATTCGGTTCATTCATGTATCTCTTTGCCTAGAAGTCTGTCAGGAGCCACTCCTTGTCCGTGCCTCATGCACCGACGATCACTCCCCGCTCTCGTCAGTCTCAGGCGTTACATGCCCACCAGCATCCACCTGATTCATCCCCGAACCACATCATATTGGGAGAAGTCTGCTCTGATACCATTTGTAACGGCCCGGACTGCTTTCAGGATTGCTAACTGTCCCCACAAACCAACACGAGTCTTTTCAGCGTGCTTTGTCCTCACTCACTAGCTTTCTAGGAAATTTCTCAGAAGGTCACCCATCCCACAAGTGCTCCAAGTCAAGCACGCTTAATTATAGAGTTCTTATGTTCTGGACTCCTGAAAAGAAGATGCATAATAATAATAATAATAATAATAATAATAATAATAATAATAATAATAATGATAATGATAATAATAATAATAATGATAATAATAATAATAATTTATATTATAAATCAAATGATTTGTCATGTGAAAGTTGACTTTGCATTTATAGGTCTGTTTTGATATTTGTCTACATTTTCTCTTATCTTTTTAAAGACTTATGTTGTTCTCGGATTTTTTTTATTTTCTCTCTCAATAACACTCTTCCTCAAATTTATTTAAAATCAAAATACTAAATTTTTAATTTTTAATTATATACTAAATTAAAGTTATAATTATAAACGTAGACTAAATTTATTATTTATTATTTAAATTATTTATAGTTATATATATATATATATATATATATATATATATATATATATATAGGCAAAATTACTCTTTTAGTCCCTTATTTTAATTGTTTTATTCATTTTGGTCCCTTAACTTTTTTGTGTGATAAATAAGTCTCTTATATTTACAAACATTAACAACGTTGGCCTAAACATTAGTAAACACCGCCTCAAACAGTCTTACGTGTTTGTTAAGTATCCAACATGACGCTGACATGGTGCTGGCTTGGTGGCTTGGCTCGTTTTGGCGACTTCAGATTAGTATTTGAATAAGGTAGATGTAAACCAAGTTTTGTGACCATGATTGTAGGGAATAAGATTGTAAACCATGAACTCTAGGTCACCATTTAAGGGGGATGAAGATAACTCATACACCCCCAATGACAACAACTAGCTAGGTCACCAACCACTTAATACGTCCAGTTGTGGAGTTAACGGACACGGTTAACAAAGTTGAATGAAGAGTAATACTTAGGCCAATATTATTAACGTTGGTAAATATATGAGACTAGTTTGTTACAAAAAAAAGTTAAGGGACCAAATTGAACAAAACAATTAACTTAAGGGACCAAAACTGTAATTTGCCTATATATATATATATATATATATATATATATATATATATATATATATATATATATATATATATATATATATATATCATTTCTTTGTTTAATATCATTGTATCATAACGAAATGTTTATTAATAATAATAATAATGACATTTATATCATTACTTTAAATATGATTAAAATATAAGAAAATGAAATAAAAGGGTAATATTATAAGCTTAACAAGTAATAATATTATTGCATTATGAATATCATGTCCTTTTTATATTCACAAATCCAAATATGATTTTGGTTAATATCATCAAAATAATATTCACTTTATTAAAATCATGTTTGCAATATCACGTTTGTGCAAACGCAATTTTATCCAAAATCACGGGATGAATATCTGATGTCCTATTTTGGTGTATGTGACACCCTCAAATCCAGTGCCACTATCGTAACTCAACACCCTTAATGAAACGATAAATAAAATTTCGCTGGTTTTACTTTCGGAAAATGTATCTTTTGTATAAGCAGATTCTGGAAATCGTGACAAAAATTTTCTTATTAATACGTATAGGCACCACTCCAGTTAACACAGAACTACTCATATGCAAGAATTAGAACAAGGTATATATACATATATATATATGATGGACAACAAGTCCCTTTACAAAAGAACGAAAAAGTATTAAACTTCTAAAAAGCTATAAAACTAGGCAGCGACAGTTTGGAACTATATCTCTAAAACTTATGGCCATCAGTAGCCGTTAACAGACTACCCAAAAACCGCTGCCTCAAAAAAAAGGGTCTACACCCTAAGCTGGTCCGACTAATGGAAGCCATTGGACAATCCCCCGGAGGGAGGTCCAATGCTGGAACCAGGGGAAGAACTCTGGGAACCTACATTCCCGTTCCCCTGTGGATGGGGATCGGAAGCATCCGAAAGATGATCTTCCGGGTCCTCCTGAGGATCCTCCGCAGGGTCTTCCTCCTCCTCCTCCTCTTCCCCCACATCCTCCACGACATGCTCGCCCGCTACCAAGACAAGAGGCGGGGGAGGCGTCTGGGGTAGCTGTTGCTGCGGGGACTGTGCAGCGGGGGCGACCGACTCGATCACACCCTGCTCCATAAAGGCCTGCAACATCAACCCCATGGGAGGGAGAGGCACCTGGATGGTCTCCACTATCCGAGTACTCTTCCGCGGTCCCGTCTCAGTCGTCCCGCTTACGGTGCAAACTGGTCCAGTGTACGCCGCACTTTCCACCCCTGGGTGGATAACCCACGCGGCTGGGTCCATCCTCCGATCAAATGCTAGGACGCGCATCCTTGAGTGCGCTAGGTAATCCGACGCCGGCTCCATCTGTAAACACGATACAATATATATACGAATGGACAACCCGTCCAAAAACATGCAAGGGTGAGAAACCAATATATGAATCCATAAACAACAACTATATGCCCAATCCACACAACAGACTCATATACTGTAACTCACTCAAATCATCATATAACATGGCATATATCATCAAGTACAAATGGCGGTAAATGCGCAAGGGCTTCGTACCCCACAATCAACGTTATCTCCTAAACGTATGCATGGCACTTCCATATGTCTCAACTAATATTCACACTAGATTTCTAGATTTCCGGAAATCCCATCACCATTCGCAATGAGCTGATCAAGCTCTAGAGATTTACACCAATATTTGGCCCAAAAACGAGTACTTTGAATCCCATGACACTACGCGATTCTCACATGGGGGCGCAATCAGAAGTACTCTACAAGAATACGGTCATACTGCATTGTCCAACTCAAGGCACAATACGTTCCCAGAACACGTATGACACCATTGTCCATCAAGGCACAATGTCATGACAAATAAGTCATCTCAGGTTCTCCTTGCTTATCAAGGTCCCCCGTATCACGGCACGTCTGCCCCGCATTTAATGCATGAGAAACCTATCTAGTTTCCGATAATTGATCTTTGTCGCATCAATGTTTCCTCATTGTAGCATCAACGCTAACAACCACCATAATGTCTTAGACTCTTTAAGCCTCAAGAACACATTTTCTCAAAACAGGACACTTAGCCCAAAAACAACTTAAATCCCAACACCCCTAACCGATGCACCAATCAAGGACGTTGGATTCAAGATCATAAAAACATCCTCAAGCTTACAGGACCACAAAGATTGTCCCTAAGCCGACAGGATCACAACTAACATGGATCCTTGATCCACGTGTTCTGCAGAACCCTAGAACCCCGACGTCTCGGTTTCTAGTTTCTAAGCTTTAAGCTTTAAAACCATTTTCCTTGAAAACTCGAAAACCAAAAACCCAAAATCTCCGATACTTACACAAAGTCATCGGGACCGGTTTTCCATAAAACAAAACTTGGTCCAGAGACCATTTCTTTTTCTTTCGTTGCTTTTCGGTAAAATACGAACTTAAAACAAAACTTGCACAAACTCATTTTTTCTTGAATAAACTCAGTATGACTTTGGAAACCACATTTCTCAAAAGGGTTAACTTATCAAATTAAGACATATTGAAGGTTTCTAATGTCCTATTTGCTTTTAAACTTCACTTCTTCTTATCAAAACACATTTTCAGGCTTTTAAAGCTTTTTAGTTACACGATGTCGGATCCTAATCAAAATTAGGTCCTCTAATGCCTAAATCCCACAGTAGGGCACACTATACATCCATATAACCATTCAGCAAGTATAACATGCATTCAACTATATCAACAGTTACATCAATACATCAGCACATCAATGCATATTCCAATCAACAGCAGTCAATCAAAAATACAACCAACATCAGATATAAATTATTTAAATACAATACAAACACCGATGCAGCACATAGCTGTCGGAAATGGAATTCCTCAGGTTTATCCCCTTACCTCTTGTAGCTTCCAACTCAACTTTGAACACCCGATCAACTTGTTTATCGTCCCAGCACGCTGCCGATCACTACATACACGTAAAACATATCGGCATTAACTTACAAAACAAAGATTTCTCCTAATGTACCACCCCTAGGGTTCGGCCCTATTACACTAAAAATAGCTAGGGAGCTCCAAAATTTCTCATTTTCTGGATAACACCCTAACTAAGTGTGACAGCCCTAGATATCAGATCAGATCATCAAAAACCAACCAAAACCCTATCCTACACACATAGGGGGGTTTCGGCCCCTACCTAGAAAACATAGCTAGAGGGATTTCTTGGCTCTAAGCTCTTGGATCATACAAGTATGTCATGAACCTAGGCCATAGAAATTGGTTTGGTACAGATACGATTTTCCTACAATTTTTCATGGATTTTCAAAGATTTTAGGGACAAAACCCTAACATCCTTGATCATGAAAATATGAGGAGAGAAAGGAGAGATTGAGAGAGATAGAGTTGAACTACTGCCTCCTATGATGATCCACTCCAAGTTTGATGAAGATTGCTTCACAAAAACTCAAGCTTTCTACCTCCAAAAATGGAGATTTTGGATGAAAGGAAGAAAAGAAATGAGAGAAGAAGAAGATGAAGTGAGTTGGGGGGAGGGGGCTGCCGAATGAAATGGGGAGATAAGGTTGGAAATATTAGATATTTAGGGGTTTATTAGTTTAATAATAGGAAAGGTAAGTTTGTAATAAAAATTAACCAAGGGCAATTTGGTCAATTCACATCCCGATATTTGGAATCGTCCCGACACTGATATGACTTCCTCAAATAACTTGATATAATCTTGGCATGAAAAACATCTGATCGTGGGTCTCGAAAAACCCTAAGACAGCTCGAATCGTCTCCCCGATCGATTATCGGCCCGAATATAAAATATTATTTATATTTTGGGCGTCAGGACACATTTTAGGAAAAAGATAGAGGAATATATTCTAAGACTAATGGTTTCGTTCGTTAGTCCAGATTAGGTCGTGATAGTAGAAAACACTATCATCTGAAAAACGTAGATCGGTTTTTGTTTGAGTTTTCGGCCCAAAACTTAATCGAAGGATCCTACGATTTTATAAAACAAGACTATGATTTTAGTTTTCCCAAAATCATTTTCTAAAACACAGATAAAAATATAAACTCATTAATTGAGTTTATCGTTCTTAGAAAGCACGAAAAATCGGGGTGTTACATTACTATCCCCTTAAAATAATTTCGTCCTTGAAATTACATACCTGTGAACAGATAAGGATATTGCTCTCTGATCGTGTCCTCAGTCTCCCAAGTTGCTTCTCCAGTTGTATCATCCCAAATAACCTTGACTAAAGAGATTTGTTTTCCCCTCAGTTGTCTGACTCTCTTGTCCTCAATCCTTACAGGTGCGGTCTCATAAGACAGATTCTCTTTCAAGGATACTTGATCAGGTTCAATTACATGAGATGGATCAGGAATATACTTCCTCAATTGTGAAACATGAAAGACATTATGTAAGTTTGAAAGAAAAGGAGGTAAAGCAATTTGATACGCTACTGGACCAATACGCCGAAGAATTTGGTATGGTCCAATGAATTTAGGAGTGAGTTTTCTGGATTTCATTACCCGACCTACCCTAGTCGTTGGATTGACTCTCAGAAACACATGATCGCCTTCTTGAAATTCGAGAGGTCGTCTTCGCTTATCTGAATAACTCTTCTGTCTGCTCTGAGATGTCTTCATTCTTTCCCGAATCTGTTTGACTTTATCAGTCGTCTCTTGCACAACCTCGGGTCCTAGAATTGTACTCTCTCCATCATGATACCAACAAAGAGGAGTTTGACACTTCCTCCCATATAGAGCCTCATAGGGTGCCATCCCTATGCTTGAGTGATAACTGTTATTATACGTGAATTCAATCAGAGGTAACAGTTCATCCCAACTTCCTCGATTATCCAACACACAAGCTCTTAGCAAATCTTCTAACGATTGAATCGTTCGTTCTGTTTGTCCATCCGTCTGAGGGTGGTATGCTGAACTTAGGCGTAACTTGGTTCCCAAAGCTTGGTGTAAGCTTTCCCAAAAACGCGATGTAAACTTCGGATCTCGGTCCGAAACAATACTTGAGGATATTCCGTGTAATCTAATTACTTCTCTTATGTACACCTCAGTCACCTTTGCTACTGTGTAGTTTGTCTTGACAGGTAAGAAATGTGCCGATTTCGTCAACCTATCCACGATTACCCAAATCGAATCAAAATTCCTTGGTGTTCGGGGTAAACTCACTACGAAATCCATAGAGATACTCTCCCATTTCCATTCCGGTACATCTAGGGATCCCAGCATCCCTCCAGGTCTCTGATGTTCTACTTTTGCTTTCTGACAAGTTAGACACGATGCAACGTATTCTGCAACTTGTTTCTTCATGCCTGGCCACCAAAATCTTTGTTTCATGTCTTGATACATCTTGGTTGCACCAGGATGAATGCTTAATCCACTCTTGTGAGATTCTTCTAGAATCATCTTTCTCATCTCCGGGTTGTTGGGTATACAAACTCGTCCATTACACCTTAAGATTCCATCTGCTCCCAAATTAAACTCACTAGCTCTCCCTTGTTCCACCAACACCTTTTTCTCTTGAAGAGATTCATCAGTAGCTTGTTGTTCACGTATCTCTTCTATCAAGCCATTAGAGATCTTAAGCATTCCAAAGCTTAGTTTCTTGGGACTTATTTCTAATTCCAAGTTCAGATCACGAAACTCTTCAATCAGTTTCAATTCTCTCACCATCATAGTTGAAATATGAACGGCTTTCCGGCTCAAAGCATCTGCCACGACGTTCGCCTTCCCTGGATGGTATTGCAACGTGAAGTCGTAATCTTTTAAAAAATCCATCCATCGTCTTTGCCTCATATTGAGCTTCTTCTGGTCGAACAGATATTTCAAACTCTTGTGATCACTGAAGACATCGAACTTTGCACCATACAGATGGTGTCTCCATATCTTTAGTGCAAAAACCACTGCAGCTAATTCTAGGTCATGGGTGGGATAATTCTTTTCATGAATCTTTAACTGCCGTGATGCATAAGCCACCACTTTGCGGTGTTGCATCAGCACACAACCTAGACCTTGATGTGAAGCATCACAATATACTTCATAAGGTTCACTCGGTTCTGGGAGTATCAGCACTGGTGAAGTAGTCAGAAGTTCCTTAATCTTTTGGAAACTTTCTTCACACTGATCAGTCCAAACAAAAGGTTGATCTTTCCTCGTCAATTGAGTCAATGGTGACACAATCTTAGAGAATCCTTCAATAAACCTTCGGTAGTAACCGGCTAATCCAACAAAACTTCTTATCTCGGTTACAGTCTTTGGTTTTTCCCAAGAAAGTACGGCTTCTACTTTAGCAGGGTCCACAGAAATTCCTTGTTTCGTGATAACATGACCCAAAAATCCGACTTCTTCGAGCCAAAACTCACACTTAGAGAGTTTCGCATACAACATCTTTTCCCGCAAAACATGAAGGACTTGCTGTAAATGCTCCTCGTGTTCTTCACGATTCTTAGAATAAACCAGAATATCGTCGATGAACACTACAACAAACTTATCAAGAAACGGACGAAAAATCCGATTCATGTAGTCCATGAAAACAGCAGGTGCGTTCGTTACTCCAAAAGGCATCACGAGATACTCGTAATGTCCGTAACGAGTTCTAAAAGCGGTCTTTGGTATATCCTCCGTTTTCACTCAAATCTGGTGGTATCCTGACCTTAAGTCGATCTTTGAGAAAACAGCGGCTCCTCGCAGTTGATCCATCAAGTCATCAATCCTAGGCAACGGATACTTGTTCTTGATCGTAACCTTGTTCAGCTGATGATAGTCCACACAAAGTCTCGAACCTCCGTCCTTCTTTCTCACTAAGAGAACCGGCGCTCCCCATGGCGAAACACTTGGTCTGATGAACTGCTTTGATAACAAGTCCTCGACTTGTGTTTTCAACTCAACAAGCTCAGTAGGTGACATTCGATATGCAGCAATCGATATCGGTCCAGTTCCTGGGATCAGATCGATGGAGAATTCTATGTCCCTCACAGGTGGCAAACCTGGAACATCCTCTGGAAACACCTCGGGAAAATCTCTCACAACAGGCATCTGACTCAGCTCGATCTTCCCCTCGACTTCTAAGTTGGTCAGAAGCACGTATTTCGGATCTCCTTTTTTCGAAGAAGTTCTAACATGGTTGGCGGTTAAAAATCCAGAAATCTCAGTACTAGGAAAAACGAGGGTTTTATGTGCACAATCTAATAGGATCTGGTTGGAAGATAACCAATCCATGCCCAAAATTACATCTAATTGTATTAAAGGCAAACATATTAAGTCAACAAGAAAATGTCTATCCTGGATAACAATAGGACAGTTTAGACATATAGAATTCACAACAACAGGTTCAGCAGTTGGTGTAGAAACAATTAAATCAAATGACAAGGAAGAAACAGATAACTCTAAACGTTTCACACAATCCATAGAAATGAATGAATGGGTTGCACCTGAATCAAAGAGCACTAATAAGAGATTACCGTCTATGTCACCCACACCCTGTATCAGATCTTCGGAGTTCGAAGCCTCAGCACCACTCAGGGTATAAACTCTTCCCCTAGCCGTCGGTCGTTTGGCTCCACCACTCCTGTCCGCAGTTTGGACTGGATTCTGGGCTCTACAATCCCTGGCAAAATGACCTGGTTGTCCACAACAGTAGCAATGGTCATTCCTCACGGTACAGTTGTTTGCCAAATGCGATGAATCCCCGCACTTGAAACACTTCCTCCCTTGGTTTTGCCCTCCTTGACCTCCACTGCCCGATGCACGAGCAACAGGTCGATAAGGTGGTTTCTGAAAGTTCCCAGGTGGTCGAGAATATGGTTTCTTTTGAATCTGTTTCCCTCTCTGGTCCTGAGATTGACCCTTGAATCGGAAAGGTCCTCCAACGTTTCCTCTATTGTCTCTCCCACGCTTCATCAGTTCTATTTGTCTGCTTTTCTCAACAAGTGCTTGAAAATTTCTAATTCCTTGTGGTAGGACCGACTCTTTTATCTCATACCGCAGTCCTCTCTCAAAAGCTTCGCATTTCCATTCTTCCTCAGGGTTATTCTGAAAGAAACGGAAGTACTTGGCCAACGATTCGAACTTAGCCGCATATTCTCCGACTGACATATCTCTCTGTTGTAGTCGCAAGAATTCCTGCTCCTTCTCTGCTCTTGCACTCTGAGGGAAATACTTTCCCAAAAAGCGATCCTTAAACAGCATCCACGAAATCACCCGTGATTTGCCTCCAGTAGTTGTTTCGTTCCTTTCCACCAATATTCCGCATCTCCTATCAGTAGGAATGTGGCATATGGCACCTTCACTTCTTTGGGACTACGTATCAACTCAAAAATTTTCTCAACTTCATGAATCCAAAGATTAGCTTTCTCAGGATCCACGTCACCAGAAAATTGTGGCGGATTCTGACGCCTGAAAGTAGTCAAGCTTCGACCCTCAGCGGCCTGGTCAGCACGGAGTTGTTCCTGAGCATTGTGGGCGTTCATGGTTGCAGTTTGACAGCAATAGCCGCAGCCATGTTAGCCATTGCCTGAGCAGCAAAATCCATTCCAGTTGCTCCAGCAACATCCTCAGCTTGGACACCAGCTCCCCGACCGCGACCATGTCCACGGCCACGTCCACGTCCACGTCCACGTCCTGCTTCTGCTCCAATTTCTAGTTCCATATCTGACCTACAAGGCCCAAATTCAGTCAAATGGCAACCAGAAAATAAAGCAAATAAGCAGTTTTAGACATACAATATTTCCCAGAAGGAAATAAAAAGAAGAGTAGTAACATCCCAACCCTCGGTTTCGCTACGCGAACCAGAGAGTCTGCCTGAGAAGCAGAGAATAGCTCCTCGGACTCGCGACGCGAACGCTCCTTCTCCTCGCGATCCAGGAAGCCACATCACTCTCGGCCTCGCGACGCGAAAGTTCATTCGCCTCGCGATACGAAAACATACCCTCTGCTTCGCGACGCGAAATCCAGTTCGCTACGCGATGCAGGGGACCTGTCCAAGAGGGAAACACTACTCCTCTGCCTCGCGACGCGAATCCCATTCGCCACGCGATGCAGAGAACATATCTAGAAAGCTTCTCTGCCTCGCGACGCGAAATACATTTCGCTTCGCGAATCAGGGACCATGCAACTCTACTCCTCTGTCTCGCGACGCGAACTCAATTCGCCACGCGACGCAGAGGACATACCTGAGAAACTGAGCACCATTTCTCTGGCTCGCGACGCGAATTTCGGTTCGCTACGCGATCCAGAGAACATGCAACTCCCCTCCTCTGCCTCGTGACGCGAAATCCGTTTCGCCACGCGATGCAGAGAACATACCCGAGAAACAGAGCATCATCTCCCTGCCTCGCGACGCGACTTCCTATTCGCTACGCGAGACAGAGAACATGCCCTTAGAAACTTCTCGGGCTCGCGACGCGAATCACTTTCGCCTCGCGAATACAGAGATCACACAACAGCAAACACAACAGACCTATTCCCCAAGGATTCCCGAAAGACTCGACTAGCTCTGATACCACTAATGTGACACTCTCAAACCCAGTGCCACTATCGTAACTCAACACCCTTAATGAAACGATAAATAAAATTTTGCTAGTTTTACTTTCGGAAAATGTATCTTTTGTATAAGCAGATTCTGGAAATCGTGACAAAAATTTTCTTATTAATACGTATAGGCACCACTCCAGTTAACACAGAACTACTCATATGCAAGAATTAGAACAAGGTATATATATATATATATATATATATATATATATATATATATATATATATATATATATATATATATATATGATGGACAACAAGTCCCTTTACAAAAGAACGAAAAAGTATTAAACTTCTAAAAAGCTATAAAACTAGGCAGCGACAGTCTGGAACCATATCTCTAAAACCTATGGCCATCAGTAGCCGTTAACAGACTACCCAAAAACCACTGCCTCAAAAAAAAGGGTCTACACCCTAAGCTGGTCCGACTAATGGAAGCCATTGGACAATCCCCCGAAGGGAGGTCCAATACTGGAACCAGGGGAAGAACTCTGGGAACCTACATTCCCGTTCCCCTGTGGATGGGGATCGGAAGCATCCGAAAGATGATCCTCCGGGTCCTCCTGAGGATCCTCCTCAGGGTCTTCCTCCTCCTCCTCCTCCTCTTCCCCCACATCCTCCACGACATGCTCGCCCGCTACCAAGACAAAAGGCGGGGGAGGCGTCTGGGGTAGCTGTTGCTGCGGGGACTGTGCAGCGGGGGCGACCGACTCGATCACACCCTGCTCCATAAGGGCCTGTAACATCAACCCGATGGGAGGGAGAGGCACCTGGATGGTCTCCACTGTCCGAGTACTCTTCCGCGGTCCCGTCTCAGTCGTCCCGCTTACGGTGCAAACTGGTCCAGTGTACGCCGCACTTTCCACCCCTGGGTGGATAACCCACGCGGCTGGGTCCATCCTCCGATCAAATGCTAGGACGCGCATCCCGGAGTGCGCTAGGTGATCCGACGCCGGCTCCATCTGTAAACACGATACAATATATATACGAATGGACAACCCGTCCAAAAACATGCAAGGGTGAGAAACCAATATATGAATCCATAAACAACAACTATATGCCCAATCCACACAACAGACTCATATACTGTAACTCACTCAAATCATCATATAACATGGCATATATCATCAAGTACAAATGGCGGTAAATGCACAAGGGCTTCGTACCCCACAATCAACGTTATCTCCTAAACGTATGCATGGCACTTCCATATGTCTCAACTAATATTCACACTAGATTTCTAGATTTCCGGAAATCCCATCACCATTCGCAATGAGCTGATCAGGCTCTAGAGATTTACACCAATATTTGGCCCAAAAACGAGTACTTTGAATCCCATGACACTATGCGATTCTCACATGGGGGCGCAATCAGAAGTACTCCACAAGAATACGGTCATACTGCATTGTCCAACTCAAGGCACAATACGTTCCCAGAACACGTATGACACCATTGTCCATCAAGGCACAATGTCATGACAAATAAGTCATCTCAGGTTCTCCTTGCTTATCAAGGTCCCCCGTATCACGGCACGTCTGCCCCGCATTTAATGCATGAGAAACCTATCTAGTTTCCGATAATTGATCTTTGTCGCATCAATGTTTCCTCGTTGTAGCATCAACGCTAACAACCACCATAATGTCTTAGACTCTTTAAGCCTTAAGAACACATTTTCTCAAAACAGGACACTTAGCCCAAAAACAACTTAAATCCCAACACCCCTAACCGATGCACCAATCAAGGACGTTGGATTCAAGATCATAAAAACATCCTCAAGCTTACAGGACCACAAAGATTGTCCCTAAGCCGACAGGACCACAACTAACACGGATCCTTGATCCACGTGTTCTGCAGAACCCTAGAACCCCGACGTCTCGGTTTCTAGTTTCTAAGCTTTAAGCTTTAAAACCACTTTCCTTGAAAACTCGAAAACCAAAAACCCAAAATCTCCGATACTTACACAAAGTCAAACAAAACTTGGTCCAGAGACCATTTCTTTTTCTTTCGTTGCTTTTCTGTAAAATACGAACTTAAAACAAAACTTGCACAAACTCATTTTTTCTTGAATAAACTCAGTATGACTTTGGAAACCACATTTCTCAAAAGGGTTAACTTATCAAATTAAGACATATTGAAGGTTTCTAATGTCCTATTTGCTTTTAAACTTCACTTCTTCTTATCAAAACACATTTTCAGGCTTTTAAAGCTTTTTAGTTACACGATGTCGGATCCTAATCAAAATTAGGTCCTCTAATGCCTAAATCCCACAGCAGGGCACACTATACATCCATATAACCATTCAGCAAGTATAACATGCATTCAACTATATCAGCAGTTACATCAATACATCAGCACATCAATGCATATTCCAATCAACAACAGTCAATCAAAAATACAACCAACATCAGATATAAACTATTTAAATACAATACAAACACCGATGCAGCACATAGCTGTCGGAAATGGAATTTCTCAGGTTTATCCCCTTACCTCTTGTAGCTTCCAGCTCAACTTTGAACACCCGATCAACTTGTTTATCGTCCCAGCACGCTGCCGATCACTACATACACGTAAAACATATCGGCATTAACTTACAAAACAAAGATTTCTCCTAATGCACCACCCCTAGGGTTCGGCCCTATTACACTAAAAATAGCTAGGGAGCTCCAAAATTTCTCATTTTCTGGATAACACCCTAACTAAGTGTGACAGCCCTAGATATCAGATCAGATCATCAAAAACCAACCAAAACCCTACCCTACACACATAGGGGGGTTTCGGCCCCTACCTAGAAAACATAGCTAGAGGGATTTCTTGGCTCTAAGCTCTTGGATCATACAAGTATGTCATGAACCTAGGCCATAGAAATTGGTTTGGTACAGATACGATTTTCCTACAATTTTTCATGGATTTTCAAAGATTTTAGGGACAAAACCCTAACATCCTTGATCATGAAAATATGAGGAGATAAAGGAGAGATTGAGAGAGATAGAGTTGAACTACTACCTCCTATGATGATCCAATCCAAGTTTGATGAAGATTGCTTCACAAAAACTCAAGCTTTCTACCTCCAAAAATGGAGATTTTGGATGAAAGGAAGAAAAGAAATGAGAGAAGAAGAAGATGAAGTGAGTTGGGGGGAGGGGGCTGCCGAATGAAATGGGGAGATAAGGTTGGAAATATTAGATATTTAGGGGTTTATTAGTTTAATAATAGGAAAGGTAAGTTTGTAATAAAAATTAACCAAGGGCAATTTGGTCAATTCACATCCCGATATTTGGAATCGTCCCGACACTGATATGACGTCCTCAAATAACTTGATACAATTTTGGCATGAAAAACATCTGATCGTAGGTCTCGAAAAACCCTAAGACAGCTCGAATCGTCTCCTCGATCGATTATCGGCTCGAATATAAAATATTATTTATATTTTGGGCGTCAGGACACATTTTAGGAAAAAGATAGAGGAATATATTCTAAGACTAATGGTTTCGTTCGTTAGTCCAGATTAGGTCGTGATAGTAGAAAACACTATCATCTGAAAAACGTAGATCGGTTTTTGTTTGAGTTTTCGGCCCAAAACTTAACCGAAGGATCCTACGATTTTATAAAACAAGACTATGATTTTAGTTTTCCCAAAATCATTTTCTAAAACACAGATAAAAATATAAACTCATTAATTGAGTTTATCGTCCTTCGAAAGCACGAAAAATCGGGGTGTTACAGTGTACCACAACTATCCCAACCAATAATATTTTGTCACATAAGTTGAAATTTCTTATAATTTAAAAAAGATAAAATATGTGGCAAAATATTATTGATGGGTACATGATATGATACACTAAAATGGGATAGCAAATCCTCATAAAAAATCATGTTAATAAAATTATGTTATTGTTTTAAACGGAAAAAAAATTACGTTGATTGAAACGTCATTTTGCAAACACATTTTTTTCTCCCACAGACACAGAAAAAGAACCTAATAATACCACTAAATGCAACCACTTAACTAGCTATCAAACCTTCCTCCTCCCTACCAACATGGTGTAGCACGAGTGGCAGGTACTCAGATCCCTTAAGCATGCAGTCAGGTATTCGATCTCGTACCGATGTGTATGGAAAAACATCTGTTGCGAGATGACAACCCCTTAAATGGACCTCAATTTCCTTGCGAGATTAATCTCTACTGTTGTGTTCGGTGGATACCTTGTTTTAGACAAAAAAACAAAACCTTCCTCTTCCCTCTACACACACACACATCTTCCATTCTTTTTTATTCTATTAATTACACACACACACACACACTCTCTATCGTGTAAAATTTTTTTATACTATCAATCAATCATAAATTGTCATATTGTTTAAAATGTTGACTATTAGAATGAAAATCTTAAAAATCACAAATGAAATATTTGTATTTAATTAACAATGTCCAAAATTTACAATAACAATATATATATATATATATATATACACATACATACATACATTTTTTTTATATTTATAAAATTTTACTATCTAATTAGAACCAAATCCATTTCAATTTCTAAATTTTTTTCGTAAGGTTATCCCAGAGCCAACTAATCCCTTTCGAGGCATAGAGATCACCGAAGTGAGTTTTATCTCTCCCAATAAATTTTTTTTTTCATACACACGACATGAATTGAATCTCCAACAACATACTTAAGAAACTCAATTATCTACCTAGTGTGTTAGGCTTTCTTAGTTTATATAGTAAAATTAAAATTCATTGTTCACCATCACGGAAGCTCCCGGGGTGGCCTGGAATAGACCATGTTTTGAGTTCCTTCTTGTTTTTCTTTTTGTCGTTTTTCTCTTTCTTTTCTTCTACACAAAAAAATAAAATGTAAAAGGTACTGCAATAAAAAAGATAAAAAAAAATACGAACAAAAACAACAAAATAGCACAAGAGCATGAAAATAACTATAAAATATTTAAAATACCTATAAAATAGCACAAGAGCATAAAATCAACAACAATTAAAGCATGAAAATAATAGAAATTTAACATAAAAATCTATTCGAAAAAAAGCACAAGATGTGGTGCGGAGTAACTATAAAATACCTAAATTCCACACCGCAAAGCTCTCTTTTTCTTTTTAATAATAATAATAATAATTAGGATTTGTATTACAAGGATTTGTTAGGTGAAGTTGACTTTGCCATTTATAGGTCCGTTTTGATATTAATTTACATTGTTTTCTATCTTTTTAATGACTTTTGTTGTTCTCAATACTTTAATTTTTTCTCCCAATGACAATCTTTCTCAAATTTATTTTACTTCAAAATACTACAACATTTTTAATTATCTACTAAATTAAAGTTATAATTAAAAATAGACCAAAATTTATTATTTATTGCTCAAATTATTTATAGGTAGATATATAAATAACCGAAGGGGCGTTAGATTCGGTGTCTTCGTTGTGGGGAATTGGGGTCTTAGTTTGTGGTTGGTGACAATGGCTAATGCGAATATTTAGGTTTGCAGGAGGAGTGTTCTCTGTGTCAGATTTGGGGGGTTTAGGGTTTGAAGAAGAAGTGGATTTGCACTTTGAAGATATTGATCTAGGAAGAAGGTTTCTAATGGAGGAGGATTGCCTCATGGCTTTTGTGTACAAACACGCAAATGAACGTTATGAAGCTTTTACCTAAAACGACTAAAATTTCCTATGTATCGTGTTTGGTTTATTTATTTATTGACTTTCATTTTTAATTAAAACAGAAAATAAATTTGAAAATATATAACACGAAAATAATAGATATTTAACATGAAAAAATCCATTCGAAAAAGAGCACAAGATGTGATGCGGAGTAACTATAAAATACCTAAATTCCATGACGTAAAGCCCTCTTTTTATTTTTAATAATAATAAAAAAAAATTGTATTACAAGGATTTTAACTCACGTAAAAGTTGACTTTATCATTTTTAGGTCCATTTTGATATTAATTTAAATTGTTTCCTATCTTTTTAATGACTTTTGTTATTTCTCAATACTTTCTTTATTTTTTCTCCTAAAGACATTCTTTCTCAAAATTTATTTTACATCAAAATACTAATAAATTTTAAATTTTTAATCATATACTAAATTAAAGTTATAATTAAAAATAAACCAAAATTTATCATTCATTATTTAAATTGTTTATAGGTAGATATATATAATAATATATCATTTTCTTTCTATAATACCGTTGCATCATAAGGAAAAATTTATTAGTAATAATAATAATAGATTTATTTTATATATTCGATAGACTTACTTTAATTGTTAGCAAATGATTGATTTTTTTTGCCCATAGACACAGCAAAGAAGAAAGAACCTAATAATAATACCACTAAAATGCAACCGGTTAACTAGCTGTCAATCCTTCCTTCTCTGCATGCACACACGCATGTCCGTTTAATTTTATTTTATTAATTACACACCTACAAAAATTATACTCCCTCCCTCCTAATATATATATATATATATCATGTTTGATTAGATCACATAGAGTTTAAAAAAAATTAATAAATGAAAAAAAAAGTAGTAATTTTATCAAATTAACTTTATTAATCATTGGTGTTTAACTATTGTCATAAATGCAAAGTGAAGTATTTAAGGGTACAATTGATAGAAACCATTTAATATTACATTAAAAATAGAAAATGATATATATTTTGGGGCAATTTTTTTAGTAAATATGACATATATAATGAGACGGAAAGAGTACTATAAATCAGTTATAAATTATCATATTATTAAAAAATGTTTGACTATTATAATGACTTTTTTAAAATTCACACATGAAATCACCAAAAAAAAATTCACCCATGAAATATTTGTATTTTGTTGATAGTATAAAAAATTTTACAATAACAAAATAAGTAACATCTTATCTTTCTGAAACCCTAATTAAGGTGGATAACCTTGATCGGGTGTTTATTTGGTTATTTGCTTATTTGTGTGTTAGTTTGATACCTAGTTGGAAGTTTAGGATTAGGCTTGAATCATGTTGGAATAGCTTAAGGCATAACACGAGAAACGAGGGAGATTAGAAGGCTGGAAGTCCCTTTCCCGCTGAGCAGAACGCTCAAGCATGGCAACGTTTGAGCGTGGGCAGGTTGCACGCTCAAGCGTGCTGAGTGTGTTCGTCAGCTGTTCTGAGTCTTGACGTGTGTGGGACGCGTGTCAGGCCAGGAAGAGGACAGAGTGGATGAGGTTCCAGACTCAAGCGTGGAGAAAGCCCACACTAGAGCGTGGGAACGCTCAAGCGTGCAGATGTCCCACGCTTAAGCGTGGACAGCTGATCAAGTTTAGGAGTTTCTTTTCTCTCCTTCACTTTTGCACAAAAACTTGGAGGTTTTTCTGGATTCTTTGCAACTAGAGAGAAAGCTGGTTTTAGAGAGAGAATTTGAAAGTTGAGGGAGATCGGAGCGTCAAAACGTGATTCTGACAGCGCCGTTGAGATTATGACCTCGAAATCTTCAGTTTCAACCGATCGATTTCTCCAATCATCAAAGGTAAACTCAAACTCCTGACACGTGTTCTTCATGTTCTTCGAGTTTCTACCTTTTTCTTTTGATCTTTGAGCTTGCCCTAGGGCTAACACTTTTGCATACGTCGTGATTAGGGCAAAGTTCGTGCTCGTGATCATGCGAGGATTTGAGGTGGACACACATCTGTTCTTGGAGCTACCATTGAAGAGCAGCTACGAACTTGAGGTTGGGGAATGCGTGATCTTTGCGTTCGTGATTGCACCGAATTACGCGCCAACGTTTCGGGTGGGGAGAAAGAGTTACATACGTCATGGAGGCAAAAATAGTCTATATAGTTGCATTGTATGTTTTGTGTTGTGTAGGGAACCCTCAACCCTACGTGAGGTTGAGCTCTGATAAAGTACCTAAACCTTAGGTTTAGTCTACTTTGGGCTAGCACCGCTATGTTTGAAACCCTAGGTTAGCGGACTTGTATTGATTAACGTGATGTGATGGCTGTATTGCTGCTATGTGCCTAATTGCTAGCCGGTATATGTGAAGCATGATGACTGTATAACATGTTTATTGGCTGCTATGTTTACTACTTTGTTGAGCATGATAATAATGAACTGCTGTATTGCCTTGAAATGTGTGTATGCATGAGAACTTGGTGGTTTAGTATGGCTAGGGCTTTGAACCCGTTGTGGACGTTTGAGCTGATAGTCGAGATTTGACGTTATCAGTGGAGCTTGGAGCTCGTAAGGTTATGATGGGAGCTTTGAGCTCATAAGGTTACGGTGGGAGCTTGGAGCTCGTGATGTTGAGGATCGAGTTTGCATCTAGAACGATATCATCTCAAGAGAGATGGATGACATGCATAGCATTTGCATATGAAGCCAAGTGGCGAGCCGTGTGTCGGTAGGCACACGAGGTTAGTGCACCGAATGCGGGTGCGGAAAACGGAAGGGAAGGTCTGAGAGACCTCGGGGATATACTGGACACAGGTATGCCCACATGAGACCGGTATGGTAGCTCTTATTGTGTCGTGATAGTCCTGGGAACGTCTTACTGTTCCGACTGGACCCTGAATCTTTCCAGTTGTCGGTGGATCTTCTGAGGAGGCCCAGATAACCCTCCCTGACTGGGACAGATGAGCAGTGATGCACTCTTATTGATAACGACAAGCGGAACAGATTAGTGGTACAAACCAACTTGTCTGATGAGCAGACATATGATGTTGTCCTTAGGAGGACGTTTAGTACCGGCCGACATGCATAGAAAGAATATGTGTACATCTATCTAGGGAACGACCGTTGTGTCGAGGCATTAGGAGATTGTTGTGTTTGCTATATTTACTGCTTTACATCATCCCTTGTTATTGATGTGTTGTATATCTTATCTCCCTGCTTTTCTTTGTATGCTATGTTGTTCGACTTGCGAGCAGACGACGAACCAGCAGAGTATTGGGATGGACCCGAGGCTTCATCCATTCATCACGGGGGCACCGCAGATGCCGGTGCTGGGTGACATTAAGATTGTCTACCACGACGAGCGGGGATGGCAGGTGGACCCCTCAACCTATTTTACGGTATATACAGGACCAGTGAGCTTGATATTCCGTAGCGGTATGCCACCGTATGAGGGCATCATTGGACCCTATCGTGTGATCCAGTTTCTTCCCTTCTCACGTATATGGCACCCACCAAGGCAGAGAAGCAGGACTTCAGCTAGGCAGCACCACAGTCTTCAGTCGTATCCAACAGCGAGGCTTCGTTTTGAGAGGACAATGGAGGTGATCAGAGCAGTACTTGAGGATATACCGGAGGCGCTAGATAGTCGTGTCTAGTTCCTCGTCCGAGTATGAGACTGTGCGGGTTTACAGGCGTACTCACGGAGAGGGGTGAAACACCTTGCTTTTCGTTAAGAAATTTATATAAGCTTGTTTAGATGTTTAAGTTTGTTTGGTTAAGTTATAATTGTTGTGTAAGGGCTAAGTGGGATTTTTGGCTTAAAAGTCCCTTTCTGGAACATCAGCACGGCCGTGCTGATGTCCAGTACGCCCGTGCTTGGCCGCGTGTCTTGTGACCAGTTGAGTCACAAGCACAACCGTGCAGTTAGTGAGCACGCCCGTGCTCGAGTGCGGACCGCGTCTCGCTAATGCTAAGTTCAGCACGCCCATGCCGAAGGAGTGCACGGCCGTGTCATGCGCACAGCTTATATATGGGCACAGAAATCGAGGATTGTTTTAACCCTCATTTGGTGGCTACTACTACCCTAGTGCGGCCAGACCTATCTCGTTCCCTATCTCCATCAAGCTCAGTGCGTTGTTGGGGTTTTGGAGACCTTTTGGTAAGCTTTTGTTAAGCTGTGCCAGTTGTGTAGGTAACGTTTCTTCCCTTTCTTAGTTTTCTTTCCATTTATTTGATTGGAAACTGATTTGGTTAATGTTTTAGTTGACCAAGGCTTGGATTCAGACTGAGCCGCTTGGGAGGACGTGACCGGTTTGTTGTCTGGGGCTATCGTTGTTGGAACCTTCGAACTAGGTATGGGGAGAAGGATAGTATAACCACTAGGCAGTGGGGATAGTGTAAGATGAGGGGTGCCCATGACCCCAAGGTTATTTGTATGTTGTATTCTTAAATATCTATTGCTATAAATGGTTGTTGCTATTAATAACATGTTTTGGTCAAATACAACATGCCAATATTATATACTTGCTTGTTATGTTGGTATTTGATGGTATGTTTATATCATAATTGTTTGTTGGGATGTTGTATATGATGATTGATGGCTGAATGATTGTGTTGTGATGAGCCTGCTAATATAACCCTAAATTGGTTCATTTGGACTTTAATTGGTCAAATAATAAAGGGAATGTTATTCCCCAAAAATATTAATAAGACATGGTTGAGTAAAATGTGAGGTTTTTATGCTGATGGTTTAGTCACGGACCTTAGGAATGAATTTTGAGATTGTTAGGGTCTAATTGGTTAAATAATTAAAATGTTAATTTCTGCCCAGAATAGCACTGTCGCGTGATCAACACGATCGTGCTGAATAGGGAGCACGCCTGTGCTCCAACTTTGCATTCTGGAAAATGGCCGCACTTTCAGCATGACCGTGCAGCAGAGGAGCACACCCGTGCAGCTGTGCATGGTCGTGCCTAACAGGAAGCACGCCCATGCTCCATTTAAATGGCAGCACCCCCGTGCTAGGGTTAAGCACGCCCGTGCCACCCCTCTGGACAGAATCTGAGGCTTAAAGCTTAATAGGGTTTTTAACCCCCAATGTTTCCAATAATAATAGAATAATACACCAAACAAATGATGAAGTTAGATAATTTAATTATATATTAATTCAGTCGTTGAGGAATGATGAGTTGGTTAAGTCGGTGCCCTAGGGGTTATCGCACGATGATGGAATTGGATGCCTTTAGTGGTCCAATGTTAGGATGATATAATTGGGTGCCTTTGGTGGCCCAACGTTGAGGATGATATTCTTGGGTGCCTTCAGTGGCCTGAGCGGAGGTAACAATTGCCTTGTTTGTTGTTGTGTTCATGCATCACATTGGAGATGTTAGTTGGGGGAAGTTCAACATTGGGGAGGTCGTCTTAGAGTACGACGATCTGGCCATCCACGGTAGATTCACCCAAGGTTTGGTGAACCATGGCCCCCCGTGATGAGGCATCCATGGTTTGATACGTTGTCTATCCAAGGGGTTCACCCATTGTTTGGTCGACTGCCGGCGTTGGTGCCTTTAGTGGCCAATGCGGATATGTAACTCCAAGTTGTTCGTCCTGAGATAGTTGGATCCACATGCATTGATGGAATAGCGGAGTAGTGTTGCATTGCATCACATAGCATACTTGGATGATTTATGATGTTGAGATGATGTTTATACATGTACTTGTATGCTGATGACTGTTGTTATGCCATGATGTATGATCATCTTATTCTTATCTCCATGCCATTGTGTTTACATGTTTCCTTACTCCCCGATCTTGTTTTCTTGTTTGACATGTATGGTTTATGCAGAGGATGACGAGTAGTCCCGAGCGGAGTGACTCTACGGAGCCATCACTCATAGTTAGGGCCTTCAGCTTAGTTGTTTTATTTTCCTTAGTTTTCAGTTGTATTCCGAGGATGTTTCCGGAACGGTTGTACCAGCTCTGAATTGTGACATCGGGGTTGAGTTTGTTTTATGTTGATGTTTCTTTATTCTTTTAAACTTAGGTTTAATCTTTTCCGCGTTGTTGAGAACTAGTTCATATGGTACCTTTTCTACTCGTGAAACTTTTTATGAAAGGTTGCATGTTTTATTTTACAGCTTTATTGTTTTTATTATTAATGCTTTTATACCATACGGGGTATAAGGGTGTCATAAGGGATGGTGTAGCTTCGGGCACCCTCACTAGTGTGAGTTGGTGGCTGCCAGTGCGTCATCCCTAGGTCTGTGTGGTTAGGCATTTTGATGTATTTTTTTAGAGTGGGTGGGAAGTGCTGGTGAGCATGTTTGAGAGTTTTGGAGATCTTTTGATGTATCTTATTTTTATTTTCGGTTTCAGATACATTTATGGCTGTATATGTACCTTAGCTCTATTGATGGGGCAACCACGTGTATATATTTTCCTACTGCATGTATATATCTGTGTTTTACCTTTTTACACTGTGTTTTACTCTGATGCATGAACGCGTCTACGTTGATGTATGTTTGCCGTTTTGTCTTAATAAGCACGTAATAATATCGTTAAGTGTTAGTTAATTTCTGTAAGGGGACTAATGGGGCGACTTCATGTACATGGGGTTGTCTCATTATTATGGTATCGAAGCATTGAGAATGTTCTGAGGCTAATGAGATTTCCTGGATTGGAACGTGGGGACGTCTCAATAAATATATATATATATATATATATATATATATATATATATATATATATATATATATATTATTTTATCTTATTTATATAATTTTACAGTCTAATTACAACAGAATGTGGTTCAATTTTTTACATAGTTAATTTTTTTTTTTTTTTGTGGATAATGTTATTCATGACCGCTAGTCAAAGACTAATAATACCTTTCAAGACGTATAAATCATTGAAGTATGTTTTGTCTTTTTTTAACAAAACATTTTTCATATACAGACAAGAATAAAACCCCTGATAACATATTTAAGGAATTCAATTATCTATCAACTGTGTTGGAATTTGTTGGTTTATATGATTAAATATTAATTTTTTCACCTAACCAAACGTAAAAGATGTAAGCAGAAAACAAAAATATTTTTTTCCATAATAAAAGAAGATACAGCAATAAAAACGATAAAAATAAAATAAAATATTACCAAAAATAGAATATAAACAAGAACAAGAATAATGTATACAAAAATCCTGTAATCAATAATTAAAGCATGAAAATAATAGATAAACATTAAAAAAAAAATCCATTCGAAGAAAGAGAGCACAAGATGAGGTGTTGTGTAACTATAAAATACGTAAATTCCACGCCGTAAAGCCCTCTTTATTATTGGTTTATATGGTTAAATATTAATTTTTTCACCCAACCAAACGTAAAAGATGTAAGCAGAAAACAATGTGTAAATATTTTTTTCCATAATAAAAGAAGATACAGCAATAAAAACGATAAAAATAAAATAAAATATTACCAAAAATAGAATATAAACAAAAACAATAATAATGTATACAAAAATCCTGTAATCAACAATTAAAGCATGAAAATAATAGATAAACATAAAAAAAAAAAATCCATTCGAAAAAAGAGAGCACAAGATGAGGTGTTGTGTAACTATAAAATACGTGAATTCCACGCCGTAAAGCCCTCTTTTTCTTCTCTCTGACACCCTCACTCTACCTCTCTCTCTCTGCTGCTAATTGCAGCAACAACCACATCACGAAAACCTCTTTTATACTCAACAAGCACCACCAGCCATGGAGGCGCAACCTCCACCACAACCTTCTCCTCCGCCTCTATCCTCCGTCTTACCATCCCCACCACCCCATCTCAACTACCCTGACTCCCTCGACTCCTCCCCCCGCTCCCGTAACACCGATTCCTGGGACGAACCCTACCCTCCTCCAACCACCACCAACTCTAACAAGCTCCGCCTCATGGTCAGTTACGGCGGCCACATAAGCCCCCGTCCTCACGACAAAACCCTCTGCTACATCGGCGGCGACACCCGCATCATCGTCGTTGACCGCCACACCTCCCTCTCTGACCTCTCCACGCGCCTTTCCAAAACCTTCTTGAACGGTAACCCTTTCGCCCTTAAATACCAGCTCCCGAACGAGGACCTCGATTCTCTTATCTCCGTAACCACCGACGAAGACCTCGATAACATGATCGAAGAACACGATCAGCGAAACAACAACAATTCTTCTTCATCATCATCATCATCCAAACCCTCCCGCATCCGCCTCTTCCTTTTCCCTGTCAAACCCGATTCGGCCAGGTCCGATGGGCCGGGCTCGGGTCTGGGCTTGGGCTCGGGGAAGTCGGAGGATTGGTTCATGAATGCTCTGAATGGTTCTGGGTTTCATGACTTGGGCCTATCTGACTCGTCCTCGGTGAATTGTCTCCTCGGACTCGACGACGGGGTTGTTGCTGCCGCCGCATCGGGCCCTCAAGATGGCGGCCCGGGGGCCCAGCCCGGTGATGGGAAGAATCTGAATTTGAAACAGGGACAGGATGTTCAATCTGTGCCGGGTTCGCCTATGCTAGAGACGAATTCGTCTTTTGGATCTTCTTCGTCGTCACCATCGGTGGCGAATTTGCCTCCGATTAAGGTTCATATGGACGATGGTGGTAGTACTGGTGGCGGCGGTGGGGTTAGGGGGCAGGATCAGAAGGTGGTGGGGATTGAGGAACAGTTTGCTCAATTGGGTGTTGGTGGTGTTGGACAGAAGCAAGATGAGGACTATGTTGTGCTGACTTCACCGCCAGCGGTGGCGGGGGTTAATGTTACGGCTTTGCCGATCAGCTCTGCCGCGGTGGTGACCGGTGAATACTCGAACCGGGTTGTATCTGATGATGAGAGATCAGACCATGGGGTGCCTGTGGGGTATAGAAGACTACCGTCCTCTCAACCTCAGACACCGATACAGACACAGTCACAGCCTCAAGCTCAGGGTCTTGCTCCCCAATTTCAACAGAAGTCATCAACTGGTGCTGTTGATTTGCCTTCCCCTGATTCAGTTTCAAGGTATATTCTAATTCCTTTCCTTTATCTTTTTCTCAATTTGGTTCTGTTTAGGGTGTTTAATCTTTATCTAAATTAAATGGAATGATTCATTTGTATCATGTGTAATTTCATTGTGTTCCTGTGGTGTTAGTTTAGTTCTCTCTGAATTAGAAAATTTGTGTTTGTTTTTAATTCTGCAGTGATAGTAGTCTTACAAATGCAATGTCACGCCCAAAACCTGTAAATGTGATCTATCAAGACCAAGTTCAAATTCAATCTGGAGGTTCACGGGTTCCTATTACTTCGGTTGATCCGAAGCTTAACGTGTCTGATCCGCACAGTCTGATCCAGATGCAGCAACATGTACCAGATGCCGGATATGTATTGCAACAACATCAATTTGATCAGCAGCAGCAGCATGTACTGGACCCTGGATATGTATTGCAACAACATCAATTTGATCAGCAGCAGCAGCATGTACCGGACCCCGGATATGTATTGCAACAACATCAATTCGATCAACAGCAGCACCAGCAGCAACAGCAACAGCACCAGCAGGCTCAACAGCAGCACCAGCACCAGCAACAGCACCAGCACCAGCAGGCTCAACAGCAGCAGCAGTTTATACATGGCACACATTTCATTCACCATACCTCTTCAGGACCTGTGTCAATCCCTGCATACTATCCTGCATATCCTTCCCAGCAACAGCTCCATCCTCAGCATCACTATCAGCTTGATCAGCAATATCCAGTTTACTATGTGCCTGCAAGACAGGCTCAAGAATATAACATGTCTGTGCAGCAGGCTAATCTAGGTGAATCTGCCACAAACATCCCTTCTAGCCAGCCCCAGAAACCGCAAAACCCTGGTGCAATGGTTCCACCATCTGCAGCTTACAATCCCATGAGAATTGCTCCTTTGCCTAATTCTGAAATGACGGCAAACGTGTATAGAACGGCAGCTGGCAGCACCCCTCAATTAGTTCAAGTTCCTACTGGCCAGCATCAGCAACAATATGTTGCTTACTCCCAAATTCATCATCCTTCTCAATCCGCCGCCCCTACTCCTGCTGCACCTGCTAATTATGCTTATAACTATGCGGATCCTGCTCATGCTCAAATATTTTATACTCAACATTTGCCACCAACAATGCCTTCACAGTCCAGACAATGACAGCTGCTGCTGTAGTGCTGCCGAACGTTTCTGCTCAGTTTCCCTCAGAGAGCTTGAAGCAGCAGGTAAGAAACTCCCAGTCATTATAAACCAATCTAAATAAAAACAAAAACAAAGAACAAAAGAAAGAAAAGAAAATAAAAACAATTTTGAAGAAACAGGTCTTGTATCCCTTTAAATTTTATATTGTAGTTCCTTTCTTCTTTATGGTATCTGTTTGTGGTATGTATTTCTGATAGATAATAAAGAAAGCGGGATCATCTTGTACTCTTTCTAGCTTGTATGTCACAATTTATAGGAAAGGAAAGTGGTCCCTGGTCTGAGGGTTGGATATACTTTTAAAGTTTAAGTCTCAAACATTGTACTGTGAAGTTCAAATATCAATTGTTGAAATGATTGTCATGTAAAGTAGCAGCTGTTTATGGCTCTGGTATGTAATTCATGGTTCATGAAAAGACTAGTGGTCAAAACTTTTCCTATTAACGACTGCAATGGGTGTGGCCATTTGGAATTTGTTGGAAGTCTCATATCGTCTATCTCAATTTCTGGGATACGGTTTATATACATGTTAGGCAACTTCGCTCGATGCCAATTGGTTTTAGTATAGAATCTAACATAATATCAAAAGTTAGAGCCCATCTCAGTCGTATTCATCGTTTATTGCCCACTCTTGGTAGGCATTTGTGGAGGGGGTATTGGAAGTCACACATTGTCTACATCAATTTTTGAAGTGCGGTTTATATATTTGTTGAACAACTCCACTTAATGTTAATTGGTTTTAGAATGGAATCTAAGAGAGTCCATGACTAAGAGCTTTTATTTCGTCCCTTATATGACTTCAGTCATGAAGGACCAAAGGTTGCACTTTTGCATGGTCTTCAGTAATTAACGGTTTATCTTTCATTCGTCTTGATTCTTTCCTTCGGAAATAATATACTATATTTCTGCTAATTGACGTGGTTTTTGCTGCGCATGACCGAACAAATTTGCCTTTGCTAAGTTTGAGTTTGATTCTCTCTTGATGGAAGCTACACTTTTTAATTATCAAGAGGCCAACTTCTAAGTGTCTGTTTGGTTTAGATTATTTTCAATGCAAACGTGAAAATAACGCTTCCGAGACAATTATTTTGGAAGCTATGTGGGAGAAGCTTTCTCAATGTGATTTTCAAACGTGATGTTTTTGTAGAATCTAAAACAAACGGGCTTTTAAATGCATTACATAAAAAAAAAAAAATGCTTGTTCCCTTTTTGCTTTTCGATAATCTTGTGGATCCATTATCATCAAACCACTCAGCAGAGGATAATTTTATACAGTGATTAGCTATATAAAAATTAATCACGCTACAGGACATTGCATTTGTTATTATTATCTGACTTGTTTAATAGCATATTTATCCTTGAACACGAGCATAGGTATAAGTCTTTTACATTTTTAAGAGAACTTCCTGTGACGTCGAATTCAAATTATTTAAGATGCATATGAGAGCTGATGTAATATAGTTTGGCTGGTACTTAAGGAAACATGACGAAATTCATGACCAAGACAATGTACGATAACCAAGTCAGGCAAAAGAGATGATGAGTGGAAAATTTTAACATTTAGTGTGCTTTAAGATTATTTAAAACCTGCGTTACAGATTGCACGTTACTTATGTTGGTTTCACTGAAGTTTACGTGACCTTGGTGGTTAAGTATTCGGTGTTTATTGATTGAAGTTACGACTTATATAGTTTTAAGTTAGGATTTATTATTCAGCAACACTTCATAACGCTGAAGCCTGCCTACACTCAAATATTCATCTTTGATTCTTTGACGTAAAGTTTGGGACAGGTGGTTGATAATGCAGAGACTGTTTGAACGTTGAATTTTGAAACAACAATGGAATGCATCCCTTTGAGTCACGGTGAACGTCATTATTAACATTATCATCTACCAAAAGTCCAGAATGATAGAGCTAAATTGTCAACGCCGTCAGCGTTTTGGGACCCGTCATATTAATGGGGGAACTCTATATTTAATATCAAAGGAGTTCAGGGTCCCTCACAATTCCATAAGTTGGTTTAATGCTACTAACGACTAAGCGTGTGTTAGGAAAGAATACAAATCCTCTATCTCAATTTCCTATACCAATTGTTGTCCCATCCAATCAAAGTATGATATGTAAAAAAGAGGTTACACATTATTTTTCTTTTAAAATTATTTTTTTTAAAAAAAACTATTAAATTGTAATTTCTTTGTTAGTGGGACAGGAAATGAGACATGGTAGAGGGAATAGAGGATTTCTATCCATTAGGAAACACACTTTTGAATAGTTGGACGTGCGTCCGGTTGAAACTATTATGAGTATAATAACTTCTGCATTTCAAAATCGATTCTGACTTTGTGGAACTTGGTTCCAAACACATACTAAGACAATGCATATGCACAGTTAGCACGTTTTATCACTTAAAAAAATTACTTAAATATATAAATGAAAAAAAAAGTATTTTATTTTTTTAATATATTTGAGGTGCAAAAAGTGTAAGGGCGTGTTTGATTTGCTAAAAATTGAAGGACTGTACATCATAAAAGTACTTGTTTTATGTTTGGTTTTAAAAATGGTCGATTTAAAGAACAAAACTAAAAATGAAGCACATGGTAAAAATTTAAAAGATTTTTATTCAATAAATCAGGTGACAACTTCTTGTCCCACGTACAACACCGTCAAAAGTTAAGAACATTGAAGTCTCCTTCTCTCCCTTAACCCCTCTATCCTTTAGATGAGCCTATCTTCAACAACTCACTATCATTTTGGACCACTAGTAACTGGACCAACAAGCCATTCTTCAACATTCTTGAGATGATCATCCCATACATGTACCACTTTGACTTTGAGGACCTGTTCTAACCTTTTGCGTTGTTTGGGGTTTTCGAAGCGCTCATTGCAGAATGGTTTGAGATCACAGACGATATATATTTCGGCTTGAGCCATTAGGGAAAGTTCGATAGTACACGTTGTCGAAGCAGGCAGATTCATGGAACATGTTCTGGTCCAAGTCTGATGATGTTTGTCAGGTTCGTGGCTTGTGTGTATGGAGTGAAGAAATGTCCAAGCTTTATGAATGTGTCAATGGTTTTGAACTTATAGGTGGTGAAAATTGGAGTTTTGGTGACTACTCTCGTGGTTGTGAATGTGAAGATGGTGAAATTTGTGGTGTAAGTGGTGGTTTTGAAGATATGGGTGTTTTGAACTTTGAACAGGGTAATGTGAGTTCTTTGAGAACCAAATGTAGAAGCCTTTGTGAGTGTGAGTGCTTGAAATCTTGGTCTTGTGTCTTTTAATGAAGGCAATGGTTTGTGTAGGAATTTTTATGTGTCTTATCAATTTTCAAAATTCAACTACTTTTGGGAGCTCGAAAGGGTATTTTTGTTGGTCGTGGGTGGTGTAATCTTATTAAGAGAGACACGTTTCCAAAGGGAATTGTAGTACATTATGCACTGTTTTACTTGTATTATGCATCGACTACCAAACAACATACATAACCAAAAGTTGTGATGTGACTCGTCTATTTGTGTTGTGTCGTTCTGCTTGTATTGTCCCTTAATGTGCTTTAAACATGGGGGGCAGGGGGTGCTAATAGGACAGTTTGGGACGGATTTAACTTAGCCTCGACCCAACCTGATATTTTGATAGGGTCATTTGCTTGGATCCAAACTCGATCCGACCATGACTGGTAATGTATGGGATGGGACTGAGAACGATCGATTTATTGACACAACGTATAAATTTCAACATTATGTATAATTTAATCATAGAATTAAATCCTTCAAAAAAATCATAGAATTTAAAGAAGAAGGAAACTAAAACTAATGTATATTTTACAATATATATTTTAAAAAACATAATATCAAATATAAATATATTATCATATTATACAAAATGTTATTGATGAAGTCAAAAATTCTTATTACTTATATCTAATTGTGCAAAAAATATAAATGTTTAAAAAATGTAGGACACTAGTCGGGTTGGGATGAACCGAAATATAACCTGAATTCGTCCTCACAATATGTGAAGTCTTATTACTAAAACACGAACCTATCAAAATTAGCTTCGAGTTAGTGGGACGAGACGAATCTTCAACACCCCTAATACAACGCACCCTTGGAGATATATATAGATGACTTAGTAAAAAAAAAAAAAAAAAACTGAACTTTAATATTAGGCAAAATTAGTGCTTTGATCCCTTAAATTAACTTAATTTTTTATATTGGTCCCTTAAGTTTTTTTGTGACAAACAAGTCCCTTAAGTTTTTTGTGATATCATAATTCACCGATTTAATAGCAAGACCATACACTGTCATGACAATTTAAGGGACATGTTTATTACAAAAAAAACTTAAGGGATCTGTTTGACAAAAAAAAAAAACTTAAGGAACCAATTTGAAAAATTAAATTAACGTAAGGGAACAAAACACTAGTTTTATCTTAATATTATTATTAAAGTTGTTTCAACGTGTCTTTGAGGCTTGAACCTAGTAGGGTGGTTAGAGTGTTTTGTAGGAAATAGATTAAGTGATTTTCACTTGTGATGACTTTAGTGACTTTAAGTATTTTTTGAAAATAAAAATATGAGAAAAAAATAAAATAAAATAAAAGAATATATATTAAATAAAAAAAAAGAGAAAAATACTAAAAATATTATTATGAAAGTCAGCCAACCTATAGCTGTGTTTGGCCAGAGATCACTTTAGGGGACATCATCATAAACAGAGTCACTGTAGCAGAGATGAGTTGTGGTCTGTAAAGAGTAAGACCACTACTCGGCTCCAACTTCGAAGTATATCGTAATTATATGGTATGTATCTATTTAGTGAGCAGTTAATCATATAAATCACAACAAACTAGGGTTATAATTAGGACGGCCAGTCGGAGCCATTTCTTTCGGGTCTAGGTTCACGATACAGCTTCCGACTTTGTTAAGGAACCCCCATTTTGTTAAGGGCATCTTTTATGAATAGTATAATTTCTAAAATATTCTATTAATAGTTTTTTTTTTTAAATTTAGCTCACTCATAAATATGATATTTGCGAGTAAGCAAATTATTTGCTCCCTCACAAATATCATATTTATGAATGTATTATTTTGTTTAAGTGCTCACTCATAAATATGATATTTGCTAGTGAAGCAAGTACTCGTAAATATCATATTTACGAGTGAGCAATTAAAAAAATAACACACACGTTAAAACCTTTCGATGCTAATATGTTTCGGACATCTAGAAGGAAAAAAAGGGAAAAAGAACAATGAGTTCAAGACAGAATGATTTATTAATACGCGAATCCATTTTTTGATAAATATGTGAAGGCTGTTCCATTTTTTACAAGTAATTATAATTTTCTCCCAAATTTTCCAAATTATACGTGACGCTGGCAAATTAGATATTCGCGAAATAAGGTATATTTTCCCAAATTAGTTATTTGCGAGAGTGTAAATTTTTGCACACTCCCAAATATCTAATTTGCGAGTGGTTCTTTTATTTAGACTCATAAATTAGGTATTTGTGAGTGTACAATTTTTTTGTACACTCGCAAATAGCTAATTTGCGAGTGAACAAAAATTTGTACACTTGCAAATACCTAATTTCAGAGTGTAATGAAATTTTTTTTTTTTTTTTTTTTACGTTTTACATATATTAGGTATTTATTTTATTTTGTTTGTTTCATTGTAGTGTTATTGGAGATGGAAGGCAGCAATATGTTTGATTCTAATGAGATTAACCAAACGACAGTTGTGGACTATACAGAAGCATTCACTACTATGGAGATATTTCCTACACGAGATGATTTATTGTGTTGGACTCGAGAGGTTGGAAAACAAAATGGATTTGTTATTGTCATTGTGAGGTCAGAGACAAGACAAAATGGCGGACGTACAAAATTAGTTCTAGGTTGTGAAAGGAGTGGTAAGTATAAGCCTAAAAAGCATGCATCTTCTAAAGCAACCGGTACTCGAAAGTGTGAGTGCATGTTTAGAATTAAAGGAATACATTTATCGACAACCGAAGGAAAGATTGAAGGATGGATGCTGAAAGTAAGGTGTGGATTACACAACCATCGGTTAGCTGAAACATTGGTGGGTCATTCTTATGTTGGTCGTTTAAGCGAAGAGGAGAAGAAACTTGTTCATGAAATGACCAAGAACAATGTCAAGCCAAAAAATGTTCTGTTGACGGTTAAAGGTCACGATAAGGAGAACCTATCTACAATTAAACACATTTACAACAAACGTCAAAAGTACCGATCATCTGAGAAAGGCCCTAGAACAGAAATGCAACATTTGCTGGACTTAATACATCGAGATCGATATGTTTCTTGGTATAGAAGACATGACGGTTTGGACGTTGTTAAAGATATATTTTGGGCACATGCAAATTCCGTCCATTTGTTGAATACATTTAACATGGTCCTCATCCTTGACAGTACCTACAAAACCAATAAATATAGGCTGCCACTACTTGAAATTGTTGGTGTTACTTCAACAGAGGTGACATTTACTGTGGGATTTGCCTATATGGATTCTGAAGTGGCTGAAAACTATGTCTGGGCACTAGAGAAGTTAAGAGAATTGTTCGTGCTAGATGAGTCAATTCCCCAAGTTATTGTGACAGATAGAGATCTTGCTTTGATGAATGCGGTTGCAGTTGTGTTCCCAACAACTCGCAATCTTTTGTGCCAATTTCACATAGGAAAAAATGTCTATGCAAAATGCAAAAAATTGGTATCTGATAACAAAAAGCTGGAGGTAGTCAAGGATGCATGGAACAATGTTGTTTATTCTGCTGACGAGACTGAGTATGAGCAATGCCCGATGAATTTTCATGAAGTATGTGCGGAGTGGCCTATATTAATTGATTATGTGCAGAAGACTTGGTTGGATCCACACAAAGACAAATTTGTTACGGCATGGACTAACCAAGTGATGCACTTGGGGAATACAACCACAAACAGGTATGATCAAACTAGTGTCAAAATTGTTAATGAATCATGTTATGCTATAGCTGAAGTTGTTTTGAATGTTTGTTGATAGGGTTGAGTCTCAACATTGGAGATTGAAGAATTTGTTACAAAACAGCAAGGGTGACATGTGTATGTGTTGGGAGACGATGAATAACATGCTTACGCTACAACACAATGAGATAAAGGCATCATTTGAGAGGAGCATAACCGTGATCGAACACTCACACAACATTCGTATGCTTATCAGATTGATTGGATTCGTGTCTCGGATTGCATTGCAACATATTGTTCGTGAGTGGACCGGAGTGATGAATATAGGTATTGATACATCTGCATGTGATTGTACTCTTAGAACTACACACGATTTATCCTGTGCTTGTGAGCTGGCTTATTACAGTATGACGGGTACTCCAATTCCATTGGAGGTAATCCATGTGCACTGGAGGAGATTACATTTTGGCCAACAAGAGGATCAACAACAAACAGATGAAACAGTGTCAGAAGAGGAACTTGCGCTTCAGTCAGAGGTATTGATTACCCATTTCCGCACACTTGACATTGTTGGTAAAAGGACACTATATCGCAAAGTGCGAGAACTATGTTGTCCTGAGACAACTTCAATGTGCCCACTGCCCGGAATGGTGAAGACTAAGGGGGCACCCAAATCCAAGAAGACCAACACGGATGGATTTGATTATAAACGTGACCCATCTTATTTTGAGCATGTCGATGCAATATACTCTGCACATGAGAATAGTTTTGCGCGTTCCTCGTCGAAATCAACTGCCCAAGCAAAGAGGAGACGTTTGCCTTTCTTGAATCAATTTCTTGTGCAGTTTCAGCCATACATTGCTAACATAGTTAACGTGGACAGTGATGGAAACTGTGGGTATCGTTGCATTGCAGCATTGCTTGGTAGAACTGAGGATAGTTGGCCTTTAATCCGTCAGGAGTTGCATAAAGAGCTTACGGAAAATGTTGATTTATATGGCCCTCTTTTCGGTGTTCAATTACAAGAATTGAAGTCTTCTTTACGGGACGTGTACAGTGCATGTCACCAAAACAAGTGGATGACACTACCAGAGATGGGTCATGTGATAGCAACCAAATATAGGTTGGTCCTAGTCTCTTTATCATCTGCCAGTATGACGTGGTGGATATTTTTTCCCCTTAGAGGTGCACCAACTCCAAACCATCCACTCATTTCAATCGGTTTTGTCAACGGTAATCATTGGGTACAAATAATTGATCTAATATTTTTATGTTTTTATTTTTTATGTTAAGATTAGTCGATCATTTAATTGTATTTACGTTATTTCAGTTATTTTTGAAGGATAGTTGTCCACTGCCTACCATAGCATCACATTGGTGTGGCTTTTCCCGTCCTGAGGCTTATTCATGGCCAACGCGATATATTAGTCGATTGCAAGAATGGTTTTCAATATTTTCACCGCCTAATCTTTCCCATCATGATGTATACAATCCAATAAAATTAGATGACGATTGACTAATACACCGTCGTTGTTTGTTGTACCTTTATATTTACATTTTACCGTTATTTTATTTTGTATTTCTCAGTTCATTAATAATAAATAATAACAATAACAATAATAATAGTCTGCGGAGGTGTATTAATAACAACAACAACAACCAGTAAATGATTAATTCGCTTAGCTCAGCTGATCGCGCTAAGCGAATTTGATTTTTGAAAATTCCCTGGTTGCTGTGACAAATTCGCTTAGCGAATTAAGTTTCGCTAAGCGAATATTCAAAACCCGTCTATGATCACGTCTATGATCACCTGGGACAAATTCGCTTAGCGAAACTATTTTGGCTAAGCGAATTTGATTTTCCAAGCTTTCCTGGTTGCTGTGACAGATTCGCTTGGCGAATTCAGTTTCGCCAAGCGAATATTCAAAACCGTCTATGATCACCCGTCTATGATCACCTGGGATAAATTCGCTTAGCGAAACTATTTTGGCTAAGCGAATTTGTGGAAGTAAGTTGCTACTGGTTTTTGTCCTTTTCGCTTAGCGATTTGGCCTTCGCTAAACGAATTTCTCCAGCTTTGGCTCTTCAAAAGCTTCTGCTCTCTCATTTCTTCACGTATATACACAAAACATGGTTTTAAGATGCAATCTTCAAAATTCCATATTATATTTATTACTAAACAACTATTTACAACATTAATCTTTAATAATAACAATAACAATAATATTTACATAATAAAAACTAAGTGTTCATATGAAAATAAATTACAAAAAAATAAAACAACTCAGTGCTCCTGATCCTCCGCTAGTCGAAGCACCTCCCGAAGGTAGTCACACATGTCATCTCCCTCATGTGCGTAATCAACGATCTGATGTAGCATGGCGGCAATTTTATCCAACCTATTAACCGCATGAACATAAGCCGCCTACAAATAACATAAATACATAATAACATAAGTACATTATATAGAAAAAAAAAATAGATGACGTTACGACTAGACATAATATATACAGTGTAAAAAATTATTATTCCTTACCCGAGGGACACAATCAACATGTGCATCATGTGGAGCCTGTGGAGGTGAAGCCTGTGGAGGTGGGGCCTATGGAGGTATCAGCAGTGGATTCGAGTGCCTGTAGTACCAATCCAAGTAATCCGGGGTGCACTCAGCTGGATAACTGGCCGACCTCAACCGAAATAGGTATCTAATAGAGTACAGGTGAGGGGACATCCAGTTAAGACTAATGGCCTCAGCCGAGGGACGTCGTGGTGGCTGCCGAGGAATCTCCTGCCTGAACTCGAACTGTCGCAGTACTCTCTCAGGCAAGTACGACACTATAGTGTTCCCACACCGAAGGCACCCTGAAAAGTATGCCATCGGATCGAATGGGCAATACTGCCTATATGCGGCCCATGGTGCCCAGAACATGTCATCAGCGGTCAGCGCATCCAATGCCTGCCTGTATGGAAGCACCCTCCTATGACCCCTCTTGCTTCTCCAGCGGTTAGCGCGTACACGCGCACCCTCGTAACCCTCAACAAGCCTCTGATCTACCACCGAAGTAGGAAAATACGCGTAGATCCAGACCTGTCACAAATAACGAATCAGTTACGAAAACACGTCAGAATTAAAACAATTGTAAATTTAATTTTCTGATTTAATAACATACTGGTACCTGAAAGAGTATCATGTAACCCGCTAACCCACGACACGCCAACCTGGTGGCATCACCAAGATAACCGTACAAGTGGCATAGGGCTAAAGCTCCCCATGACCACTGTCCCACCAGCTCCAACTCACGCAACAGCTCGATATATTTGCAGTCAATACGAGTGCTAGTCTTATCCGTCAGCAGAGTCATCGATCCCGAGTAGCACCAGTATGAATGCCTTTGCTGCCTCATCCATTAGACCCTTAATACTCCGTGCATCATAAAGGTCTTGTAGCCAAGATAAACTGACAGATGCCCACCCAGTGCCCGTCACCTCAGCCCTAGCATCCTCATAAGATACCCCCAACAACGACTGTAGAACTGATATTGCAATATCTATGTCCATCTCGGGGGGTATAAACAATGCACCTCTGATCGGGATGCCCAAAATGCATGACACATCATCCAGCGTGATGATCATCTCTCCGAACGGAAGGTGGAATGTGCTGGTCTCCAGATGCCACCTCTCGGAAAACGCTGTCAGCAGTGAGTTATTTGCCATCGGGTAGCTGCAATACATAAGAGGAGACAGACCAGCTCGATCGACATGAGCCTGTACTGCTGGTGGTAGTGGCTGACGCTCGCCAAACCACTTCTGCCACTTTTTGCCATGCGCAAAAACCCTAAGCGGGTCCTCCCGGTCCTGCACACATAAAAATAGACGTCTTGTCATGAATTATACAAAAGTAAAAAAAAAAACCTTAAATGTTTTAAAAATAGTAAACAATAATTAACTCTCCGTTCCACAAGCTGTAAGCTATGTGGTCCCTGAATGAAGTCAGAAGCGATATATCGGAAGGTCCTCCAGGAAATGGTCCCTCCTCTGCCCGTGCATCAATATGCATCTCGTCCTGTTGTCCCTCGTCCTCATGTCCCTCGTCTTGAGGTGACTCGCACTGAGATGGCTCGTCGTCCTCGTACTGAAGTGGCTCCTGCTGAGGTTGAAGTGTACGACGTCCCCTTCTGCTCGGGCCAGCTCTACTATTAACCAATCTCCGATGGTGCGAAGCAGTCATAGCATCCCGCTGCTCTCGCCGCTGTCGCTGAGCCTCTGCTCTCGCAGCCTCAACCGTCAACCTATTGGCCTCAGCCTCAGCCTTCCTACCGGCCAACCATCCTGCTCCCCTGGTGCGTGGCATCACTGAAACAAATAACAAATTAAAATCAATATTTTAAAGATAATCCTGCGAGTGAAGGGAAATTTTCCTCACTTGCAAATAAGGTATTTGCGAGTGAGCAAAATTTTCCTTCACTCGCAAATACCTTATTTGCGAGTGAAGGAAGAGGAAAATCTTCCTTCACCCGCAAATAAGGTATTTGCGAGGGAAGGAAATTTTTCCTTCACTCGCAAATAAGGTTGCGAGTGAAGGAAAAATTTCCTTCCCTCGCAAATATCTTATTTACGAGTGTAAAAAAATTCCTTCACTCGCAAATAAGGTATTTGCGGGTGAAGAAAATCAAAAAAATATTTCGCAATTACCTAATTTGCGAGTGAAGAAGGTATTTGCGAAAACGCAAATGTTATTTGCGAGATTCCAGAAAAAATTTACAACTCTCTGAATTTGGTAATCTGCTACGGTAACAATGATATAAAAAAAAAATTGACTTTTAAAGCTTTTTTTGTTAAAGGTATTTTGGGAATTTTACTGTTCACGGGGGGTGCCCTTAGTAAAAAGGGGGTGCCTTTAGCAATCCCCTACAGCCTAAATACTACCAACCAATCCAAACACAACTTCGTAACGAGTGGGACGTAATGGTTAATTTACCTTGAAGATATATGGTAAAACAGTCCCGTTAAGATTTTTTAAACTAAGGTCAACGAGCCATTTGTGTTTGTTATATAGGTTTAATTACTTTGCATGTTCTCAAACTATTTAGGAATTTTTAAATAGGTTCTCAAATTAAAAAAATTTGTAATTGGTTCCTAACAATTTAAACGTTTGTAATCGAGTCACTAAACTTATAAATAATTTGTAATTAGGTCCTGGGGAAGCAGAATAACCTTGTAATTAGAGCATCCTATAAATCTCCTTCCAGGATTCTTGTTTATCTTGGATGTTAATAGAACTACTAGATCATTCATAATAGCAAAGATTTTTAAAATATCTGCTACACCAGGAACCTAATTACAAATTATTTATAAATTTAGGGATCCAATTACAAACGTTTAAAGTCTAGAGATCCAATTATAAAGTAGTTAAACCCGATTACAGAAAAATTTAGTTTGGAGATCAATTTAAAATTTTTCAAATAATTTGGGGAGTTGGAGAGTAATTAAGCCTATTATATATCATTGGTACTGCAATGTGCATTATTCTTCAACTTATTCTCTT